>OV277351.1:30948651-31273651 GCA_922984085.1 Sicus ferrugineus
AGAATGGCGCACAGAAATCCCAGGAATGGGTTTCCCCATTCTCAAAGTCGCTGCGGTTGAAGTAAACCTGCGATGTAATGGAAGTTTTATTCATTTTCGCATTCAGCCGGCACACGCAGTGCAGAGGGCGCTGTAATGCGGTTGTCCGTAAAGTTTAATGAGGACTGCATGCGTCTGTGTGTGTCGTCGTCGTCGTCGTCGCCCTTCCCCCCTCCCCCCAACTCTCCCCAACTCTCCTCAAACCCTTCGTTCTTCTAACGTATGAAATGCGGTCTGGAGTTCTAAAGAGCTGCCTGAATCTCAGGCTTCTGCGAGGATATCGAACTTCTGTGCATTTAAATTGTTTAAATTGCTCTTGCATTTGTTTCTGTGATTTAATTACGTTATAGAAAACTTTAATTCACTTCTCAATAAAAGCACAAAGTTGCTACATCTGTTTAAAAATATAGAATGTGTCTTATATCGCACAACAATATCCTTCACATCCATTCAATTCTCTGCTGTACTCGTAGTTTTACACATTTCAATTGCCTTTATGATTACATTGTAGTCGGAAAAGTTTCGTCATTGTGAAAAGTTGACACTTTCAAAGTCAGTGATAATGAAAATCACCAAAAAGTGAAAATATTGCTCGCAGGAATTTGCAAACGTGTAGAAAACGGCGAAAACTTCAAAGTTCTCTGCATAGTTTTGCAACAATTTCCTGCGAGAAGAGCCTACAAAGTGGTAGAAAAGAAACTAAAGTTACATTTTCACATATTATCAGGTTCGCAGCATGAAATGATACCCGAAAATCTTGATCCGAAACTAATGATTGTGTTCGTTATAAC
Organism: Sicus ferrugineus; assembly: GCA_922984085.1. Taxonomy (NCBI): domain Eukaryota; kingdom Metazoa; phylum Arthropoda; class Insecta; order Diptera; family Conopidae; genus Sicus; species Sicus ferrugineus. Next base: position 30,949,482 of record OV277351.1, read on the forward strand.
TTTGAAATCCCTCTATATGTGAAACGCTCTCTGCTCGAGATCCTTGCGAGATACTTAGGTAATGACAATTCGCTGTAGACGATTCGCACAGTCCAGGTAGATCCACAAGTTGGCTGAGTGCTTCCCCGCACGATGCCACGCTTCTTTGTGTTCCGCCGCTAATGGAAGTGGTAACGACCACACAAGTGGCTGAGGTGGGTGGAGAAAGTATTAGAGGCACCACGAGGAGCTCGCAGCACAGTTGGGGGGAGTAGAGTAGGATTCAAATTCTCAGTGCCGAGACGTTGTCAGTTGGGTACACAAGCGGGAAAGCAGAAAATATAATGTCTCTGATCTTGATTGGAATGCGCAGCACGTTCCCCGAATTTTACATCGCTTTTCGAACTTAATTTGTAATTATATGCAGTGAACAGATTGTTTACAGTGTAAATACTGAATAAATATGTGTTAGTATTGATGTACCAACACCTGTAGGCTTTTCCACATGGTTGCCTGCAAGGAATTTGTATATTAGATATCAAAATGATTCAATGAAGCGCATAAGAAGCGCTATTCCTGCACTTGATCTCTACACATTCCTCTTTCATGCGAGTTCTCTGGGTTCAAATGGAATGCCTAAACCAGAAGACGCACTTAAACAGTCTGTCAAATATTCTCATATAAACTTCATGGGCCACAACAACAGCAACAACAACAACAGCAACGATAACATCAGTAATAATTCTGGGTGGTGAAATCGCACATCAAAGAATTGAAATGTGAAGGAATGGAATGCTGTAACTCGTATGGAAATCATACAAAATACACACCGAAGGATGAGTGAGAGTGTTTGCGTGCGTAGTAGATGCACTCACACGAATGCACTGAGGTATGCGTTACATGGTATGTGTCCGGAATTAACTCGAGCACATCCTGCGCGAAATATGTCTTTCCTGACTTGTGTTGCAAGTGCATTTCCGAGGTTCGGTAGGATGTTCTCGGAGTGGGAGACGAATGTGTCGTCTACTCTAACGACAGCACAGTGAATTGAATTAGAATTCAATAGACTCAGTCATTGCACACTTGAATAGTTGGCATCGATCCACGATGAGTGACATCGTCACCCTAACGAGCGAGCAACGCGTTTGGATCTGCAGTTTGCGCGGAGCGACAAAGTGAACAAGAGTTTCTTTCCCCTTGCAATTATTTGCCCACCTTTGCACTCTGTTGCTGTTCGTGCGAAGGCGACGGCGAGCCGTCGTAATTCCCGTCGTCGTAATTCCCGCGGGACCCCGTCGTCAGTGTCGGTGGCAAGCAGACGACAGCGGTGGGGAAGGACCGACGACCGCCACACCCCTGCAATCCCGCCCACGCTAAACAATCCCGCCAACAGCTAACAACTCCACCATCACCACCTTCTCACTGCATTTGTGTACCGTTGCATTGCTTGTGTCTCTGTGGTGGTGCTATTGATCTCGTATTTGTTGCGTCATCTATTTGCCAGGAATAGTACGAGCGATTACAAGAGCTGGGCGTGGCAAGTAGGCTGCTGATTATAGCGGTTCTATTGCATTCCTTTTGTTGCCGATGACGACGCTGAGTGTCGCTGGCCACACGATAACAACGCAGAAGGCCTCGCTGAAGAATGCCTCGCTGAAGAATGCCTCGCTGAAGAATGCCTGACTTCTTTGCTGAAGAATTTCAATTGCAACACTTCGATGATTAGCTAGAGTTTCAGGAATTAGTGATGCCTTCGAGTGCTACGAAAGCTGTGACAGTCGGAGGGTTTAGAAGTGGAAATCGAAATTTGTGTGGAAGGAACTTGGAGAATCTTATCTTTCTGCTTTCTGCTTCTACCTTGTGAAGATTGCAATTGCGCCCTCCAGCCTTCATTTTGCCGTAGTTGGCTGTAAAGTCGGAAATCTTCGATTCTCTTCCGCAGCGACCGCTTGGCACTCCTTCTTCTGATTGCTTCAGCTACCGCTACGCCACGGCAATTGTAGTCGCCAATTATTCTCATTAGCGGCACGATTCGGTGTGATTACACGCTGCCAGCCGTATTAAAAATAATTCGCTGCAGAAACAAAATTCCAAATTAGCTGATTACGTGCGACGAACAAAAAGTTAGCTAAGCAGCGATAGAGGAAGAAAACTTTTTGAAACGAAATGCAACTTAGTTTCGCTTTATTTTAATTTAGTTTACTTGATTTTCGTTAATTTTATCTACTATTATTGAGTTTTCTAGCAAAAATATGCTTTATTTCTAGAGATTTTTAGAGATGCCTTTACTTGAAAAATAATTTCACTTAAATTGGTATTTGAAAAATCAGAAATATTAGCGAAAGTTGGTTTTCATCTCAACAAAACCAGAAATTAAGCGTGAAAAAGTTGAAATACTAATGAATCAAAAAAAAAAAAAAACGGTAAAAGCAAACAGGTGAGGAGTGAAACATTTAAAGTTTCAAAAACCTGAAATCAGTTGAAAAGATGAAAGAAAAAATGGAGTTTTGTGTTGTTGTTTCTTCCCTGCTCAAGCAGCGATTATTTGTTGCCACAGACCAACCAACACTTTCGCCACTTTTGACTTTTATTTTACCATCTCACGTTTTCTCTGAACAGACTGAGCAGACTGCTCGTAATTTATTCAGTTATATTAGGATACTTCAGATGCATAACGGTCATTACACAATATTTTATTCACACGAAAGTCTTTAGGAAAGGGAAATGGAAATCATAATGAATTTCCATTCACGAAGTAACGAATGATTGATGTGATTGCTTGTTGCATTGAATTGTTGCATCCGGTATCTCGAACTCATTTGATATCACGTTCGATTGAATTTCTTTCTGAAGATTGAAAGAGAAGAGAATCATTTCGGCAATGCAAATCCACAACTTGAAAGTCCTTCAAACTCTTGTCTTGTCTATCTCTACCTCTCCCTCTCTCTATCTCTACCTCTCCCTCTCTCTCTTTCTTTCTCTCTGCTACTCTTCTCAATTTTTTTTGGCAATTCTATGCTAAATAAAAATTTTTAATCAAAACTATTCTGAAACTAAATAAAGAAATTGTGAAAATATAAACCAAATTCATTGTGTTCTCTTGCATTTTCGAAACAAAAAACCGCAATTAAAACACGCAAAATTTTTTAAGCAAAAGTTTCTGCAATCTGAGCGTCTGCATGCAACCGTCTGTCTGTCTGGCTGGCTGGCTTTCTTTCCGTCCGTCCGTCCGTCTGGTTGTTTGTCTGGAGGGAGGATGATGATTGTGCACTCAACTGTTGTGAACTTTTACGAGCTTAAATGTGGGTATTTAGATCACAAGCGCACAGAAATCTACACATTAGGGGTCCCGGTAACGGATGACGGGAATCCCAGTCTAGAAATCGTGGGATTACGACTGCTCAATGCAATCAAAAATAAAGCCCAGGGTGCCCCTGGATAATCGCATGATTTGAACCCAAAGAAGGCGGGAATATCAGGAAGTGCAAGATTTTGGAAATTCTAGAAATCCGGGAAATCCTGATTTCTTAAAAGTCAGGTATTTGGAAAGGAAAACCCCAGTGCACACTTGCGAGTGCGCGTCTGCTGTATTTACTCGTGGCGGAAGCTTTTAGCTCTATAAATTTATTGCTTTTGTTTCTCATACTTGTTGTGTCCTCTCTCTTCAACCCGCTCTCCCCGCCCATCACCGCCGAGCGCACTATATTGCTCTCTATTCCTGCCTTTATTCCCGCGTAAGTTTTTAGCAACATAACTGGATTTTTTTTATGTTGCTTATACAATTTTAACGCACCTCTGGCGGCAACATTCTCGTTGGCGTCGCGTCGCGTTGCATTGTTGCAAATTTTGCATTTTACTCAACCTTTTTCTTGCTGCTCTTTTCTACGTGTTTGAAGCCGGAGAGCGCAGAGCGAAGAGCGAAGACCGTTGCATTGCTATCGCGGTGAAGTGTTGCCAGCTGTAAGGTTAACGCGTCAGCTTTTATATCAGCTTTTGCTGCAATTGTTGAAGTTGTAGTTTTTCTTTGTTCTGTTTTCTTATTTTTATTAATTGCTTCTGGTTGCAGCGGATGTTGTTGGCATGATGGATGTTGCTGCAAAGTTTATTAATTACACGAAGACATTTTGAATAAATTTGCAAAAGGGAAAATACAAAATTCAATTAAAAATTATAATTCAATTTAAGCACATCATCATCAAAAAAAATATGTTCTCATCAAAATACATAGTATGTTTTTTCCAAACTTGTGTTTTTTTTACGTTTTTAAGGGTAAACGGACAGTAAATTACTGAAAAAATCATACTACAAAAAAACCAGCTCATGCATTCATTCACACAGCCACCCACTAAATACGAGTATTCCATCATCCAAACTTGCATGACGGAATTGAGAAACAGAGTGCGCAAAGTCATAAAGGCGACGATATATTGAAGCGTGTCAGCGGAAACATTTTAATTTTGTTTCTGTTATTGCCAACTTGGCAGTGTGTAATGTAAGCTGTGCACGAAATTATAAACTGCTTTCAGACAAAACAAAAACTTAATGACTTTGCTGCTCGATGAGTCAACGTTATAGCGGTAATTTGCAGGACTTCATTTTCTGTGGCGCCGCATGCAGGAAAAGCCTGTGGCCTCCAGCTGTTCGGTGGCATGAGCAGGAATGACATAAATAAACCAAAAACAACAAAAGAAAATTCAAATTCTGCCCTCACTTTAACCCAAAAAAAAAATGCTAAAGTTCTGCCTTTTCATAGCTGAAATCGGACATCTTGAAGTGTGAAATTTACTCTCTTGACACGTAAAATGGTCAATATTAACGGTTATAAAAGCGAAATTCCATATTTTTCATCAGATTTTGAGGTGCAAACTACAAATATTGAAATCAAGTATCAAGTAATAGGAGTTCATAAAGTAGCCAAATATTAGTTCGTCACATTGCAAGTGTCCCCCCCTTCTCAAGTCTCCAGCGTCATTGAGTCGATTGCATCACTTGCAGCCGTTGAATGAAAACGGGGAAAAGTAGGGGGAAAAGTAGGAAAAAAAGAAGTTCAATAAGGGTAGAAAAGGAGGGAGCAAACCGTTTGGTGGAAAAGCATCATCCACGCCATAAAAACGATTCACCTAAAAAACTATCTGGCAGGGCAAAGATAGGCAAAAAGTAGAAAACTGGGCAAATCGCCAGAAATCACCATGAGGCGAATGAATTTCACAAATGTGGCCACGACCGATACGATGGCCATCATCATCATCATCATCATCGTCGTCGTCTACTACCAAATAAGAGCTGAATGTATTTTCGTTTTCATTCTTTCGCAGCGACGACAAAAGCCAGTAATTTTAAACGCTCATAAATTATTCATTGTCGTCACTGCGCATATTATTTGGTTGGAAGCGGACCATTTCGACTGGCATTCATACTGTCAGTCTCGCTGTCAGTGGAGATGACAATTACATTGTATGTTCCACATTCGCACATTTCGTGTTGACGGTGAAGTTTTCGCTTAAATTTGAACTATTCAACTATTCCAGATCATCAGCCGCAGTCAATTAAGAAGTCAATGAATTACACTTTTTTGTATTAAATTACACTTTAAATGACATGTTGTTTGACTTTTAATAAATGAAAGAGTTGCTCTCTCTCTCTCTCTCTAATTCAAGTACTTTCCTCTTTCTCTTCCCTTCTCATGCAGCATATTCACTGCGCCGATTTAGCCATAAGCATACCCAACAATCAAGGACTCGACAACGCCCTGTATCGTCTCGACTACAGTCCGCCGTATGGCTTCCCGGAACCCAACACCACCATCGCCTCCAGCGACATCGGCGACGAGATCCAGTTCTCGCGTGCCCTTCCCGGCACCAAGTACAACTTCTGGCTGTACTACACCAACTTCACGCACCACGACTGGCTGACGTGGACGGTGGCCATAACTACAGGTGAGTGCTGGCGGTTGAATAGCGTCGGGTGAGGGGCTTATGGTGAGGGTGAGGCGGAACAGGGAATTTGTAGGTAGGGTTTTCCAAAGGCGATTTCGAAAACAGGCATTTGAAACTCTGAAAGAGACAATTTAAGTTTCTTTTCGCTGAAATTGTGTTTTCACACAATTTTCCATACAGAACTTTTACTATTTTAGTTAATTAATGACTTTAACGTTTCCTCATTAAGGCGACCTCCTTTTTTAAAAGAGTTTTTCTCTATTCTGTCAATAATTTCCTTCCATAATTAATTATTTTCGCTAGCATATCGTCTTTTTCACGCAGTTAAAGCTTTCAATTCTGAAATGAAGTCCGCCTTAGCGCCACCCTTAATCATTTTTTATTAATGTTCCAATAATCAAAAGGGCGTGTCCGGGGGGGGGGGGATAGTAATGACCCAAAAAGCACACCTTCACTTCTTAAAGCAGGAGTTTGTTCAGCAGGAGCGCCATCGTACGAGCGCTTCAGAGTAGCGTGTCTTGGAAATTCTATTCTTTTCCGATTCAGATTCACTGTTTCAGCTAGCAGGTTTTCACCAGGAATGGCAGTGTTTTAGTGTTCTTAACAGCGGACTCATTTATTTAATAGCCCTTCTGCTGCATTTGACCTGATTTGGGATGACGTTATTCGATGTAAGGTAGCCGCAGCTGTAAAATATTCAGTTCGAATTCGCACGTGAAGTTGCGCCGTAACTTCAATTCTCCCTTCAATTTTAGAATCCCTAAAAGTCGTTATGGAATTCCTCTGTACTTTAAGTAATTAGTTTTTATTCAAGTACATAATTACAGATTAAGTTTAGAGTTCTTGATACTAAACAGAATTTACACTGCAGTGCATGAATTACAAGGAAGGGTGATCGATTCTCTTCTCTTGAACGTTTCCATAGACCTCTCATAGACCTTCTTACTCACTCTCATCTTCTTGCTTGCCCTCCCTCTTGCAGCGCCCGATCCGCCATCCAATCTCTCGGTGCAGGTGCGCAGTAGCAAGAACGCCATCATATCCTGGTCGCCGCCGACGCAGGGCAACTACACGTCCTTCAAGATCAAAGTGCTGGGCCTGTCGGAGGCCTCCAGCTCCTACAACCGCACCTTCCTCGTCAACGACACCACATTCCAGCACAGTGCCAAGGAACTGACGCCGGGCGCCACCTACCAGGTGCAGGCGTACACCATATACGACGACAAGGAGTCGGTGGCCTACACGAGTCGCAACTTCACAACAAGTAAGTCGCTCAAGGGCGTTGCCAGGCCGAGAAAATGCAGTTATTGAAAACAAAGCAGGTTTATTATCACGGCCGTTTAATGCTTTATGTTAATAACAGATCATTATAAATAACGTTTCGGTGTTGGTTTCTCACTAATGAATTCCAATGTTCTTTTTTGCCCTTTCGTATTTTTGTGTGCTTCCAATCAAATTTATAAACTAAAAAACTAAAAACTAAAATTGTGACTAAACCAACTTTTCTTTCCAATCATTGAAAATTATTAACCCTTACAAATGGTAATTTTGGCTAACACGATACAAAAGGTAGAAGGACGCGTCACAAAGATTTGCTGGATATTAAAATTTTAAGAGGTAAACATACAAAACTTCAATTCAAATACTACAATATATCAAATGTGTAGTTTGTTGTTTTAAAACTCTGTGAATGTTAAAGGAAATGCACTCTTATACAATATTATTATATGATTTCGTGGTTAGTGTGAATTTCTACAATATAAACTCCTGTATATATAGCACTGTATCTTGCATAACTTGAGATATTATTATTTATACCACTTTAAAGGCCGAAGTTATGGTATTTATTGTAATAAAGGTTTCGATTCGAATTAAATTGGGCTTTATAGGGTTTGTATTTACATATGTATAAATTTTTGCTATTATTTTACGATTATTTAGAGAAGAACTCATAACTTGCAATAAGATCGGGAATGTTATGTTCTCAGAGTCCTTCTGATGGAACATTGCAGATGTTTCAAAATTTAAGGATCCTATAGCACTTCAAATCATATCCTGAGAATACGACACTGCAGTTTTCCCGTACTTGACCCGGAAAATTGATTTCAAACATTATCTACCAAAATCGAGAGATACAAAATATTCTATTTTATAAAAATTAGGTCAAAGGACATTTCTGAAAACACTAAAAAATTGTTTCCACATACTGACATCATGATCTACGATCGCCATAAAATAGTTTGTGGTACCCGATTTCTAAAACCAAAAATATTACCACAGGGAATCACATTACCACCTCGAACCATACATGTAACATATCGCACATAATACCGTATGTCTCATGTGGAACATACGGATCAAAAGTGTGCTTTCAATTCTGAGCAGACAAATTGTCCGAGAATATTCTACAATTCGAGAATCATAGAACTCCAGCATAGCATCCAGGTTCTTAGCACTTTTCCTCCCTCTCTGTCATTATCAATTTTTATTAAATACGATTGCAATTGCTGTAGTTACTGCTGTTTACCACATACCGTTCCAGTTTTATTGCCATTTCTCTAACAAAATCTCTCCTAGCGTCCCAACCTTTATCGATAAAACCCACTAAAACTAGTTTGTGTCCTAGAGATATTAGAACCTCATTATCACTTCACATCAGGATTGCATCCCATGCATGCCTGCAGAATTGTGCACGAGTATTTTTAATTATGTGTTTTGGACTCATTGTTCAAATTCAACAAATGAAATCTACTAAATTACATATTAAATAATTTTATCCTTTTCATTTGCGTCATCCTGCTCGTTCTTTCCTGTTACACGTTCCAACCATTACCGCCATCATAAACTCTGAACTCGAACTCAAACGTCCAACATCATCACCGTTCAAAATCATCCTCCAATCCCCACCACGACAAAAATTACAACGACAACATTCAGAGCCCAATACACCAGGGAAATTCATCGTTTGGTTTCGTAATGAAACCACTTTACTCGTTCTCTGGCAGCCACCGTACCCAGCCGGCATATATACGCACTATAAAGTGTCTATAGAACCGCCCGATGCCCTTGAAAGTGTGTTGTATGTTGAGAAGGAGGGTGAGCCACCTGGACCAGCACAAGCAGCCTTTAAAGGTCTTGTTCCCGGGCGTGCTTATAACATTTCGGTGCAGACCATGTCTGAGGATGAGATCTCGTTACCAACCACAGCTCAGTACCGTACGGTGCCGCTGCGGCCTCTGAACGTTACATTCGACAAAGATTACATAACATCGAACTCATTTCGGGTGCTGTGGGAGGCACCGAAAGGCGTCTCCGAATTCGACAAATACCAAGTCTCGCTGGCGACATCTCGCCGTCAGTCGACTGTACAGCGCACTAGTGATGCGATAGCATCATTCGACTTCCGTGACATCATGGAGCCGGGCAAAACGTTCAACGTTGTCGTGAAGACGGTGTCGGGCAAAGTGACCTCTTGGCCTGCCACCAGTGACGTCACATTGCGTCCGCTGCCAGTGCGCAACCTGAGATCATTCAGCGATGACAAGGCCAATTCGATGAGGATAACTTGGGATCCTGATCCGGAGAGTACACAGGACGAATACAAGATTGTGTAAGTAGGCAGGACTGGGGTCTATCGAATCAGTTGTGTTATTTTATTTCTATATCCTGAACCCTATCTATGCAGTTATCACGAGTTGGAAACTTTTAATGGTGATACCAGCACCCTCACCACCGATCTCACCCACTTCAACCTCGAGAGCCTATTGCCAGGACGCAACTACTCTCTCTCCGTTCAAGCGCTCTCGAAGAAAATGGAATCCAACGAGACGACCATCTTTGTAGTTACTCGTCCTTCCTCTCCCATCATCGAGGATCTGAAGAGCATTAAACAAGGCTTGAATATCAGCTGGAAAAGCGATGTCAACTCTAAGCAAGAACAGTACGAAGTATTGTATTCCCGCAATGGTACCTCCGAAGTTCGCACCATTTTTACCAAGGAATCTCGACTGGTCATTAAAAATCTGCATCCAGGCGCAGGTTATGAGGTGAAGGTCTTTGCCGTCAGTCATGGGTTACGCAGTGAGCCACACGCCTATTTTCAGGCTGTCTGTAAGTATTAATCGCAATTATTCAGAATCACCGCAGTATTATAACCACTCATCATTCCTTCCCCAGTTCCAAATCCACCGCGAAACATGACCATCGAGTCGGTCCGCAGTAATTATGTACTCGTTCACTGGTCACCACCAGAGAATAGCGACTTCAGCGAGTATTCTATACGTTATCGCACAGAGAGTGAGCAGCAGTGGGTTCGCTTACCGAGCGTCCGTTCCACCGAGGCTGATATAACCGACATGACCAAAGGCGAGAAGTATACCATACAAGTGAACACAGTTAGTTTCGGTGTCGAGAGTCCCAATCCTCAAGAGGTCAACACCACAGTACCACCGAATCCGGTATCAAATATCATACCGCTGGTGGATTCTCGAAATATAACATTAGAATGGCCAAAGCCAGAGGGTCGAGTTGAATCGTATAACCTGAAATGGTGGCCTACAGATAATCCTCCCATGGCACGAGCCAAAAATGTTTCAGAGAGCAAATCCGGTAAGTTAAAATTAGCAATACAGGAGATTTTTCAACTTCTTTACGATTATTTGTATTTTTGCAGTGGAAGATCTCTCTACGGAGCGAGTACTTATTAGCGATCTGATGCCTGGCGTCCAGTACAAGTTTGACATACAGACCACTTCGTATGGCATTCTCTCCGGCACCACACACCTTTCCACCCGCACAATGCCATTAATACAGTCCGAGGTGGTTGTGGTCAATGACAGACAGGAAGATGAACGTGACACCATCACACTTTCATACACTCCAACACCACAGTCTTCCTCGAAATTCGATATCTATCGCTTCTCTCTGGGTGACCCGGATATCAAAGATAAAGAAAAATTGGCTAATGACACCGATCGCAAGGTCACCTTCACCGGACTGGTACCGGGACGGCTCTATAACATCACTGTTTGGACAGTTAGTGGTGGCGTCTCTAGTCTTCCGATACAACGACAAGATCGGTTATTTCCCGAACCCATCACACAACTACATGCCACCAACATCACTGACACTGAGATATCACTGCGTTGGGATGTTCCCAAGGGAGAATACAACGATTTCGACGTGCAATATTTAACTGCGGATAATATTTTAGCACAAAACGTCACCACGCGAAACGAGATCACGATCGGCGATCTGCGCCCTCATCGTAACTACACATTTACTGTGGTTGTTCGTTCGGGTACCGAGTCATCAGTGTTACGCAGCAGTTCACCGCTGTCGGCCAGTTTCAGTACCAATGAAGCTGTGCCGGGACGAGTTGAACGCTTCCATCCCATTGATGTGCAGCCCAGTGAGATAGGTTTCGAGTGGTTGTTACCATCCAGTGAAGCCAATGGGGTCATTCAGCAGTTTTCCATTACATACACGAACATTAACAACGCGTCCGAAATGAGCGTGCAGAACTTCAATTCTGCCGATTCTTCAGGCTCTATAAAAAACCTAAAACCTGGCGAAACTTATGTCTTCAAAATACAGGCGAAGACCTCAATTGGCTACGGACCAGAGCGGGAATACAAGCAAACCATGCCAATATTGGCGCCACCCCGTCCCGCCACACAGGTGGTACCCACAGAGGTATATCGTAGCTCATCCACAATACAGATACGATTTCGCAAGAACTACTTCTCCGATCAGAATGGGCAGGTACGTAGATAAACGATTTCTTTGTAACTATAGATCTTACAAGCGGATTTCCTTGCAGGTACGTTGGTACACCATCATTGTGGCTGAAGATGATACGAAGAATGCTTCTGGTCTGGAGATGCCCAGCTGGCACGATGTTCAGTCGTATAGTGTTTGGTTGCCGTATCAAGCTATTGATCCTTACTACCCATTCGAGAACCGATCGGTGGAAGACTTTACCATTGGTACAGAAAATTGTGATAATAGAAAGACTGGCTACTGCAATGGAGCGCTCAAGTCTGGCACTACATATCGGGTGAAAGTTCGGGCTTTTACAGCACCAGATAAATTCACAGACACTGCCTATAGCTTTCCAATACAAACAGGTGGGTTAATCGATATAATGATTTGGTTGATTTACAGCTTCGATCATTCAATGATCTTCGAATTTTATCGATATTTAGACTGCTCCTCAAAAGTTTTAACTTATTATTATAATCTCATTATCCTCTATTATCTCTTATGTCTTGCCCCTAAAATTCTATTATTCAAGATCTTATAGTTTCGCCTGGTAAGCTATTTTTAAAAATTTCCGACTCTCACAGAAAAGACTAAAATCTTTGAATTCGTACTTAAAAATGCATCTTCCAAGTTCGTTTTATTTCAATCCGATATTAATGGTTCTATCTTTCTGTCTCTTTTGAAATTAACTTTCCCAGACCAAGACAATACCTCGCTTATAGTGGCCGTCACCGTTCCGCTTACAATTATCCTCATACTACTGGTGACACTGATCTTCTTCAAGCGGCGACGTTACGGTTGCCGCAAAGCCACCAAAGACGCACGCGCCAATGATAACATGTCGCTGCCGGACAGCGTGATCGAGCAGAATCGTCCCATCCTCATCAAGAACTTTGCCGATCACTATCGCCTCATGTCAGCCGACTCGGATTTCCGTTTCAGCGAAGAGTTCGAGGAATTAAAGCACGTGGGCCGCGATCAGCCGTGCACATTCGCCGATCTGCCATGCAACCGTCCCAAGAACCGCTTCACCAACATTTTGCCATACGATCATTCACGCTTCAAACTGCAACCCGTAGACGATGATGAGGGCTCCGATTACATCAATGCCAACTACGTGCCAGGTCATAATTCGCCGCGTGAGTTCATTGTGACTCAGGGGCCACTGCACTCGACACGTGACGACTTTTGGCGCATGTGCTGGGAGAGTAATTCACGAGCCATCGTCATGTTAACGCGTTGCTTCGAGAAGGGGCGTGAGAAGTGCGATCAGTACTGGCCGCACGATACGGTGCCTGTATTCTACGGTGACATCAAGGTACAAATACTCAACGACAGTCAGTACGCTGACTGGGTCATGACGGAATTCATGCTATGCAGGGTATGTACTCGAAATGAAACTTTGCTATCGAAAAGCTCTGTATTCACAGCAATTCGTTGTAACCTTTCAGGGGAGTGAGCAGCGTATACTGCGTCACTTCCACTTCACCACGTGGCCAGATTTTGGCGTACCCAATCCGCCACAGACTTTGGTGCGTTTCGTGCGTGCCTTCCGTGATCGTATTGGCACCGAACAACGGCCGATTGTGGTGCACTGCAGCGCTGGAGTGGGGCGTTCCGGTACTTTTATTACTCTCGATCGTATCCTGCAGCTGATCAAAACATCCGATTATGTTGATATCTTCGGCATTGTATATGCGATGCGTAAAGGTATGTCCGTCTATTTTGATTATGCCTTGCGAAAGTAGAATTAAAAAACATAATGTTTGCAGAACGCGTGTGGATGGTACAAACCGAACAGCAATATATCTGCATCCATCAATGCCTCCTGGCTGTACTGGAAGGCAAGGAGAACATTGTCGGTCCAGCTCGTGAAATCCATGATAATGAGGGGTACGAAGGTATGTTAAGATAAGTTCGGGTCGCTGGAGTCTTGGTTCTATTTAGTTAATAGCTTTAATTTTCACAAGAAGACAAAACAAATTATTTGGTTGTTGGCTTTACAGACTTCTGAATGGTATCTTGTGTGGTAAAGGCATTTTCGCCAAGATTCTGGCAATATTTATTTTTATAAATTTAGTCAAGTTCACAAAGTGTGAAGGGAGAGTTTGTGTTCCATCCTTTTTGGACATGGTACCGTTTAAGTGTCCTGGATTAAAGTTGAAATTTTATTCTTAACTTTAAATTACTTTCTGCTTCAAAAATATATTTCTAGGTTATTTAGATGTTTATTCTTATTTAGATGCTACTTTCAAGTCTCATATCTTTCATTTATTTTTAATTTTAAATCCAGTGATGTAGTTTATTTAATTTTTGAAAACTTTTAATTAAAAGTCTGTCAGCAAAACTGAAGTTCCATATTTAGATGTGTAGTATCAACTCATCGATAACTACGCCGCAGCGCTTTCACCACACAAGTTAACATCTACAACCATTTTGTACCTTTTAACACATCATAAGGACCATTTTGGCTAAAAAACATTTTTGAAGTTGTTTTTATTTTAACGAAAGGTGTTGGGATTCCATTTTGTAATTAACCTTAAAAACAATTTCTTTTCACTACTTTCTCTCACGAATAAAAAACAAACAACGCAATACAAATAATTCACACCCACAATATACTAATTAAAAAAAAAATAAAAACGAAAACCACTTGGCGCGTTGATGGCGACCGATCAACAGCGCAACAGCAGTCGCTTCTTGGAAATGGCGAAATAATCGCCACCATCGAGGGACACCACGAGCTGGAGCCCGCCGAAGCCGAGGAGATCGACAACGAAAACTCCGCCGTCTCGCACGACGATCAGCAGCCGTTGACCGCATTCGGTGGAGCCGCACACAGCGCCTCCGCCAGCTCCTTCGCTGCCGCCGTAGCTGGTCAGAGCTGCGGCTCAAGCGACCTCAGCAACAGATGACAATCGGCCAACCAGAGCGATAACAACAACTCCGTGGTTATCGTGCTGGTTGACGACAAGCCGAGTTCGATGATTTGCAAGGAGCGCTCCGTCGATGTGAGCGGTGGTGGCGGCGGTATCGGCGGTGTCGGCGGCGGTGTCGGCAGCAGCAGCAGCGGCGGCGGCATGCGACATTCGGTGGGCGCCGCCGCTAACGGACACTGCAACACGCTGCAAAACAGACGCAAGTCGCAGCTGATTACTTTCAGTTCATCGTCCTGTGATATAAAAAATAGTCTGAGTCATGAGATCATATTGGTGAATAACAGCCACAACAGCAGCAGCAGCAGCAACAACAACCACAGGCCATCAGAGTTGGGCTCGTTCGGTGTTGGTGCCGGTGGTGGCTTGAGTGGGCGCGCCAGCATGACAGGCAGCAGCGGTGGCGGCAGCGGCAACACCGGCGTCAACGCACGTCTCAGCTATGCCGAGGAAGACATTTTGCTAGTTAACAAACAAGCTAGTTCCGTTTCCGCTTCAGGCTCGGCGTCCGCTTCCGGGTCAGCCAGTTCGGGCCATGAAGCCGATCTTGAAGATGACGTGTTCCGGCGGCGTTCACTCGAAGTCGAAGGGGAGGAGGATGTGGACTTCGATGATGAAGATGAGTTCGGTATACAGATCGAGCGATCGAACAACGCCAACGATGACAGTGGCGGCGGCAGCTACGAAGATTCGCATGCGCTGCAAAGCTCGATCGGTGGCAGCAATCGCAACAGTTTGGAAAAAGATGACGACGAAATCGATGTGGATGTCATCAGCACGGACGTCAGTTGCTACGATCAGCTGCTGGGCAGCAGCTGCAACACCCGCAACGACGACGACATCGCCACGGTTGTGGGCGACGGTGGCAGTTTTACGAAATTACGTAGAAACGGTTCCATCGCTCGCCTGAATGGCGGTGGCCTGAGTGTTGTTGGTGGCGGTGGTAGTGGTGGTGACAACTGTGGCCTCATTTATGCTAATCCGTTCATGGGTTTGTAACACTTGATACGATCTGTAGATGTGAACGAATGAAAAGCTTTGCCTTTCAATTCAGAACGCTTCATTTTCGCTTCTGTATTTATTATTGAATATTAATGCTAACTAATTCAGATGGTTTTTGTAGTTAGTTTCTCTAGTTTTCGTACCGAATTTGGAAAATGAAACACTTTGGAGAACTTCATTGTTTCTATTCATTTTAAATTATTTGCAAATCCCCAAACAATAGTGAAAGTCGGTTTGTTTTCACTAGTTTGGAGTGATTTGAGGAATAATTAGAATTCCTATTATTTTTAGTTATTTCTGGAATAATCGAAAACTGATTCGGATAACGAAGTGATTATTTCACGGATTACTCTTTGATTAATGGATGAATTTGAATGAATGAATCCAGAATTGTAATTAGCAGTGCCTTTCTAACATTTCATTTCCAATTTGTTTCAAGTTGTGTGAATTATCGAGTTTAGATGCCTCTCAGCTAACGTATGTGCATGAATGTGTTTCTACTAACACGAAAATTCAAGTAATCTAGAAGTTGTTGCATGGATTTCATTTGTTTTAGGAGAATATATATGTGAAATCTTCTTTTTCTCGGCTTTTCAGATGATGAGGGCATCGCAGAGTCCGGAATGTAATGCTGCAGCAAGAATAATTGAGAAATTTGATCTTCAACATTAATAAAATGTTATTTTAATAAACGAAAAACACCCACAACAAACGCAATAGAATTGTGACTTCATGGAAGTGACAATTTTTTCGAATATACGAAAATCTCGCCAATGGAAGAACAAAATGTCATAGTGGACGTTCGATTCACAGCAAGGCATAACTTTAGTTGCAGCCAGAAAGAAACTTTGTGCCAGCACGCAGCCCTGCAGCACCTCCGAGGGCCGCGGGCGGGCGTGGAGCAGTAGAGTGCGATGACTGTACTGAGCTCCGGCACTGTACTCGGCTCCTGCGTCATCATCGCCTCACACATTTTATCACCGCACACTCTACGTATGTCTCTCCTCCTCAAGTATTTATATAAATATTAACCTTATTTTACTTTCAATTATGACCTGGAAAACGTATTACTGTTTTTCCTCGTAACCTAAATGTAAGACATATTTTAATTTCAGAATTTTGATTGTAGAACTGCGAAATGCGAAATGCGAATGCGATATCCAATACAGTATGTAAGGTATTGTTTGGTTTTTGTGATGATGGTTTTCAATGGTACGTAGGTAAAAATTGTAATTGTAAAAATTAATAAACTTCCGTCATACATGCGAGCATATGTAAAGAAGGATTAAATAAAAAGTATAGCGTTAAATCTTCTTGAATCCGTTAGAAACTAAATCCAATTGACGCTGCACCACGATATCACTAGAATTCATAGAAAACGACGTGAACGACAATATCTGGCCATATTTCGCGAAAACAGTAGAAAGTAGCAAAGAAATTATAGCACTTCTCAGCAGTTTACAACAGAAACAATTCTGTGCGGTGCCCCTTACACTATCTTCAAGCATCTGTAGCCACTCTACAGCAACCAAATTGCGTTCACTCATCATTTGCTCACTTTCCCTGCAGTATTCGATATGATTAGTTTTGCCTGTAAACCATTCCACGTAAATGTAATGTAAATTGATTTCAAATTCTCTATAAGGTTTCTGCTCTTGAACTCAACTCCCGACCAAAAGGAACGAAACCCCCTAAAATATCTAATCTGGATCAGTGGCTCCCAATCGAAATGCCTCTCTTTGTAGCCGTAGGGCAACACGTAACAAGTGTTCCATCCATCCGAGTTCCCTTTTATCTGCGCGTAACACGCTCCACATGCGTTGTGAATGGCTGCCGCAGTTTTCACTACTAATTCAATTGTGACCAGTTTTCAAGAACAAAACTCTTTCCTTTCAAATCCTTAAATAAAAAGAAGCTAAAATTTAAGTTATCCCATTTTTCTTACTTACCTTTAAGATCTTCAAATTTTAAATGTAAGTAAAGAAGAAAAAAGCTTTTTATATTTTTCATAACAACCTCTTTGAAAGTTGGTTTCTGTTGCTCTTTTAATTATAACATTCCAAAAGTATGCAACACATTTTTTCTAAATCCCTAAATATTCACTATAAATGAACCAATCAATCCAACCAACCCAACCAACCCAACCAAACCAACCAACCAAACCAATCAACCAACTAGACCAACCGATCCAACCAACAAATCTAACCAACCAACCAACTCGAGATAATCAAACGAAACCGACCAACCGACGAATACTCTTCTCCGCATAAATTTTAAATGTAAACTACCTAACTATTTGTAGAAAACATGTAATCTCTCATTAGATTTTATTTTATGTAAAATGTATGTAAAAATTATATACTTACTATGTAAACACTAAACGTTAAGTAATTAATTCCCTCACTCTTTTTTGTATCTAATATGGTGCCAAATGAAAAACTTAAATAAAAAATTAAATGTTGATTACAAAAAATTGTCAATGGCTTTTATTTGCCTTGAAGCCGGCGTCTTTTTCTCTCGCCCAATGAGTTGTTGGCTAGGTGGGCTATTGGTTAGTTTCTTTTTAAACTACATATTATATTTGATACCGTCAACACGCACGCGCTTGAAAAGTTTATAGAAATTACTTTTCATATCTCCGCAGTACGGAATGGAAAGACTTTCGCTTGAACAGCGCCGAGAAATATTGACAAATTATTTTAAAGTAAGTGCGACTATGGGCCATCAGTTTCTTTTTAAAATTGCTTTAGAAAAAGATGTTTTTAAAGAAAAACTTCAAAAATAATTAGATTTAAATTGCCATGGCTACTGCTAAGCTGGTCAGAGACCGTCAGACCCTGCCAACGCGATTTTTCGATGATTCCGGGCTGTATTCTGCAAATAACTCGATGGGCATCTTCGCTAGCCGCTTGTAATCGTTTGTGGATTGTCGACATAATCCGGCGGCCCGAAAGAAAACGTTGCAACAGCGTCAAATCATAGCTGCGCGATGGCCACGGCGCTACAAAACTACCTGAGGGCCCACCCTATTCACGAGAATACATGGAAATATATACTAAAATTGAAATTCATAATAACTTCTTTATTAGTTTGCGTATATTTATTTTAGACATTTATTACATTTACAATCAGCAGAAATTAATAATTCTCGAAACTTGTAAAGATGTTTTGTGAATTTTAAACTTTTCTAAATATAGTTATTTTTGCGATAACGTTATCGTAATATGATTTCAACATGCAAAATATAATACTTTTTCTTATTTCACGCTATTTATAAACTTTATGTTCGAATTCATATTATTAATGCATAAATAAATAATTTAGATGAGTTGATACACAGTGTTTATTACTATAAATACAATCCGCTTTATAATTAGATTTGTTTAAATGCTTCCTAAATGCATATTTATTACATAAACTACAATATTTAAATAGTTACAAACGAACGTGCAATAGAAATAAGAGTTTGATATAAACATTTTTAAAGTTATCTACGAATTTCTAACACATTATAAAATGTTCAACATGCACTCAAAAAGAGATATAAAAATTCCTAAAAATTTATAAAATATATTTATCCTTTTAAGCAAATAGTTTGATGTGAAAATTTTAGCTAAATAATTGTATACTTTAAAACATGATTGTTATTGAATTTCTGCTAATGATATTCAATTAGTTACTAAATTACAACAGCGACCGTCGTAATTACATCTCATTACCATCGTAATTACATCTCATCAATTACCAAATCTTATTTAGACAGCAGAATATTTGGTTCGATAGAATGCAGAATGTTGAAACCTTTGTGAAGAATGCAAACATATTCTACGCCGCACTCCACAAGGAATTCCGAAAACTACAAACACAGAAATAAGTCGCATTTTTCATTAAAGAAAGTAATTGCAATTTTAAAGATCGGTTCAAAAAGTCAAGGAATTCAATTGATACCTGTATCGAGTGTTCGTGTGTGTTGCTCATACACACAACAATGCGTCGAGCCAGCTGCGAATGCTGCAATTGTGGTACACAGAGGCTCTCCAGGCTATCCAGCTGCGAAAACTGCAGCGAGCTGAACGGTATATTGATGCTGTTGGCTACATGCACACGTGCGTACTCGTTAGGGTTACGCAAATCGATGGCGACCATGCCATCAGGAGTGTGCGTCAACAGATGAGTGAAATCGTTAGCGCTAATACGTGGGCACGTCTCCGCTTGCAAGTTGGCTAACGTAAGGTCGACAGTGATATCCTAACGTATGAAAACGAAATTATTGGCTGTGTATAATATCGCACAACTCAAGGGAAACGTACGAATTCGCCCAAGCTAGATGAGCGCTGCACATGATGACGATGCGATATGCTCTTCGGTGTAAACTCGTACATCTTCTGAGACTCCACAACGCAGCTTTCCATCACAATGTCAGGAAGGTCGGAGAAGAGCAGGATGCACTCATTAAAGCCGGATGTGAGCAGCGTGTTCTTCAGCTGCTTCAGTATAGCGGTGCCAATGAAAAGCGGATACGAACTGTCGCCCAGCATCAGTTTATCCCAGAGATGCATAATCTTATGCAGCGGAAAGACGTCTAAGTAAACGTAAACGTGAGCTGTGTTTAGGAAAAATTCAAAATCAGCAGCCAAAGTTTCACTAACGGGAAAACATGGTGAGGAACCAAGGAATGGCAAAGAGCTCCGGTATGAAATTTATGCTCTTCAAATGCTTTGCCAACACCGGCTCATGGAATGCAGTCAGCTGCGAGAATTTACACAGATACTCCTTAATGACAGCTGAATTGTCCTTGAGGAAAAACCATTGTAAATACTTGGGTATAAAATTGAAGAGGCTAAGAAATGCGAGTTCTGAAAAGAACATATTGAGAAACTGAATAAAGATCCTGATTTTATCAAACCTTCATTATTGAAATTTAAGTATAGGAAAGGGGCCGTCAAGGAATCCAGTCCTTGCCAATAAACGTACTGAGGATGTGCGGTTACCCAAGCTTTTAACATTCTTTTCAGTTTGCGATGACCTTCGGGCGACGACAACAGCTCGTCGTATTGGTGACAACGCGGAATGTCCACTTCAATCTTGAAAATTTATGCAAAGCATTTCTATTATCTACAAAACATATCGGATTGGCTTATTCACCTGACGATCCGTCGCTGTGGGCGTGCACTTATCAATTTTCTCATAACTACCATTTGGTATAACATCCAGCAAGCATGCCCAGATTGGCCCACGCAATAATGGCGGTATGTCCACAGCAGCTTCCTTTTTGACCAAATCGCTGGTGTAAGGATAGCCCTGAAAATTTGCGAATCCAACCAAGAACTATGTAGCAAATCGAGTAAAACCACTGCTTCCGTCACGTTTGGCTAACCTTCAACAGCCGTGAAAACAACCGCACTCGGTGGAACTGGTACTCTATATCCTTCTCACGAATCACCAAGGGCAACTGCTCCATACCGGCGCCAAAGTTGCATACAAACTTGGGCGAGTGTATCAGGGGGAAGTACGCCAAAGCCGGCAGTTTGCACAGACGTTCTTTTAGATTGTTTAAGCGAAGAGGTACAACACGGTCATCCATTAGATACGACTGACTGCGCTTTGGTCCCGCGATCGTGCCATTCATACAAACAATCTGTGGTATGGCCAGGATGGGTGCCTCACTGCGAATAAGACCCTCTTTCTTTAGCTCAGCCTGAACATCGCCACCGGCCAGTTGCCACCAGTAGTAGATCTGTTCAAGAGGACAGCGCAGCAGCAGCTGCTTTGACTTGGTCGTCGGTGGTGTGTACCTGTTGGCAGAGAGGTCCGCTTGGAATATCGCATGTTCAACCAACTCTGTCGGCAACCAGCGCTGAGAGGGCAAAACGCAGAGGCAGCGCTCAACTAGATCCCTAACAGTTGGGTTCAATTGTTGGTATGCCTCGAGGCGATCGTGTTCGCGAGCGATCTTCTCGAACACGTTCTGCGCTTTGCTGAAGCTGAGTACTTTCCGTATGGTTTGGGATATTTTCAAGTTGGGCCAAAGCGGTAGCTGCAGCAACAACTCTGCCGTAAGTATGCCCAGTGACCAGATATCCGATTTTATGTTATTTTTGCATCCAAGCAGGCGTTCGGGTGCCATGTAGCGTACGTTACTAAAATGGAAGAAAGGCGTTCAGGCGTTATTTTCAAATCGCGGTTCCACTTAATATTTCATGCACCCTATAGGAAATGGCACGTATTCCCCGCCGTTCGTCATGTGGAACAGACCGTAATTGAATAGCTTCACATTGTCGAAATCATCGAGCAAGATATGCTTTGGTTCCAGGTTATGTATAACCATTTTGCGAGCGGCAATTTCCCTTATGGCGCAAGCCACCTGATAGAAGACACGCAGTATACGCGCTTGATTCAGTGTTCCATTCTGTGCTTTCATTAGCTGCTCCAGTGTGCTGCCCACATATTCGGATACGATAATAGTCCGTTCTATAATAATTCAAAGACATTAGGTATTCTTCGGAAACAAAGTGGGCGTTCCAGCCAACCATGTTTGCCACGTAGTATGTCTAAGTACTGGCAAAGATTCTCGTGGCGGATGTCCTTCAGAAGCTGCGCTCTTCCCAGTATCGCAATCGAATTTGGCGTAAGGGGCAGTCCGTTACTACCGCATACTTCACCAGGATGCGTGCGGGCAAAAAAGGTGACAGCGACCAGCTGGGGGTCGTTTTTGGCCACTGCAGGTGACATCTTCCTGGAACCCAGCAAATTTCGGCTACAGTTTGATCAAATACATATTAAAATGCTTATTTCTTTGCTTTTATAATAAGGCGAAGAAAGTGTCCAGCCGTCCCTTAACACTCTTTTGTTGTCTGCTATTTTTGGCTGATAAAACAAGGGAAGTCCTGAACTTCACCAACTTGTACCACAAGAAACAGCTGATCGCATTGATTACGTTTGCAACCAGCGCTGTGGTTACCAATTTAGTAACTTGAGTGCGTTCGTTAAGAATTTGTACTAGGAAATACAAGCTATGCCGATGCTACATATCAAACATTTGTTTGCCATTCCGGCGAAGTTGTATATAACACGGTGTCCCCTGTCGCATGACATCTAAAGATACGCATCACATAGCTGCAAAATTAGTAGAAAATTTCTCAAAATTTTAAAGGCTTTATCCAAACCCATGGGGATATTTCTAAATCGCTTGGGAGTTTTTTTATCATTCATTATTAAATACAATTTAATATACGTAGAAAGAGTGGTTCGAGAAATCTAACAGATCATCTAAACCGAAGTAGGAAAGCCGGTACAAAAACTTAAAGACAAAAGATTGGTGCAATAAACTTTTCTTGGCTTACGCCAGAACATATTAATAAAATAATTCGAGATCGGCATTAAAAAATAAAAGAAAAATAAGTAAATATCACTTTACAAATATTGCTCTACTTTTTGCAAAATTGCAGACTGTCGCACAATGGTAGAGGGAAAGGATGTCATGTCAGAAAAACTTCGTCTGCTTCGATTGAGGTTGAGTTAGTACTCATACAAATTTTTAGGTCTTCTCGCTTACTGAAACTCAAATGCAGCCCAACTCACTACCGCAAATAAACTAACCTGCACTTTAATATTTAGAATAAGCACATATGCCTGCTGTATGTGGAATGGTATTTCACAATTGTGCATTTTGCTAATGCCAAGTGTGGCATGGGCCTTGAACTTTTTCAACATAAATACATTTCACCAGAGTATTATTAAACTGCGATCATCGTTGCAAAGTCCATACTTTCGTACTATTTGGTGTATAATTCTTTAGTAAATGGTAAGTTTTTTAAAGGTTTGGGACGGTATTACCCATCTACTTTTGGTAGATTATAGAGAAAGATGACTCAATTTTATGATGATGCTTTTTCTTTTGTTCATGAATAATATTTGCAGGAGGATAGAATTTTTCTTCGGAAAATGTGCATGACTATTTTTTCCAGGAATGCTTCTATTTTTCATTGGGAAAAGTGTCTAGAATTTATTAAAGAATTAGCGGAAGGATTTTTTTTTGCCTATCACATATTTCTGCAGGCATTTAATACATTGGTACAATATGGTACGTTTTACAATTTTTACAGTACCTTTCTAAAACGCACTACTGCAACCATTACTCTGATGTTCACTTCCTTCGCATAAAAATTACACGCTGAGATTTTTGGCTCTGGTGGTTCTTTTCATTTTCGGATTTTGCCGTGAGTGGATGTGGCTTTCTAAGGATTTCTGTCTGCAACTCTATAATGGTGAGGGTTGTGTAAAAATGTATTATCATTTACAAGAGTTAAAATATTAGCTGATGATAATCGATGACGAGACGGAGTGCATATCTGCTGTGGATTCTTGCGTATTCTTCGCAATAATTTGCAAATAAAGAAATGTATTACAATGAAGATTTAAGGCAATCTGAATTTTAGAAGCACATTTATATTTCTTAAATACCACTCGAATGTTTCTCTGATAAAAAGTTTAAACTTTCAGAAATCAGCTAAAGCGCCCAAAAACTCCAAAATCAGCACTTCAAGAGTGGCAGGCACGTGTTTCGGACATGGTGAACGAGTTGCTTTGAGCCTTAACATGTGAATGCTGTACAAAATGGCGTTTGCTGAAAAACACCGATCCTAATGAACGCATTTCGAATCAAGTGACAACTTGACTAACGTGGCTTCGATCCTAAAAATATGAAGACTATAAAATGGCGTTTGCTGCTAAAGTAGCAATTATAATGGATGCATATTTCGAAAAAAGGTCCAAAAACCAAAGGTGAGCAAACTATTTGGTGCCGTACATGCACTTACTGAAATCTTGATGATTCGTCATATCACAGACCTGTACTAAACATTCATTGAAAGACATGATATCTTCTGATTTGTTGAAAATTCGCTGACATGAATTCTTCAAACAATTTAAACCTAACCTCGTTTATTCTCGTTTTGTTTCAGCCTGTGCCTATGGTATCGCAAATTTCGAGAAGCAGCTGCACGAAATGGTGAGTTGATTCCGTAAATCTAGAGATTTTTGAAAATTAGAATGATGAAATTCCTAAGTTTTCCTTTTGCGGTTTCCACCAGAAGCCTCGCTAATGATGGCTCAGGATTGTCTGATCGTTTTAATTTTACCAATAAAAGACGTATTTCGAATACGAACTATAGATGAATTTTCTTTCAGCATGAAACAACTCGAATAACATGGTTTTGAGTCTCGTAATATGAATGCTTTACAAAATGGCGTTTGCTGTTGAAGCACACCGATTCCGATGGACTCATTTCGAAGCAAGGATTAGTAACAAAAGGTGAGCAACTTGCCTGGCGTACAATCGTGCACATATTTCTATAAACGTGATGACCACCGCGTACTAAATAATCATTGAAAGACATCAAATATCTTCTGATTTCCTGAAAATTCATTCACAAGTGAATCCTTAAAAGAAATATTAAATCATATCTCACTTTATTTCAGCCGGTTCCCATGGTTTTCTGGTCTTAAAAGTTTCGAGAAGCAACAGCACCAAATAGTGAGTATTGATTCCGTAAATCTAGATATTTTTGAAAATTAGAATGATGAAATTCCTAAGTTTTCCTTTTGCGGTTTCCACCAGAAGCCTCGCTAATGATGGCTCAGGATTGTCTGATCGTTTTAATTTCACCAATAAAAGACTATTTCGAATACGAACTATAGATGAATTTTCTTTCAGCATGAAACAACTCAAATAACATGGTTTTGAGCCTCGTAATATGAATGCTTTACAAAATGGCGTTTGCTGTTGAAACACACCGATTCCGATGGACGCATTTCGAAGCAAGGATTAGTAACAAAAGGTGAGCAACTTGCTTGGCGTACAATCGTGCACATATTTCTATAAATGTGATGACCACCGCGTACTAAATAATCATTGAAAGACGTCAAATATCTTCTGATTTCTTGAAAATGCATTCACAAGTGAATCCTTAAAAGAAATATTAAATCGTATCTCACTTTATTTCAGCCGGTTCCCATGGTTTTCTGGTCTTAAAAGTTTCGAGAAACAGCACCAAATAGTGAGTATTGATTCCGTAAATCTAGATATTTTTGAAAATTAGAATGATGAAATTCCTAAGTTTTCCTTTTGCGGTTTCCACCAGAAGCCTCGCTAATGATGGCTCAGGATTGTCTGACCATTTTAAATTTATCAATATGCGTTTATTTTGAATACCAACTATAGATTACTTTTTGTTCCATTTTTCAGCGTAAGTCCGACCCGGCTTTGAGCCTCAAAATACGATGAAGGCTTTGCGTAATGGAGTTTGATGTTCTGTTGGAGCAGCACACCGGTTCTAATGGATGTATTTCGAGGCAAGGTAAGGTTTAATAACCAACAGTGAACGAATTATTTAGTGGCGTACATTAGCTTGTCATTCCATATATCCCTTGCTGTTTCTCGAAACTAAAATGATGAAAATCCTAATTTTCCCTTTTGCGGTTTCCACCAGAAGCCCTGCTAATGATGGCTCAGGATTGTCTGATCGTTTTAAATTTATATGTTTTACATATTTAATTCATATGCGGACTAATCACCAGTTTGTCTTTTCTATTTTATCAAGTCTGTTAATAAATATTTTCTTTGTATTTCCAGATTTCTTAATACCGCGAGGAATTTCGCATGGATCCTTTTATTAGTTTAAAGAATGTAAATTTGTATGTGCATTTTTAAAACAAATAAAGAGAAATGTAAATTGATTTAAATGCCAAAATGAGATTTTTTAAATCTAGATATTGAGAAGCATTAAAATTACTGTGTTGGCAAAAGATTTCACTAGAAGAAATCGGTTGAGAAGATTCTAGAGAATGTTTTATTTCTAAGGTTAAGGAAGCGGAACAGAGTTTGTAAATATCCGCAAATTTCTGAGTGATGATTGTTAAGGGCTGGAGAAATGAATTTAGTTGCGAATTACAACTGCTCTGTTTACTTGCTAGTCTCATCGAACTCGTGGTTTCTGTAAATTTGGGTGACTGCGAATTGAGATCTAAAGCCATCTTATGAACCCCTATAATGGGGGTTTTTTAAAGTTTTAGATGAATTAGATCTAATGAATTCGATTATATATATATATATATAGAGTATTCTATCGTATCTACGCAAGATCTCTTGTGACTGCAATGAAGAAAACCATTGGGTGACACCAACTGTTCGATTTATGCAGACTTTAAGTATTGGATTATATTTCCACATCAAGAACCAACATAGTTTTTGTGGGAATTTTCGTTTTGACATGGAAAAAGGAAGCTGTTATTACCGCAGGATTCTTTTCATTCCTGAAATTTACAAATCTGAACTTAACAAAAATTCCAAATTTGGTTTTATTTTCCTCATTACACTGATGGTGTAGGTGTTTTTTCCCCAGACAAATTAATATTAAATGCAAAGCAAACTTTTCAAGAAAACCACCGAGCTTGGAAAACAACTTCTAACTGATTTTGGTTGAGAAGGTGCATTTGTTCCAAGTTCAACCGCTTTCTAATCCTGGGAAATCTCCATTCAATTAGAAAGAAAATGTTTAGCTCTTAAATAAAATACAGGCAGAAATCAATTTTACAGTATTTATTTTCCAAGTAAATTATATACTTTACAAAAACATCACTTTAAGCCTCAACATGACGCACAGCGCTTCCTGGTTTCTCAGCCAAGAAATCGGCAAATTCCTGATAAGGAGTTGCGCCCAAGGGCATTTCTTTCCACAAATCTGGGGTCAGATACGCGTAGGTCTTTGCTATAGCTGCGTAGGTGGCCTTGGCGAAGTTACCCAAAGTACCAGTCGAGCCACGTGCCGACGTGTAACAGTCCTCAATACCAGCCATGGTTAAGAGCTTCTTAGGGACTGGAGCAGACACTATGCCAGTACCGCGTGGTGCGGGAATGAGCCGTACTGACACTGAACCACATTTGCCCGTAACTTTGCATGGAACAGTATGTGGCTTACCAATTTTATTACCCCAGTATCCACGACGAACGGGCACAACTGATAACTTTGCCAAAATAATTGCACCACGAATAGCAGTGGCAACTTCCTTGCTGCACTTAACACCCAACCCAATGTGGCCGTTGTTGTCGCCAATGGCTACGAAAGCCTTGAATCGAGTGCGCTGACCAGCACGAGTTTGCTTTTGTACAGGCATAATCTTAAGTACTTCATCCTTCAAAGATGCTCCCAAGAAGAAATCGATGATCTCAAACTCTTTGATCGGCAGCGAGTACAAGTATATCTCCTCTAGATTAGTAATCTTGCCTTCGCGTACTAAACGACCCAATTTGGTCACTGGAACCCACTCCTTCGCATCCTCCTTTCCGCGGCCACGACCGCGACCACGGCCTCGTCCGCGCCCACGGCCACGTCCACCACGAGAGCCAAAACCACCACGGAATCCACCACGGGCTGGAGCAGCGTCCGCCATTCTAGAAGAAAAACGCAATTGAGAATCTCGAAGAGTGAGGTTATTTGGGTCGGCGCAAAAATCTTTCAGACACCTTTAAGCCATCTTCAGATTGGTTCACGTTAATGAAACAATCCTCCGGTGGAAACCGCAAAAGCAATAACAACTGATCATCATATATAAATGTTCAAGTAGAACGCCATTTTGAGTCCAGCCACGTGGAAAATATACACAAGAAACTTTGGGAGTCTTTAGATACAAATATTCGAAATATGTGTTTGCACTCAAAATACATTTGCATAAAATGCAAGAATAAATATTAAATAAACATTTTCCTTAATATAACCAAATATAATATATTCTATAAATGCCCCTAACCTGTAGTTACGCAGCTATATTGTCGACGGTAAAAAACCGAATGGACGAGCGCATGGTGTAAAATTGCCATGGTAAAATTTGTAGTGTGTAGTGGATGGTGAAGGATTAAATCAAACGTACTTTCTTTTTATACTCAAGTACGCTTTAGTTTGGTACTTTTTAAAATATATTTTAATTATTTATTTTTAACAAAAGGATTAACCCAGTATGAACTAACATGTTCATGTCGCCCTGTAAATTTTATGTAAATTCAGTAAATTTTATGTTTGACTGAGAAACAAAAGCGAACTCTAATCTTGGTGCAAGGCATCACCCCGAAATGACAAGGCCTTAGAGGTGTTATATATTTCTTTCTGCACTAACATCTCTTGTTTTATTCTTTATTTTGTACATAATGGGTATGTTTTTCACAAAACTGTGAAATGTTGACAAATTATAAATAAGAAGTATTAATAAAAAAAGTCTTTCCTTCATCTAAAAGCTGGTTGTTGTTCCTCTAATATCATAACATTACCAGATATATATGTTTTCTGCTGGAAAATCAAAAAAGTAATGTAACCGAAATAAAATTACCAGATAATGCTATATTGACGAGCACAGAAGAATTTAAAATTAACGATAGATAGTATTTCCAAAGATTCTCAGCTTCTGCAACCATGACACGATTTCCCAAGTGGTCAATTTCGGTCACCGCAAGGCCCATTTCACACTTGTTATTTGCAAAATTGCACAAAACTGTGAATTTTGGCAACAAATTTTGTGTGGGCATGTAAACGTAAAAATACAGGTTTGCTTGTCTTCAGTAACCAGTTCGGTGCATTTGAGTTTAAGTAACTTAAGCAGACGGAATTTTTGTATCATGGTTCACTACGAGAATCTTATCGTTTTGTAATTTAGTGACGTAGATTTTACTTCTAAAAAAAGAAAAGTTTTTAAAAATTGTGTATATTGAATGTATTGATTAATTTAAGTTAATTGTATTACATAATTAGACTTGTATACATCGCTACAAGTCGCTATGTTAAGGTGGATATAATGTATAATAAAATATTTACTATATCTATGTTTATCTTCATTATATATGCCCTGTAAATAAGTAAAGATAAATAAATAAATAAGTAAATAAGTAAAGATCTACGGTTAGACCGACCGTCGCCACTGAGCCAATATGGTGTGGAACTCTGGAACGCTTCCGACCGTAACTCGAATGCTTGCGCTTACGCACATTTACACTTGCAAATTGCATGTATTTAAATAAATTTTACTACATAATAAAATAAATACGTCAAAAGTTTATTTTTTAAAAGTAACAAGCAACCAAAACAAAAATTGTTTATATTTTTCTGCATGTAATTTTCACAATATTGTCTTTTGAGAAGTGGAAATGTTAATAGATAGAGACAAACTAGTGTAACACTTCACCCGTATTAAATTGCCCACACGCTATTAGTAGTGTGAATTCACCTTAACATCTACCATATGATTTTCGAGACTCGGAACAAAAGTTTTCTTTTTACCGGAATTTTCTCCCAACCTTACAACAAGGAATCTCTAGTGGAATTTTGGGATTTTACAAACCAGAGATTATAAACGTTGTACGAGTGATAAAGAGAAAGAGTCTCAAAGGATCTCAGGATATACTTACGTTATAACTCCGAATGAGCACAAATTAAGCACGATGATTTTTGGTGACAGCTTGCATTACCTTGCAATTGGAAATCCTGTAAGCAGAAGTATCATTGGGTTGACGGCGTCAGTCCTTGGGAGGAATTCAGCTGTAAGTAGTAATTTCAGTATGCTGTTCCATGGTGCCTTTGTACGCTATTTATAATACCTGTCATTCCATCAGACAGCATCTCACGCAAAAGTCCAGTCCGTTTTGCCGCCACCACTATGGAAGCTGGCCGGGCCAAATCACAACTTTGTGCGCATTGCTGGGCTTAGCGGCGCTTTGGCAGTGGTACTGGCAGCCGCAGGAAGTCACAGGTTGAATACGGTTTCTGATAAAGTCGAGACGAAAACTATCTTCGAGACGGCGAATCGGTTTCATTTTTTCCACTCGCTTGCTTTAATGGGCGTGCCATTGGCAAAATACCCGGTTTTGGTAAGTTTGGTTTTACAAATGGGTTTGCTGCCTAAGTAACATAATTCTTTTATTTCTGTTCTGTTGCATCTTAGACGGGTATACTGATGATAAACGGAACTTTGTTGTTCAGTGGCATCCTCTATTATCGTGCATTTACTGGGGACAAACGCTTTTCACACTACGCTCCTCTGGGCGGTGCTTGTCTCATCTTAGCCTGGTTAACGCTTTTACTTTAGGAGATGTCACACTTCCACATGATTCAAAATCCATTTGATTCAAAATCGATTTAATATATGTAAAATTTGTACTTGTGAAAAACCGCAAAGCGAAGCATAATGAATATGTTGGAACGTATTTGTAATTATGTTACTTAAATAATAACTTGTTTTGTAATTTCGAACTGCGTAAAATTTTTCTTTGCGATGAGGTTGAGCATTAATTGTAGTGGATGGGAAAGCTAAAAAGTAAATATGATGAAATCCTGATTTCCTCACGAGTAGAAGGATCTTCAAAAATTCTAAGGAACTCATCCTATCTTTAGCTGTGAAATGAGTGGAAGTCTGGAGAGAATTAACATATTGTGCTGAAATATTTCTGTTTTGTTTTATTTGTTACTTAGTTGTCATCGAAAAATGACAGATTTTATCATATTAATTTTTCTCCCACTTTTTATCTATTTGCATTTTTCTCATTGTCTCTTCTCCTCTGTACCCTTATTTAACCATTTAGTTATTTTTTCCTTCATTTAGCAAACAGGACTGAACAGACTATAAAACGAATCACAGAGACTTAGCGACAGAAACCCACAAGGGTGGAGGTTTTCAGGCGTGTGACTGCGGCCGCAGGACTAATTCTAGTTTTTAAGCAGGCTAGGGAATTGTAATGAGAACTCAAAACTCAGGGATTTGTAGAATGATTATGAAGTTATTCGACAGTTTTTCGGATTACCATACAGAGATTAATTTTTCGGATTTGGGAAAACCACACAGTTGGTTTTTGATTTTTATTTTGCTTTTAATTTTTGAATTGGCATATAGAATTTTTTAACTACAAATTCCATGCTTTGAATATGAATAGTTATTAATGCCAACTTCAAACTCTAGAATTTGTATCGATTTTTATAAATTTTAATTGCAATATAATGTAAAAATCATAACGTAAAATCATAGATAGGACAACAAAACACACTCTCTGATTTTAGTTACTAACGTATTATTTGCTCATATTATAAAAATCGGCTTTATTTTTTTTTGTTATAAATTGCTTAATTGTTTACTTTAGAAGGTGGTTCAAAAGCCAACACCCACAACAGAACTGGAGGCCAACATTTTAATAAACACTGTGTTCTAATATGATAAAAGCACACTTGTGTTTTTGTGTTTCTTTCTTCATAAAGCCAAAGATATACGTATTTACCTTAGAATCTATCTGCGTAGATAACGTGTTTTTAGCCACGCTATATGGCTCTGCTGTACTTTACACAAAATCCTTCAAAGATGATGTCTTTCGGCGAAGATTACGGCTGAGTTGATGATATTTACTTGAACGCGCGGGAGAAGAAAAACAAGAATTGTATGACTGCTATTTCCATTTTGTACATACCATTACCGTGTAAAGCCAAAGCTACTAGATGGATACCATATGCAATACTTCGCATCTCGTCTTTGTGCTTGTGAAATAATCTTGCAGATACTTAAGAGCCAACCGGGCTATCAACTGCTATATCAAATGTGAACAAATTATCATTAGGTGGCAGAAAAATAAAAACGAACATCTTACTTGAGGGTGAAGTTTTACTTGAGTGTCATTTCTACAAATGTCACCTTAAGTCAAAATGAAAATAAAATTTTGCTATTTTAGATAAGTTCTTTCGCCGAGAATCAAGATTTACTAAAATTATACGATTTCATTAAGCACTAATCAGCCTGATTTAACTATTAAAAGGAGGCTATGGAAACTATATTGAAATAACGACTAGTTTTCTTGTATTCCAATAAAAATTTATATTACTGATCAATAACATTCTAACTTGAGTGTAAATTTAACCAGAAAGGTTTCAGAAATTGAATTTAACTAAAATACAATTCTGAATTTGAAATACTGTTAAAGAAATTTAACTTAGCTTAAACAAAGATGAAAATATCTGATTTTTACAAATTATTTTTAAAAAATTTAAAACAAATTATTAGTCAAACTATTGTAATATTTTTCTTTTCATTTTATTATTTTTCTTTTCTTTATTATCTTTCTTTTCATATTTATTAAAGTATTTAGTTCTTCGATGTTTGGAAACAGAATTTAAAGTCGAGAAATCGCTCTCGTGTAACTCTTTGGGTGAACATTTTTGAAAAAATGAATTGACATCTAAAACTCACAGATATGACAGCTGCCTCTTCTACATTTAGTTGATTGCACATTTTAAAGGCAAAAGTATAATGTAAATTCTAACCCAAACCTACATTAATATCTACTCATTCCTCAGCAAGGAAATAAAACGTGAAGTCGCGCGACTTGCAGAGAAAATGATAAAGCCAAGTTGTCTCCTCAAATTCCTAATGAATGAAGTGAAAATGAGTCTTGCTCGGGCGGCGAGTAGATAAGGCGGCTGCGTGTTTGGAGAAGCGAAATGATTCGGGCCATAAATCTGCGTGGTGATGCGATGCTTTGTTCTTCTTTTACGACACCAGTTAGCATGGCAACCTGTGAACAATTTTGCTAATGTAAAATCAAGAGTACGAGATGAGTTGAGTTGAAGAATTTCTGTTTTCTTATGAAATCCAGGAGATTTTCAAATTGAGGTTAAAGCTAGAATTGGGAAATTAGAATTAGGAAAGTACAGTCAATTAATCAGAGTTCGAATCCAGATAAAGATTAAACAAAGAATGAATGTAAATAGTTTATGATGAAACTAAGCAAAAATAAAGATGTAAACTAAACTGAAATTAATGACTTAAAAAAAAGTATAAACTCCATTTACTCATGACAAATCTGTATCTGCAGTTTAAACGCTAACGTAAATTCAAACACGTGTGTAACTGAATTAAGAGCTGGCACGAGCTCAAACTCACGTATTCCTATTAAAATAAATTATTCTGTAAATTCGTATATAATAGTCAAAACATCCATATTTCCCCATTAACTTCTGCAGTTGTTAAACACAAAAGCAACAAAATTATAAAATTTTATTGTTCTACTATTCTGGTGAAATAGATTAACACAGAACAATAATACTTTGCGAATATAACAACATCGGGTTCTTTTAAACTTTTCAATTCTCTGTTCTCGCTGTTTTCCAATATAAATATATGTTCATTTGCCTTAGTATTAATTTTTGTCTTCTGTGAGTTTTAGAAACGCAGGATTAACCTCAACTCTGCCGCATATAAGCGATGCGAAGTTGAACTCCTCATGTGTCAGTAGCCTGGAAGCACGCAACTCATCGCAGCATAAAAGAGAGGAGAGAACTCAGAAATTTAACAGAAAGAATTGTATTTTTCTAGATCATGGCTATGAAGATCTCCTTCGATAGAAGGAATCTAAATCATTAAATCGTCTCTCACTAATGTTGTCTGTGTTGTGTAGTGCATTGCTGTTTTTGTAAACTTTGTTTACTTGGTAGTTGTTGTTGTTGTTTTCGTTTTCTTATGTTGATCAACGTATTGTGGCGCTCTCTTGCAAGTCCTCCTCTCCTGCTGATGTCGACTCCAGTTGATCAGCGTAAATGTGATCTCGCACTTGAACTGAGAGGCCGGCCAAAGTCTGTCGACTCATTTTTTAGAGTAATCTTCTCCTTCCTTTTAAAGCTGCACTCCAACGGTTTTGGGCTCAATCAGTTTTAGTAGGCTCGAGGCTGCGGAAGTGTTTTAGTTTATAATTTAGTTGTGGGTGTTTTTCAATAGTTGATTGATACTTTTTGTGAAGATTTTTGTTTTAAAATTAAGTAGCCAAATCGTTTTAGTTGTGATTTTATTAAAAGCCGACCTTAAGTGCGTGTAGAGATATAAAATGTGTGAACTTCCTAAAGAAGATTCTAGAAAATCGCCGAGTAAGTACAGAAGCCTAAACTTACATTTTTACATAAACTATGAAATAAAACAAAACTGATGTTCAAAATAAATGAAGACAAGTGAATTATTAGTTATAGAAGGCCAGGAAAATATGTGAAGCAGGAAAAATGTAAATTTGCATAAGAAAATAACAAAATTGAGTGAAGTCTTCAAATAAATTTAATTTAAACAGAAACTATTGAAAAAATGTAAATATAAATACAAAATTTAATATAGGAGGATGAGTTTATTCACTAAAACTTATATAGAATTTATATTACACGAGAAAACTATAAAATAAATCAAATTAGTGGTTTTTTAAAAGAAAATTTTACTTAAAAAAAAAAGACCCACAAAGAAGACGAGAAGAAAGTAGAGTAACATAAAATTAAGTAAACTAAAATAGAACAATATAAATGAAATGAAATTAAATAAAACAAAACAAAATGAAATAAAGCAGAATAAAACAATTTCATTAAATTCTCAGGTGTCATTTCTCAGTTCTTCAGTCTCATCGATCGATTTCGAGGTTTACTCGAATTTCTATCAGCCATCATTCGGAAGTGCAATCGATGCTAAAATTACTTTTCCTGATAATTTCATATATATTAACTACAGTCAGAGCAGCATTTCGCCCGAAAGAACTTTCTAGCCATTTTCTTATGAAACTCGGCGAAGTACTCGGAATTCATATCAATATTAAATATTTCCACGACAAACATTTTCATTTTCTTATGAAACTCGGCGAAGTACTCGGAATTCATATCAACATTAAATATTTCTACGACAAACAAGTGCAGATTCTCATAAATTTGCTATTTATTCGAAATGCAATTTAGCCACTGAGGAGGAAGCTTAATTAGAATTCATATCGACAGGAATCGAGCTCAGTTTGTTCTGCAAGCATTTCAATTAAATTGTCACGGGAAAGCAAAGAAAAAGAAGAAAAAACTAAGTAAAGAACTCATGATATGCTGCGAAAATTATACAGGAAAGAATATAAAATGCCAACACCAGTAAATGGCTTCAGCTTAAAGTTCTACAACGCATCAACTATAATTTGGTTTTTAATTGACATTTGTTTTGGATTCGATAATTTCAGTTCATCACATGCAGTTGCTGTAATGACAATATTTAAGTAAATGAGAATATTGCGCTATAAAAGAGCTTGACTGACTCTTAGTGTGCTCTCCATTTATAATAATAATAGTAATAATAATAATAATAATAAATAAAAACATTTAAACAGATGTTTTGTTTTGTGACGTTTGGTCTGTAAGTGCGAATTCGTGGTTTGTAAGTGCGAATTGAGCGTCAGAGACGAGTTCGTTATTCGTAAAAAAAGGAAATTTTTTGAGAAAAGGAAACGGTTAAATTTTGTTCGCATCTTGAATTTTGTTCACCAGATTATTAGAGTTCGCAAACCACATGTGTTTGGTGGCTGGAAAGATGCGGGATTTTGTTAGTTTGTCGAGAATTGCCAGTTGCCTGGGAATTATAGTTTATGATTTCGTTCTACATATATTAAAATGGGATTCTAAGTTTCTCCCAACTTTAATGAAAACCTTTTCATTGAATGTTCAATTTCAGCTGAGGACATAAAACTTACAGTGGCCACCGTGGAAGGTTGTAATGTGATCGCTGGTCAGCCTGAACCCATGAAAGGTTCAGAGTATTTCGAGAATGCTTTAGAGGCAACAAGTAGGTGTCATTTTTGCACCACATTTGGCTGCATATTAAGCCTAAATTTTGCTCGAATTATTCTTTTTCTAGGATTTGGTAAATTCAATTACATGCTGATCTTGGTGTCCGGTCTCATTTTGTCAAACGTACTATTGGAAACTTTGGGTATCAGTTTCGTTTTACCCGTTTCTCAGTGCGACCTCAACCTGAGTATACAGGAACGTGGTATACTCAGTGCCATCGGGTTCGCAGGGATTATAAGTAGCTCGCATTTGTGGGGATTTCTAGCAGACACCACGGGAAGAAGGAACATAATGCGACCGACGTTATTGATGGGCTTCCTGGTGACCGTAGTGTCGAGTTTCGCTAACGACTTTTGGCTTCTGGTCACATTAAGATACATCAATGGATTCTGGTGAGTCAGTCGACTGAGTGAGTAAGCGACCTTCTACTAACCCATATCCCATATCTGTAGCATCTCTGGCGGATCGGCTACTGTCTACGCTTATTTGGGCGAGTTTCATACAAGCAAAAACCGTTCCCGTTCCATTATGGGATCGGCGTTTATTTTTGGTGTTGGCGCCATGCTAATGCCAGCTATTGCATGGTTGGTCATCAACCAAGAGTGGAGATTTGTGGTGCCCTTGCTGGGCATCACCTACAAACCGTGGCGTTGCTTCATTGTTGTATGCGGTATACCCGGTCTCATTTGTGGTTTATGCTTGTTTAAAATACCCGAAAGCCCGAAGTTCCTCTTGGCGCAGAGGAATGAAGAAGAATGTTTGCAAATCTTGAGGACCATGTTCCACGTTAATACAGGCAGACCCGTCGACGAATATCCTGTGAGTTCCTAAAGCGAGAAAGATATATTCTTTAATTATTAGGAAAACTTAATGTTTCCCTATTGATATCGTATTTAGATTTCTCATGTTGTTGAAGATTTGGACACGACAATGCGTCCAAAGGTAGGACGGGAACGTAAAAGCAGCGGAGCTACTGCTGTACTGCGGTCTATGTGGGATCAGACGCAACCGCTCTTCAACCGCCAATACATGCGAATCACCATCCTCATTTGCTTGATTCAGTTCTGGATATTCGTCACGTCGAACGGAATGTACATGTGGTTCCCTCACATCTTAAATAGTGTAGCTGAGTTCACGAGCGAGCATCCCGAGAATCGAACCCGTATCTGTCAGGTGGTATACGCAAAGCAGTCGACTATCTTCAACCAGACGGTCACGACCGATCAATGCAATGAGAAGCTGGAAATATCGACCTATCAAAATTCGTTGATACTGGAAGTTCTCTATGCGTTGGGCTTCGCTTTCATTGGCACCATCATAAATAAAGTAAAAAAAATGGGTATCTTATGTAAGTGTGTAAAATCGTCTTGCCAGCGATTGTTTTAATTAATTTCAATACTTTTAATGTTACATAAAAGTTGCCTGTCTGGTAATTTGTGGTATTTGCGGTATTGCTGCCATTTACGTAGAAATACCCACAGTGGCGGTCTATCTATATTTGGTTCTTCTACTCTGTGGCCTTGGTATCAATGTTCTGAGTGCTGTCACGGTGGACATATATCCCACAAGATTAAGGTGAGATAGACTTGGAAAGCTGTCTTAAACTGAGAACATAATTGATAAAAATGTATACAGACATCTATTAAAACTAACTATTTGCCTTTCAGAGCGATGGCTATCTGTGTTTCTCTGATGATGGGCCGCTTGGGCAGTGTTGTGGGCGCCAATGTCGTCGGCGCCTTGATCAGCGACCACTGTGAAACAGCCTTCCTCTTTTCGGGAATAACACTGATTATAAGTGGTTTCTTGGGTTACTTCATACCAGAGCCAAAACGCACGCATGGTCACGAGGATTCACCCCGTAGAACAAGCCTTATCTCAATGCGAGGAAACTAAAGTGCGGCCCAAACTTAGAATAAACCTTTAAGAGAAAACGAAAGTTGCTACCAATTGAACTGTATATTAATTTTAAGCTTTCTAAAAGTTTAGCGTTTTATTGTATCTCAAGTCTGATTGCGACGTTTTAGTTGAGTATTCAAGTTTTTAGACTGTAATCGATGCAATTGTAGCTCTGTTCGGCTCTATTGTGAAACTATTGCAAGTGTAAGTTAGTATTAATGCTGAAGATAGTTGAAATTTATTTAGTTTCTACCTAACTATGATAATGATAAATAAATTATGAATGATATAGAAAAATCAAAATGTGTATCGGGTGTTTTGCACTCGCAGAACTGGAAATTTTATGAATTTGTGAAAATTAACACATCACAGTTACTAAAATAAACTTTTAAAATCTTTTCCTACATAAAACAGGCAGCAGATTTATTTAGCTGTTGCAAAATCAATTCGCAAACCTGGAATGCAGTGAAAAGAGGGCGAGTATTTTGTGGAATTTCTACAATTTAATAAAAGTACTTCAATTTATTTATTTAAAAACACATAAAAAGTTGAGCTACAACTCCGCTGTAGCATTATTTGTCGCTAGCAATAAACTATCTAGAAGAAACTAACAAAAACTTCGAATTTTTAAAGAGTGCCTAAAAGTATGCACTGGAAACGAACAAAAACTGATCAGTCGCTCTGCGACGCAACAGCAACCATTTGTCGTTAGTCGTCGTACTGTGTTTCTAGAAATGGTTAATGTTGCTAGCAACAATGTTGACAAACTGCTATGCAACCCTTACTTTTACACTTATCATGGAAAATTTGGGCGAAAAACTGGTGCCTACTTTTAGGCGGTTACATTAAATATGTTTGATACAGAAATGTAGATCGGGACAGAATTTCAAAAAGCAAAACAAGGCGAAAATAAAAATTACATAAATTACATGTAACACGAAGATAGCTTCATCTTAACGCATAAAATATGCAGATTTAAGCAAAAAAGAAGTGAAACACGAAAAAAGTAAAGAGTATAAAACGGCTAAAAGTGGTTTTTGGAGCAACAGAAGTAGTAGCAGCAGCAGTACACAAGTGGTGAGCAAGTTGAACAAACTTGTTGTTGTTATAAATGTAAGTAAAATCCCTAGCAATGTAATGAAGGGGGTGGGGGTGCGGAATATAAATAAATATAAATAAAAGAAGGAAGGAATAAAGTTGGATTATATCCAGTGGGCACAAACTCTTTGCATACTTATAGGCGCGCTTATATTGATTTGGATATTAATTTTCCCTCTTCATAATTGTAGAATCAGAGTAGAATGTTTTGAGAGAGCTTGCATGCAATCTAATTGATTTGATTGACACACAAATGTGTGTACACTGAGAAATAATCATATTCGTCTGATTCCAACGTCTTTGATTCAAGCACAAACACACACGAATTGCCAACAACAGGATAAATGCTCAATTAAAAATGATTTGTTTAATATAAGTTCTCTTTTTTAATTTACTCGTTTCTCTTTCCTTCTTTTTTGACTTTTTTTCTCTTGTATCAGGCAATGTTTTGATTAATTTGAGCACATATTTGTCAAAACTACAATTTTTATACTTGAAAGGATTATTAAGAGGCCACAGGAAAAATAACCATTGTCATGTTTGACCTAATTGTCACAAACTTTTCTCAGTGAATATATGGATGTACAGATAGCTTAGAGTTGGGATATTATTGCAGCGTATGAAAACAATTAACTGCAATGGCCACTACGTGCACACATACATATAAGCACTATTTAATTATTGTATATTCAACCCGCTCTAAAGCTTATTAAATCGTCTATCCAGCTTCAATTTAGTCAATTAATTTGTTAGAGTGTAGATTCACTTTTTTCCATCTCAATTAATAATTTTTATTTACGATTCTGCTTTTATTTACGAACTGCGTATGTAAGCATTTTTGTTTGTTCGTGTCTAATAGTGATTATTTGAATTTAACTAATTATTCTAGTTGCGATTATCTTTGCAGTTGCATTCTTTTAATATTCACTTTTTCAACTAATGTTTATAACAAATATATATGCGTTAAAAAATACCTTTCCGACGAGCTGTAGGGAGTCATGAATCCTATAATTACCAGCGAAACCAGTGAAACACCATTTAGTTCTGTATTCACAAGTTTTCCATCATGTCAGCGTATATTTTACACGTCCAGCATACGTGTATATATTGTATTTACGTATTTTTTATATTTACACAGTAAACAAGATAACGGTATGTTATTCATGAGCTTACAATTTAAAGCATTCGGTTGGTTATAAGCAACTAAGATTAAGGAGATCGAAATATCACTTAGAATTCATCGTAAACTATGACTTTTCACTAATAAATTCATAAGAAAAAGATAAAGTAAAAGTAAATCTTAAGTTATGATTTGGAGTAAAATAAGTTTTGGAGTAGAATAACGATATGTTGTTTGAGAGTAAAGGCACAGGACGTCCGTGGTGTTTTTGCCAATGCGAAATAAGGTTTTAAGCGGTTGTGCGTTTGTCAGCTAATCATTGTTGTCATTTATAGCTTATACAAAATATTTTACCGCATATATATAAAGTTGTTATCGGAAAAGGGTTTTTGCGTAAATAGCGTGTTTTTCATTGCTGTCAAATACCAACTAATTTGAAAACAAAGCTTTCCACGAAAATGAGCTTGATAAATTTGGAAGATTACCTGGATTTCACAATGTACAATATTTACCATTATTTCACAATGGATTTCCATTCCACATGTACATCAATTTGGTTTTGGAAATGTCAACGCGCGTGTCAGTTGAAAGTTGGTCAAATCAAGCGTTGGCTCACGCATTTACGTGATAAAGAAAAATTTACTATAAAACGCGTGAGATCGAATTTTGGTTTGTCTCATAAGATTGTGTGTTTCCAACATAATCTGTCAACGCGCGACCGACCTATCGCTCCATTGCGGTTTCGCCTTAAGTTTTACTTTGCTGTCCTATTGCACAAAACTTCATTTAACTTTCAAAAATCGTATAGGATACACAAGTATACAAGTATATCTTCAATAGTTATCGAAAAACTAAACGTACATTATTTCTAGCAAATTTATTATTTCTAGTCCAGTAATATCACACAGAATTGGCGGTAATATCTTTGAAATAATGAAGCTTTTCGCAGTTAATGCTTATGTTTTCGTGAGAAAGTTCTAGGCAACTGTGTTTATGTAGAGGTATAGACAGTCCGAGTTCCGAGAGACAATATCCGATGCGATTTTCATTGTATTGAATTTTTCGCAAAACTGCACTTTGGTGTTTTGAATAGCTTGGCTTTTGTTGCTGTCCCTTTTTTTGTAATTATAGCCAATACAATTGCTAATCTGCCGCAAAAAGTGTCAGATCTCGCGAAAATCAGTACTTTTTATTTTTAAGTCCTTTAAAAAGAATTGAAAATGTTGTTACACATAAGCTTATTATTAAGAAAAAATTCGCAACATTAAATAATTGTTTGCTGGGCATACGCTCTTCAAATTTACTTGTCTAAAGTTAAGCACAGTGGCGTAGCCAGAGCGCCCATTTCGGGGCTCGATCCTTTCCGAAAATTGTAATTCTGAGCTTTTCCCTTAATCAATTTAAAACAAATCTTACCTCCGAGAATATTTTCTGGTTATGACACTGAATGTGCATAACAAGCCTCCTATAAGAGAGCATTAGCAACAACAACAACCACAACAACTTTAATGAATGTTCGAACTAAAATTTATATATGCAGTAAATAAATGAATTCGAATTTTGTTCGGCGGATTGTTGAGGAACGCAGCCAAAAATAAATACAAACTTCTGTCAGTCTGTTTTATAAAGCGTTCGGTGCGCGCTGGACGTCAACGGCCGAGCGGTTTTTGTTTTTCGAAACTTTTTTATTTTATCGCTTACGATGTATTTACGTGTTTCAAACTTGCTTGCTTAGTTTTATATAAAATTGCAATATATGAAATTATTTCTGTACTTTCCGTTTTAAATCTGATCATGTTTATTATATAAAAACTCGGATCGATTGGAATAAAGTGAGATAATATGTCATCGATACGATAGTCTGTGATTACAAAGGGAAGAACAAATTAAATCGTGTAAAACGGCGGTCTAATTTTCTCGACAAAAATTCGATATGACCGCCGATAGGGAGATCGAGTTAAAAAATCTGCGACCAGTTGACGCTGACGTTGCGGTACGCTGTAAGTAGAAAAGAAAAAGAAATTTTTGGATTTATATGGCTCTCGTTAAAATTTGTGGAGAGAATCAAATCTCATATTTATCACAGGATAAATAAATAAATACGACATATTTATTTAAGGGAAAAAACCTTGCGAAAACTAATGCAATCACTATCAGAAAAACATTCTGCATTCAGTTGAGAGAAGAAATATTTTATCATTACATTTATAAAAGTTCATAAAAATGCTATGAATTAATAAATAAATAATAAACATTCATAAATAATAAGAATAAAAATGCTAAAATTGTATGTTTATTTTTATCCTGCACCTGAAAATTCGTTTCCTTAAAGTGCAAACACATGAATAAATTTAAATCGTTCAAACAAATTAAAGAAATTGACGGTTTTAACTGAAGGCATTGACGGTTTGCGAATAATATAGTGGATGTGTATGCTAAATGGGAATACAGAATTGGGATTTTAGAAATCTCGTCACTTATGCGAAGTATTTTTGAATTTATTTCTAGTCGAAATTATCACTTATACCAAGTTTAAATCAAATTAATATCTTCCCTCTTATCTTTTCTAACATCTATCATTTGAGTACACTAATTATCGCACTTCTAATGAAATTTACCCTCGAGATAGACTCTCCCACTGTATAACAGTTGGAGAATCTCCCTGTGTGCAAATACTGGAGATACGGGCGCATAGCAAACAAACAAATTTCGCTAGGGTAATGGAAAATACACCTCATTCTATCAAACAGCAGCTGTATAAATCTTGCGTGTATCTTCAGAAGACGTCTTCTTCTCGGCTGTTTTTGTGATAAAGGCCATCATAAAATCGTGACTGTTGCTTCCTTTAAAAAAGATTTAAATACGAGCGCTGGGTGTACAGGTGGTAGTTAGTTTAGAAATGGGCGAAGTGTGGAGTGTGGAACTCTAGATGTTTTTTCGGAACCATAATGGATAGTAAATGAGTTTGAATTACAGCGCATAAACACAAATTAATTCAGGAGACGCCATCCGAAATTATAATACTGAATTTGGATTATCAAAGTGAAAATATTCAATTTAAAGCAATAACTGAAAATATCCAAATCAAAGTATAGAAAACTGGATTATCTTTCAACATGGGTAAGCGAGGACTGTGTGGAATTTCGAAGGTGTCTTCAAATTTCAGCCTCAAAGCAAGTAAAGTGAAGATATCATCGCACCGTCGATATTTGGGTTTCCTATTAAAAAGAAATATAAATACGTGATTTTCAGTTGGAAATTTCAACATGTAAATCAAAAATAAATTCAATAACGAACTTTTGTCTTCTTCGTTCGTGTCTAGTGCTTCCAATTACAAATCTGGAACATGAGAAGACCTATCAGGAGAAACACAATGCCATACCATTCACGGAGGCCTTGACACTGGCCAGTAAGTAGACCCCTCCGAAATGTCGTGCCCCTTTCTTATTTACCTCCTGGCTGTATTTCAGAATTCGGCAAATTCAATTATTGCCTCATGTTCATTTCGGGCATGATTTTGGCCAACGTACTGCTTGAGACCGCCGCTATTGGATTCATCCTTCCCATCGCACAATGCGACCTACAGTTAACTAATCAGGACAAGGGTGTCCTCAGTGCCATCGGCTTTGCGGGCATCATACTGAGTTCTCATCTCTGGGGCTTCCTGGCTGACACCAAAGGAAGACGTCGTGTCATCAGACCTTCGCTTATAACAGCATTTGTGATCACATTATTTTCCAGTTTTGCCCATACCTTCTGGCTGATGGTGGTACTGCGTTTGCTGAATGGATTCTTGTAAGTCTTCATGTTACGGTTGGACATTCTCGAGGGCTTGTGCGCCTTTCGGACGTCATTTCAAGGCAAATTTTCTAATCGAATATTATTTCTCCTTCTTTCCTCTAGTGTATCTGGCGGGTCGGGTACAGTCTACGCTTATTTGGGCGAGTTCCATACGGATAAAACGCGCTCGCGTGCCATGATGGTGTCCTCGTTTATTTTCGCTTTGGGTGCCATGACCCTGCCGCTAATAGCCTTTCTGGTCATCAACCAAGAGTGGGTGCTGCCCATTTCGTTTCTTGGCATCGATTACAAACCTTGGCGACTATTTATAGTTGTCTGCGGCATGCCCGGCATAGTTTGCGGCTTGTCGCTCTACCTGTTGCCAGAAAGTCCGAAGTTCCTACTTCTGGTTAACAGGGAGCAGGAAGCTATAGAAGTCCTGCAGAAAATTAATACTTGGAACGGTGGCAAAGAGAGACTTAATGTACGGCTTAATAAATTCATTAATTCCCCCTAGTCATTAATTAATATGTTATTTATTTCTGTATTCAGATCGCTCACATACAGCCTGAATTTGAAGACCTGACTGGTTCCTCCTTGTCTCTGAATAAAAACACAAAAAGCTCCGATTCCAACATTTTCCTTACTTTTTTGCAAACGATGTGGCAACAAACGGTACCACTTTTC
Organism: Sicus ferrugineus; assembly: GCA_922984085.1. Classification (NCBI taxonomy): domain Eukaryota; kingdom Metazoa; phylum Arthropoda; class Insecta; order Diptera; family Conopidae; genus Sicus; species Sicus ferrugineus. The sequence goes on from OV277351.1 coordinate 30,994,327, forward strand.
CACAAGAAATACCTACGCACCACCTTGATCGTCTGCACGCTGCAGTTTTGGCTGTATGTCGTTACCAATGGGTTGTACATGTGGTTCCCGCACATCATCAATAGCATGGTCGAGTTCATGAATGGACATCCCGGGGAAAAGATGCTGATATGTGACATCGTCTACAACAAGAACGACATGCTCTACAAGACCGATGGGGTAAGTTAAGCGGAGAGATCTGCGATTATTGCGGTCTTTAAATTAGCTACAATTTCACAGTCCATGGAGTGTGTCGCCAAGTTGGAGGACACCACCTATTTCTACTCTCTGGTCATGGAAATTCTCTACGCTTCCAGTTTTGCTGTGATAGGACTCATCATCAATCGTGTGGGCAAAATACCAATACTATGTGAGAATATATAGAAAACTCCAATCCAATTTAAATATTTCCAAAGTGAAAACTCACAAAATTTAGATTATACGTCTACTCTTGTTCTATTTTCTAAGATTTCTCATGATTTCAAATTCTTACAAAGATTTCTAGTAACCAACGTGGCTTTTATTCTTCTATCTTATAGCATGCTTTCAATTTCTTAATATCAAATCCAGCTTTAAATTTCATAATTCTCAAGAGATGAGATAATTCTAAAGATTTAATATCTAATAACTTGAAGAACTTTCAGAAGACGTAATTCTAAAGTTTATTATGAAATAAGAACTCATAAATCACATTAAAGCTACAAAATTTATTGTCACCACCATGAGTTAGCGTTTGTACATAAAATCCAATTCATTATTCATCAAATTCATTATACGTCTCTGAGAAGATATAAATATAAAAAATGTTGTCTTCGTTTCTCTCTCTCTTACTATGGAATCACATTATTGGCTTTTCTTACTTCTTCTGAATATGCAGTTATAACCATAACATTCTTCACGTGTTGTGGTTTGGCGGGTGTTTTCGTCAGCGATCCTTCCATTGCTGCTTACCTGTACGTGCTGCTATTCCTAGTAGGTGCCTCCATAAATGTGCTCGGTGCTGCCACTGTGGAACTGTATCCAACAAATATGAGGTAAATTTAGGATTATTATTTCTTTAAGGATGATTTCTTTATTTATTTATTTGTACTGCAGAGCCATGGCTATCTGTATATCTTTGATGTTCGGCCGTCTGGGCAGCGTTGTAGGCGCCAATATAGTGGGTGCCCTACTGGGGTCGCATTGTGAGCTGACCTTTTACATATCTTGCGGTGCTCTGATTTTATGCGCCTTCTTGGCCTTATGGATTCCACACAAGACTGTTGAAGAAGCCGCTAAAGAAAGAAATGCGGAAGAGCAAACATGAAAAATTTGTTCATTTTTAAAATAAACTTTACTTTTGTAGTTAGATTGTAAGTTATATAAAATCGTGTGCCTGCGTGATTAAGGAATGATTTGTGCTTATAGTTTTTTTTTTTTTATATAGGTCAACAAATAAAATGTGTACAATATATAGAAATAGCGAATCTTAGTAATTATCGTTGAGCTTAATAGAAACTTTTTTTAATTAAAAGGTTTTTAAAAAGCTATGCAATTGTTTTCATTCACACATTAGAAAAATCTTTATGTAAGTACATTTCTTCAGCTTTTTTCTCTTTACAAATAATTCCAGTTTAACCTTGAAGGAATACCTTCATGCGTCAAGAATCTTTGCTACAGTGGGTTCAACACTTAGTGATTTATATTCAGGCTGAAGTAATCTTCTTTAAATAATACTAAAATTAAAAGCTTTAGCAACAACAAAATTTGTTCTTTATATAACCAAATAATGCACACACATCTATAGTGTTTGTATTTACGTATATACATATGAGCGCAACTAAAACGCTATCACAAATTTCCTTATCTTTGACAGTTGCTGAGATGATTCTTATCAAATAAGTAAATACTTGCATACATCTTAATATAAAAAAACCTAAATATAAAAAACCAAAAAACAAAAGTCAAATTGCGAAGCGACGTAAAAGCTTTTATACCGCTATATATCTGTGATACTTACATGTTACGAAGATAGGCATGGTTGAAAGTTGTACGATGTGAAAATCGCAGTTGTTAAATTTTTGTATTTTCCTTTAAAATTTAACCAAATATACTTATTTTAGGAAAAATAGTGTATTAATATTTTATATTTGATAGAATATGTTTATGTGCTACGATAGCTTGGCATTCGAAAACATTTATCTCTATATATAAACGTTCCACTGTGCATCGTGAGAGCTGCCAGCCTATCCAAAAACACCTCGAACTCTTCGTGCTGCTATGAAGCCAAATTAAAATTCAGTTGAGAGACGCACTTGCAGCAGAGCAGTTCGACGACGACGGACTAACCGCTGCTAACCGGTAGAGAAATCGACTCAAATAGGCACACTTTCTCGTCCTCGACTCCAATCAAAATTTTCCAAATCTAGTTTGAAAAACAGCTAACGTCAGAAAATAATGGCAAGTGACATGAAGAAGGAAAAAATTGGAATTGTGGGCAGGTATATTCCGTGTTGGATTATCTAAGTTTTTAAAACAGATTTTGAAAAATCACTCTGTATTCTCAGTGGCTTGATTGGACGCTCCTGGTCCATGCTCTTCGCGGCTGCAGGCTACCAGGTGATGCTGTACGATATCCTGCCGCAGCAAATCGATAACGCTCTGCGTGACACCGAGAAAGAGCTACAGAAATTGGAAGCTTCTGGTCTGTTGCGTGGTCAGCTGAATGCCCAGCAGCAGTTCACCTGCATTTCGGGAACAACAGACCTCAAAGCTTTGGTCAAAGGCGCCATTTTTATTCAGGAATGCATACCAGAGCGCTTGGATATGAAACAAAAGCTATACAAGGAACTCGATGCTATTGTGGAAGATCATACAATTCTCTCCAGTTCGACGAGTACATTTTTGCCCTCACTGTTCAGCAAGGAACTCAAGCATCAATCGAATGTAAGTTCCAACTTGAATAACAACCAACGTCTCGAGTCGCCCGAATGAACTCAATTCGGGTTCAGGGCTATATTGAGTTATGCGATTCATTGTTGTAATTTATTGCTAATAATTGCCAACAATTTTATTTCACCTTCGATCATATATAATTGGACTGAATTCATTTTGCTTTGTTCAGCGCAAAAATACTTCTTTATAATTTGCACAATCACTTGTGGTCAGAGGAGGTGAAAGGGGCCTGAGGATGAGAGATACATATATTGTTGTCAGGCGATTTTCTTCTTGAGCGATTTTCACCCTTCTCTAAAAAATCCTACATCCGCTCATGTAAAATATAGCAAACAAAATATTATCTCTTCATTAACATTGGCAAAAATACTCGAGATAACGTTATTTTTGATAGGAAAGCTAGATAGTGAACTGTGATTTAGACAACAACTATGTAATTATTTATTTGTACTTTTAACCCTATCGATGTCATATCACAGAGTCCTCATATCGAAGACACACATATAATATTTGCGAAGCGAAGTATACTTGCCGAAAAGAATTCGTTCCAATGTCATTTCTAGATAATGATTAGATTATGATCAGAAATATTAAAGTCATTCTAAACTACTGCAAGTTATTCTTTTCTATTATTAAAATTAAAATTTTTCTAATCTACGATTCTAAGATTTGGATTTCGAGAAAACTTTGAAATTTGAATTCTCGTCTCCGTGTGATAATGAAGAGAACTCAGTTAACAGAAGCTTGTTGATAGATTTTAAATTTTAATTCGCAACATTTTAGGTACTCGTTTCGCATCCCGTCAATCCGCCTTATTATGTGCCACTAGTCGAAATTGTTCCCGCACCATGGACCAAACCCGAGGCGGTGAAGAAAACTCGTGCACTTATGGAAGAGATCGGACAGAAGCCGGTTACTCTAAGCCGTGAAATCGAAGGCTTCGCCTTAAACCGCATACAATATGCGATACTTAATGAAACATGGCGTCTGGTAGAGAGTGGTATACTGAATGTCAAGGACATCGATAGTGTTATGTCCGATGGCTTGGGCATGCGTTACGCATTCCTGGGTCCACTCGAGACAGCCCACCTTAATGCAGAGGGTATGGAAAACTATTTCGAACGTTATTCGAAAACAATCTATGCCGTCAGTGAAACTATGGGTCCAACACCGAAGATGGAAGGGCCGACGGCGGTGGAAATCGCAAGGCAATGCGGGTTAATGGTGCCCATCGAAAAGTTGGCCGAAAGACGTACCTATCGTGACAACTGTTTGACCCAGTTAAGCATACTGAAGAAGAAACTTAATAGCAAGAAAAACTGAGTGGCGACAAATCAATTTGTTTGTGATATTTGATATGGTATTCTTAAAATGACATTTGATTGTAAATACATTTAGATTTGATTGTAAATATTCTCATTTAAAAAATCTTTAATACTCTCCAGGAAATTCAGCTTATTTGGAATTTTAAAAGTCACAATTCATAGCCAAAAGTTATATTCCTTCAATTAATATCACACTGTTGTAGAAATTTGAAATATATTTGCGTAACAATGAATTTTATTGTAGTGAATATGATATTTAGTATATATAGTATCTTTCAAAGTAATATTTTCAAGAATATTGCTAAGTATTGTAATATTTTCAAGAACACAGAATATTGCTTATTAAATTTAGTTACGTTGAAATTACCCATTATTCTGTGCTGTTAAAACCACGGATAGATGGAATGTTTTTATTTAAATAATCCAATCAGTTTTTTGATATTAAAGCTGAGAAAAAAGAATTGACAAACAATTTAACTTTTAATTGACTGAAATATATTTTCAGAAATTGTTAACTCAGGTTTTTTAACGAAAGTTTTGACCGAAAAATGTAGACCCAATTATTTTTAAACGTTATGATCTTAGTTATTAGGCGTTATCTTTTGTTATCATGCCGATAAACTATCAGTCAACTTCAGTTATTCAGGGAAGTTTAGTTTACATTTGGTCGGCAAGGACTAATTGTGTGTACAACTCTGTAACTGTAACTAACGTATTTAATTATGTTGTTTTAACAGACTTGTAGTGCACGAAAATTAAGCTTTTGTCAGCACTAAACTTGTAGTTATTGTCACTTTAAACTGCCATCTTCCGCTTGCTTCAGTTATTGCTAAGTAACGCATTTCGAATAATGCTGTTAAAGGATGACACCGTATAACCGTGTCGTTTCATCCATGCTGCCGTCCAAGTTATGCTTTCTATTTCGCTTTATTAACTTAAAGGTAAGTCCAAACGAAATGCATTCATTTTGTTCTTCAATTGTTGACACAGCATCAAGCCAGCGGTAAATAACACCAGCACGTCATTCAGCCAAGCCACAGTACACTCCGCTTGGGTGGCTTCCATCTTCATGGAGCCCTGCACGTTCAGCAACTGATACACTGCCACGACAAGCTTGTGGCACTGCAGGAAGAACGATATCGCCTGATCGTCGGGTAGATTCGGTGTTAACGATTTCTAGAGCATCATATAATTTTTTAATAATAAATATGAATATATTTTCAGATGAAAATATTTTCTAACTACCATATTACGGCCCTTCATAAGCTCGTCAATCGATTTCTTCTTTGGCACCACTAAGCAAGAGCGTCCACGTTGGAGGCAATTAATCAATTCACTAGCAATTTGAAGAACTTCCTCACATGATCTAAAAATGTGCGGAATTGCAATAATTAATATAATATATTAAATCCTTTTAACCACCAACTAAAGTAAGAAAAAACTTACTTAAATTCGTAGTTTTCGTCTATATTATTAATGTAATGGATAGCTTTTTGCAAATGATTGCCTGCATCCTGCACCTGTTGCAGTTTCCATGGGGCATCAGAGGTGATTGAAGTTCGCTGCATTTGGTTTGAAGCACGTTTCAGTTTAAAACTTATGTCCTGGATTAAAAAATGAGGGCGTAAATAACTGCAGAAGTAAATCAACAAAAGAAACTAATGTCCAGGAAAATATATACCGCTTGTGTAATGCTGTCGCCACACAAAGTGACCGAGCACTTGAGTTGATCCTGCGGAGCGCATAAAACGAACTTTTCCGTTTTCTTCTCATCACTCTTATAAAGTGGCACCGGAAACTGTTGAGCACAATCCTGAAGACGTCATAACAAACAATACATGGGAATATATGCTCGATAACAAACTAATAAGTTACCTACCATTAGGATTTCACGTAATTTATGCAATACTGAGGGCACCTCTTCACGCATCACCCATTCGAATTCTATTTGCTAAAAAAGGTAAAAACCACTGAAGTTTTGAAAAATTCAATCTAAGAATCTGTGCTGAAAGGCGTTATTAAATGGCGGCGATCTATCTAAGCAGCAAACACAACAGTGGTATTTAAAAGTAGGTAAGAAGCCGGCCGAAAGAATGCATCGCAACCACATACTTAGGCTTCTGATTGTAACTATTGATTTTCCAACATATTTGAAAAGTATAAGTTCAGTTTTTAATGAAATTTGTAGCCGTATTTATGTGTTATTTTATTTATTTCGTTTTTATTAATATTTATTTCGTTATATAAAGAGAATTCGATAAATATTTAAATTTAATATCTCTTCGCCCAATAGTCCAAAAAGCGTTCATGAAAGACTTTTATTATTTTAATATTAATTAACTTACAAGATTCTTAATCTCTTCGCTTTCATTATCTTCCATTGCTTATGAATTTGTGGCACTCCAATAAAATATAAAAAATTCCCTAGATTCCAATATTGCTTTAAGAATCGGCAAATTCGTTGCACTGTCAATAATTTCTATATACACTGTTTGCTACCCCTAAATTTAGTTACCAATTCTGTGAGAAAAATCCCACATGCAAGCTTTATAGTTACCTGAGAGATTTTCATAAGATGTGAGATTTTCGTCTCCAGGATTAACTGGCATCTTCTGATGTAGACACTTTCTATGTTCGCTTTATACTCGATATTTAATCATGCTATGTATAACGGGGCTCATCGTAAGAGTTACAAAATACGGTTTTAACAGCAACGGGAACAGAAGCGGGAGCTTAGCCACCGCTACTGTTCCGCAGATACAAAATAAGGCTGATAGGCTCTTATTTATCCTCCGTTTATACACATGGGCTCTTATTAGTCCTCCGAAGCAAGTTTTAAATTGCAAGCATTGTAGTGTTTTTTCACTTTAAATGGAAGAGTAATTTTTGTTGATGAAGGTACATTTTTGGCCGTCTAATTATACTCTAAATTCAATTTGAACATCGCTGTTATATTTTCATGAGATTTTTTTATTGATGTGAGATTCTTGTTCATGTAACAGGTTTTCATTCGCTCTTTTAATAAAAGAACTTAACTAGTTCTACTTTAGTCTACACTTTAAGACAAAATATCGGCTGAATTTTTCGGCGCAGAGTTCTGATGGGTTGACTTCCAGTCTTACCAGTGGTAAATAATTCCAAAATGAACTCACAGTGTCAAGGATCCGAAATAATGCACATTCCGATAACAATTTGCAAAGGTGAGGAAATAGAGCCCGATCTATTAGAATAATAATGTAAACGATTTTAACTCGCAGCTAACTTTTCCAAACAGGATAATGCCAAGGTTAAGGTCCAATATATTCAAACCCATCAGACGTTGCCAGTATCACTAAGACGCAAATTTGTGGTGGACAATCACGCAGATACTATAATTGAAGCGGAAAATGTTGAATACCTGGATGAAAGCGCCAGCCAAGAACAGTTAGTAAGACCGCTGCAACTCAATGGACACCAGCTAGCGGTCCACCCAGACGATCATCTGCTTAAGGAGCCTTTCAAGGACACATTTTACCCGAACGCCATACACTGCCTGATTGACCTGTACAAAAGGAAGTACTTACAAATGAGAGGAAAAACCAAACTGCAGATACGATCGATGGGCGTGTGGGATCAAATAGCCACAGACATGAATGAATGCCTCTTCCGCTTCGATAGCAGTCAAATCAAGGAAAAGTTCAAACAATTACGCAAGCGATATTTTGGAATATCCAGCTCGCAGGATGCGGACGATTTCGAGTTTTTCGACCAAATGCATGATCTGTATCGAGACAAGTTCATCGATTCTATTGCAGCCGGAGTCATTAAGCGAGAAGAATTGATAGAAAAGCATGACGCCAAATATCCCGATGCAGACCTTCTGTTAAATGGTGAGCAAGAAGAGGTGGAGGAATCAAATCAAAAGCCTCAACATATCGCCCAAGAATCTCAAAAGAACATCTACGAGCCGGCTGCAGAGAAGGCATTGAACGTGCAGATACGGGACGTCGACGAAATAGAGCACAAGGAACATGAATTCATTGATATGGTCGAAAAGGAACTGCAGGCTATTGTGGAGGAGGGTGATGAAGAGAATCGAAATGTAACTCAGAAAGTAGAAAGCAACGAAGTAATTCTACACCAACAGGAAGTGGTTGTCGAGTATCAACAGGAAGAGGTTATCGAGCACCAGCAAGACGTTATCGAAAACCAGCAGGAAGACGTCGTCGAGCATGAGGTTCAGGTCTACACCACGAGGCAAGAGGAAAAATCGCTCCAGTCCTCGGTGCAAACGGTTGTCGCCACACAGGAGCAGGAGCAGCAAGACAGACAGTCATACGCGTTACAAAATGCCAAACGTTTTAAGGCAGACCCGAAGACTCACATTCCAGCAGTGCATGTAGTCCAGTTGCATATGCCGGCTGTGCAACAGCCCTTGGAAGAAGTGGACGGGCGGACGGTTATTCCACTTGCAAGCGACAATAATAATTCAAGAAATAAAGAAATAACTCTGACTGAATACAATGAACAGCAAGAACGCAGACATCGCGAGAAGCTGGATTTGCTACAACGAAGTTTATTGCTGCAAGAGCGTGCTATAGAAACACATCGACATTTAATGGAAGAACTATTAAACCGTTTATAACCGTTTATGGATTGTTTAATTCCTCTAACTGCTGAGTATACCTTGCCAACTACAATTAACTGCCATAGGGGAGCTTAAAAAAATCCACTTTCTGATTACTAAAAATCTGCCGCAATTCCTCCTGTAGTAGAGCGTGAAGTGATTCACCAGTGTGTTTGTATATCCACTTTCCTTCCCGAGCTGATTTGGTAGTGACGAAATCATAACGTTTTGGTCCACTTGTAGGAGAACTCAGCCAGATTTGCCTGTTCGGTGTCTGTCGGTTGATAACATAGATTCCATGCTTACTACCTAGATTCACTGTTATCACACCATCCTGTAAAATGTGGAGGAAATTTTGCTTGGGAGAATATAGAGTATATATTTTGAATCATACCCCGTATGCCACATCGGTGCCAGGTAGATCTGTGGATCGCTCTGTGAGTTCCTCGAAATATTCGCAGAGCGATTCCAAAGTTTCCGAACAAACCCGTTCATAGGTACCCTGGTCTAATCCAGTGAATTGCGTCTGTAACGTGTCTTTAGTTGAGACCTTGCAATAACAATTTGCAATAATTCCCAGGTTTTGAGGAAGTCTTCTGCATCTGACGGCTGCGAAAATTTGTTTATTTCTTTGGGCGTTTAATAAAAATCTAAAATCTCGAAAGAAATTTGCACCACCACACAATCGCCTTATCATTTTAAGAGATAAATCTGGTCATTTTGTTTACATGTAAAATAATGAACAGCTGTTCGAGTAAGCAATTTTACCAAGGACATTATTTGTCCGACGTACGAACTCAAAAATTTTGTTACGGCGCCTGTTTCCAACGCTTGTTTTCTGCAATTGCAATAAGCTATTGTAAATTCGTTCGGTAAACAAAAAGGATGCTTGTTCTTTTTTTCTTAATTTTTTTTTATACGCCGCCATGACTCTTTAAAAGAACAAATCTTCCTTTTTGGAAATGTTTTATTTGTTATGTTTTTATTTTTAAGTCGGTGTAAATTCAATACTTTTTTTATTAAAACTGAAAATGCTTGACAGAACCGACTTAATCAGCTTCTAACAGCGTTAACATGCGCCATGAACAAGCTTTTCACATGAACATACTGTAGGGGTCTGTTTAAAACATTTTTAATTGTAGTCTAGCCGTTCTGAGTCCAATAGAAAATGAAAATTTGGATAGTTTTTCCGAACATAAAAATTATTTGGTTCAAAAGTGCGATCACACGAACGCTGCTCGATTTTTTAAGACCAAAACCTTAGTTGAAAATATAACCGGGTATATTTCGAAAGTTAAAATAAACTGAGAATATATTTTTAACTTAGTTATTTAAATTGAATTAAACGAAAACAAATAACGATCACTTTAAGATTTTTTTGTTGTTGAAACAGCTTACAAAAGAATATCTTCTGCAGTATTATTAATTAACCGTGATGAGAGTTCCTCAGGAGACTTATAATTGCGAATGAGATTTTCCACATTTATTTTACAACTGATAAAGGAACTTTTAATCGCACTGCTTATATTTTCTGATAATAAGCGACAGTTTTTTAAAGATTCGAAAATATTTTTAAATAATATCGAGTAAATTTTTTCGCAAATATGAAGAACCTCTAACGTCTTCAAATGCAATTTGTATAAATATAATAAATATATTTCTTTATATGGAGCCTAGAAAATTTGTATTTAGAGACAAACGATAAATTAATGGTTTAAATGATTCCATTAATATTTTAAGGACTTAAATATGTAGGAAGAGAACTGCCCTTTTGGACAAGATCCAATCCAACACTCAGTTCCACAATCCATAGACGTCAAGCCATTCAAATGCGCAATGTCACATCTTCAAGCAGATTAGTAGCGACGGAGAAATTTCTTGAACAAACAATTAGCCAACGGCGAAGAGTTAGTGTCGGCCTGGAACTCTGGCCAAAGTTGTTCTGTACGCCATTACTGAAAAATTTTGTTTCTAATACAAATTTGCGAGATTGGCTTTTATCGCTAACTATGGCGCTCCCAAGTAATTATAAACAAATTGCTGTTGGTGCTCCCACGGGGCCGCTAACGCCTACCGGCTCTGGTGGCAGCCGTTCTCGTTCATCAGGTGCTGGCGGTGGTGCTGACCGCAACAAAGATACAACTCCAATTTTCACTCACAGCAATTATGGCAATCCAGCCTTTACACCGCAGAAAGCAGGCAAATCCGCCAGCTCCAAAAGTCAGTCTGCTAAATCTCGAGCTCCAAAACCACCAAAACCGCCAGAGAAACCCATCCTACCCTGTATGCGTTACTTGAAGCGCATTTGGGACAGCGTGAAGTCAGCACATCCTGATCTAAAGCTTTGGGAAGTGGGTAAGAAAATTTTCGCTATGTGGAAGCAGCTGGGCGAGACGGAGAAGCAGGAGTATTTGGACGAATATGAAGCGGAAAACATGGAATACGAAAAGGCGTTGAAAGCATACCACAACTCGCCGGCCTACTTGTCGTACATGTACGCGAAGAGTATGAGCGACGCATAGATATACAGCCAGCGGAGGACGTGGACGAGGGCTACAGTGTCTTTAGTTGAGACCTTGCAATAACAATTTGCAACAATTCCGAGGTTTTGAGGAAGTCTTCTGCATCTGACGGCTGCGAAAATTTGTTTATTTCTTTGGGCGTTTAATAAAAATCTAAAATCTCGAAAGAAATTTACACCACCACACAATCGCCTTACCATTTTAAGAGTTAAATCTGGTCATTTTGTTTACATGTAAAATAATGAACAGCTATTCGAGTAAACAATTTTGCCAAGGTCATAATTTGTCCGACGTACGAACTCAAAAATATTGTTACGGCGCCTGTTTCCAACGCTTGTTTTCTGCAATTGCAATAAGCTATTGTAAATTCGTTCGGTAAACAAAAAGGATGCTTGTTCTTTTTTTCTTAATTTTTTTTTTGATACGCCGCCATGACTCTTTAAAAGAACAAATCTTCCTTTTTGGAAATGTTTTATTTGTTATGTTTTTATTTTTAAGTCGGTGTAAATTCAATACTTTTTTTATTAAAACTGAAAATGCTTGACAGAACCGACTTAATCAGCTTCTAACAGCGTTAACATGCGCCATGAACAAGCTTTTCACATGAACATACTGTAGGGGTCTGTTTAAAACATTTTTAATTGTAGTCTAGCCGTTCTGAGTCCAATAAAAAATGAAAATTTGGATAGTTTTTCCGAACATAAAAATTATTTGGTTCAAAAGTGCGATCACACGAACGCTGCTCGATTTTTTAAGACCAAAACCTTAGTTGAAAATATAACCGGGTATATTTCGAAAGTTAAAATAAACTGAGAATATATTTTTAACTTAGTTATTTAAATTGAATTAAACGAAAACAAATAACGATCACTTTAAGATTTTTTTGTTGTTGAAACAGCTTACAAAAGAATATCTTCTGCAGTATTATTAATTAACCGTGATGAGAGTTCCTCAGGAGACTTATAATTGCGAATGAGATTTTCCACATTTATTTTACAACTGATAAAGGAACTTTTAATCGCACTGCTTATATTTTCTGATAATAAGCGACAGTTTTTTAAAGATTCGAAAATATTTTTAAATAATATCGAGTAAATTTTTTCGCAAATATGAAGAACCTCTAACGTCTTCAAATGCAATTTGTATAAATATAATAAAAATAGTTCTTTATATGGAGCCTAAAAAATTTGTATTTGGAGACAAACGATTAATAAATGGTTTAAATGATTCCATTAATATTTTAAGGACTTAAATATGTAGGAAGAGAACTGCCCTTGTGGACAAGATCCAATCCAGCACTCAGTTCCACAATCCATAGACGTCAAGCCATTCAAATGCGCAATCATTTTATGTCACATCTTCAAGCAGATTAGTAGCGACGGAGAAATTTCTTGAACAGACAATTAGCCAACGGCGAAGAGTTAGTGTCGGCTTGGGACTCTGGCCAAAGTTGTTCTGTACGCCATTACTGAAAAATTTTATTTCTAATACAAATTTGCGAGATTGGCTTTTATCGCTAACTATGGCGCTCCCAAGTAATTATAAACAAATTGCTGTTGGTGCTCCCACGGGGCCGCTAACGCCTACCGGCTCTGGTGGCAGCCGTTCTCGTTCATCAGGTGCTGGCGGTGGTGCTGACCGCAACAAAGATACAACTCCAATTTTCACTCACAGCAATTATGGCAATCCAGCCTTTACACCGCAGAAAGCAGGCAAATCCGCCAGCTCCAAAAGTCAGTCTGCTGAATCTCGAGCTCCAAAACCACCAAAACCGCCAGAGAAACCCATCCTACCCTATATGCGTTACTCGAAGCGCATTTGGGACAGCGTGAAGTCAGCACATCCTGATCTAAAGCTTTGGGAACTGGGTAAGAAAATTGGCGCTATGTGGAAGCAGCTGGGCGAGACGGAGAAGCAGGAGTATTTGGACGAATATGAAGCGGAGAAGATGGAATACGAAAAGGCGTTGAAAGCATACCACAACTCGCCGGCCTACTTGTCGTACATGGCCGCGAAGAGTAAGGTGAAGTCCGATGCTGATGTGCATGAGACTCCTTCGCGTGCAGGCGGCAAAGGACAACAAGAGCGACGCATAGATATACAGCCAGCGGAGGACGAGGACGATTTGGACGAGGGCTACAGCCTCAAACATTTCGCGTACGCCCGTTACTTGCGCAACCATCGACTTATAAACGAGATATTTTCGGATGCTGTCGTGCCTGATGTACGTTCCGTCGTTACAACGCAGCGCATGCAGGTGCTTAAGCGTCAAGTGAGTTCCTTGACTATGCATCAGACGAAGTTAGAAGCCGAGCTTCAGCAAATGGAAGAGAAGTTCGAGGCAAAGAAGCAACGCATGTTGGAGTCCAGTGAGGCGTTTCAAGAAGAACTGAAGCGGCACTGCAAACCTGCCGTAGATGACGAAACATTTCTGCGAATGGTGCAAAAAATGTATGAAGAGATGCGGCGTGATCGACAACGCATGGAGATGGATCCATCGGCTTCTAACTCTGCTGCTGCTAGCGCTCCACATGTAATGATGCAACGGACAGAAGAAAAACCGTCAACGGGCGAAACAACGAATTCCGCAAATGAAAACAACCCTAGCCAAGTAGCATCTTCAGGTGAGTACAATTTTGGTGCCAAATGTTCAGTAAAGTTTACAGTATCCATTTATTCTAGCTAAGAAAGAATTGACTTCAGTGCCAACGCCCAAGCCAACCCAGGAGTCAAGCAGCAAAACTGACCCTGAACCGATGGACATCGAACCAACCCCTAAACCTTCGGTTCCATTACCCCCCAAATCAGAGCTGCGTTTGACAGAACCTCATAATTCGGTAAAGCCGCATATAGCAGATCAATCGAAGGAAGCGCACAAAGTCTCTGGACCAAGAGGCAAACCCCCAACTCCTGCTCCAGTACCTCCATCCCCACCACCGCCGCCGCTAACACCATCAACAACTACCACCGCTGAACCATCTTCTGCACCCACGGCCAGTGCTGCAGCTGCCAACCCTCTTACGAGTCAGGCTCCTACCACTCCAGTCCATACTCCGCCGCCACCACAACAACAACCGATTCCATCATCAATTGCAATGCATCCACACGTTGGGCCACCGTCACATCCACATTTACCACCGCACTTGGCACCCCATCAACCCATGCCTTCGCACGGAGGTTACGGAAGCTATGCTGCACCCACTGGACCTACGCGTTCTCCTTACTATCAGCCACAGTATGGCGCACATCCATCGCAGCCCTACGGCCAATATACTCCGTATTCGCACTACCAACAACCATACGGTCCCCCACCGGGAGCGCACTACATGAATGCGCGACCACCACCACAGCATAACGGTTCGCCCGTTCACTACCCGGAGCACAATGGGCCGGTGGGTCAATCCCAGCAGCAGCCACCCCCCGGTCACATTACGCCGCATGATGTATACGGTCAGCCACACAATGTGGTTCCGCCGCAACAACAGACTTTGCCAGCATCCACTCCTCAGCCGCCAGCGGGACCTGCCATTGCAAGTGTTCATCCAGCTGGTTCGGCGGTGGAAGGGTTGGCGAAAAATGATACCGACAAGAAGGAATCAGAGTAAATTTAGTTAAACCTTTCAACACAAACAATAAATATGTATTCCTCGATTATAAATTTAAGTTTTAAAGCTGATCTTATATATAGACTAAGAATAACCATCATATAAAATAATCACATAGTAGCACCTCGATCGTTTTTGATTACAGAATCGATAGCAGCTTTCATTGTTTAAGGTAAGTCGAATATAAAAAGCCAATCCGCCTAGTTACAATCTGAAGTAGTTTTTTTTTTACTTAAGAGTAAGATGGGAGCTGTATATGGACGAATTTCCATTTCCAGTACGAATCATCGCTCGTTTTGCCTCTCTTATCCCTAACTACAAAAATTTTTAAGTTGGTAAACAATATTTTAAATAACCGCTTCGTGTCTAACCACGCTTTTCGAAGCATTTTTTACTTTCGTTTGCATGTATGCACCTTAGCTCTCAGCATGCGTAAAAAGCTATTTAAGAACTAGATTAGAGACTAATGCCATAACACAATTGGAAGCACTAAACACAAAATCAGCTGTTAAAAATAATCAGGCTCTTATGTGAATCATTTATCTGAGAACAGTTGTCCATGGATAAAAAACAAATGTCTTCGGGTTAGATCTATTTCTAATTTGACACACACAAAGTGCTCTTCTTCTTCTTTTGCTATTCCTTTGTTTACGTTTCAACACAGGAATTTTGTCCGTGGGGTGTAATTATGTTTTGTCCGTAAGAATATGAGGTAAAGATAACCGAGGACAAATGTATTTAGTGTTTAGTGCATCCAATTGTATTTAAGGCATAATTTGTGGCAGCGTGGAGTTTTCACCCTTCGCAAGCAGCACCAACTGTTCAATATGACTGCAACTATGCGGAATGAGTTACCAAGAGTTTCACTAGAAAGGTTTAATTTTTCCCCACAGATTTTTAAATTACTTTGCATTGGCAACTATGGCACCAACAAAGCGTACTCGTTAATTCTACTCGTTGTGCTACAATTAAAAACGAACCATATTTTCCCACCTATAAGAAGCGAGCCCTCAACTCGTCGCAAATGTCATTACACCATTTATTGTAACAATTTAATAATATTAAAACATGCTGTTAAAGTGGAATAAATGTATTAAAAATTAATTTAAAATAACAAAAATGTTTTGGATTTGAGAAGTTTGCGTTTTTAAAAATCATTATATTTGGTTGCTATAAAGATTAATGGTATATATTCATCAAATATCGTGAAGAAATATGTTTCATATCTTAATGTTAAAGCGAGTTTATAAGTCAATTAAATGCAATATTTGTATAACTGCAATATATAACTACATAACTAATTGCTATACATAATTATATGACTACAAAAAACAGATTTTACGGTTTTTCTTCATAGTATTGATTGAGGTTTGAAATTAAAACTTCTATAAGTTTTCTACGCTCTCTGCTGCACAAATTTCGGTTAAATTTTTGATGATGAAAAAAATTTTTCATCAGTTTTTTTTACTTTTGTGCTTTGATCTGTTCTCTACTCGACTAAAACCAGTACAATTATATCTCTGTAGGGGAGAGAAGGAATTAAAATGTAGAAAACATAGATCTGGTCTCGAACCTTTATATAACCATTAAAACAGTTGACTTCTCGCACTGTAGTAAACGAACACTCATATTATATTCCCACATTTTTGTTGAGTTGATATCTCAGTTTTTCAACACTTGAATTTCGTTGGACGTTTGTGTCATCGAACTCTTTCGAAAGTTGTGCCGGCTTGCGATTGTTTTTTATATTTAGTTTTTTATTAAAATTTTGGTTTATCTCGACAAACATCGATTAAATGGCTATCTGAGGTATTCAAAATTTAAGCAAAGCAAAAACAACAGGAATTTATATCGAGGCACAAAGTAGTTGGAAATTTGAAGGCTTCTCTGCTCCCGCCACCGCCCGTTGTTAATAGCGTTCTTCGGCTGCCACTAGCAAACAAGACACGCACACAACGAAGCTATACAGCCAGACGCTCGTCGCTGTTGCCGCAGTGCGAGCCACCCAACGTTTGGCCGCTTCTATCGGAATCTTTGGATTTCTGAAAATTCTCAAACACTTCGCATTTTCTCCTTAATTTTTTCGGAAAGCCGTCCAGGTATTTTTTAAGGTAAGTTAAAAGCTTTAATAAAATTAACGAAAAAAGCTGTTGAATGAGTACAAGCTGGACAGGATGAGTCATGAGCTCAGCTGCAAGTGGGCCGTCTCGACGCCGGTTCTGGTTCGGTTCTGGTTTCGCTTATGGTGCTGATGTGTGTCGGTTGAACGCAGAGCCGAGGCGGAGTGCACCGTAATAGTTTGATCGGAGAGTTTTGTCACGCCGTCTACTGGTTTTATGCTCTGACGTCCTCTGTGGACGTCTTAAAAAGCCAGCAACATGTGCATTTCATTAAAGTAAAAAAGAAGTGAAGTTGTTTCCCTTGATTGTGAATGTGGAAACATCAAGAACATCTTAAAAAAGCGGACTCCACTCTGATAAAAGCATGTGAAGGGCACTCGATGCCGGGGCTCCCTAACAACATTTTGCTTTGGTAACCGGTTCACCAGTTAGGTTGTCACAATTTTTGCCAACAAAGATTTTCGTCAAAATTTTTGCCAACAAAGAATAATTGAAAAATTTCACAAAATATAGTTCTGAGAGGAAAATAAATCCTGCATAGGTTATTTTTTTTTATTTTACAAAAAATTCTCATGGGAGTTTTCATTTTTCAGCCACTCGGAATATTTTAGTGAAACTGGTGAATCCTATACAATTCTTTGTAAAATAAAATTCACATATTCTAAAAGCTGCAAAAACTCTCACGTGGGATTTTAAAATGTCACTGTAATTTAAAATCCTGTAATGATACAAAAAATCTTGCAATTGTTAAAAATTCTCGCACAAAATATCGCAATAATTAAAAATGCTAGCACAAAATGTCACAGAAACTGAAAAATCATATCAATAATTACCAAAATCTCACAATGAATTAAGGAATATTATGAGAATTCTCACATCTCAAAGCTATTAAAAGGTAAAATGTGAAACAAATTAATGTTTCGGAAATTACCACTTTTACATAATTTAAGTTTCAGATACAATTATAGAATTTGGGGAAATCCACATTTTTCTTTTACTACTTCTTTTGCCTTGCTGATTACGTTGATAATCCTTTCGAGAAGAGACAAGCGAAGAGCTCAGAACTCATCACCTGAAATCTGCCTTCAGGAAACTCTTCTCTCATAACATAATTTTGCATCCTCACTTGACATTAAACTAAGTTTGCTCCCCTGAAACTTTTATTCTATTAATATTTGTCACATATCTCACAACTCGAAGAGCTAATGATACTTTTTTTCATTAATGCGAATAAGGAGAAAATCTACTTCGTTCGTCTATCATCGCCTTTTATATTTCTGCGAATTTTATAAAAACTTATGAATTGAAGAAAATGCTTGACTTTTTGCAACTCAACGCTTTATATTTCACTTGAAGTCTTTCGTACTCAGTGTCATTTCGTGGTTGTTCTTGCTATTATTATGCTTTAGTTAGTTTAGCAGGAAGGTATAGAAACTTTTTATTTAACAGTAGAAATACAAAAAGTAGCCGCTTTATTCAAAACCACTTTGGGCTAATTTGTGAGGAAGAATTAATAGAATTAAGTTATTCAATTAAAGTTTCCAGGCTGAATTATATATTTATTTATATATTTATTCCTTGTTGCAATGTGTAAATGGGCAGCTGAAAGAGATAAATTGTACTACTATATAGCTGCCAGTTACGTGTGGAAGTGCCTGAGGAATGGCATTTTAATTGTGAGAAATTCTCTTCGTTTTTTAAGCGCATTCGTTGCCACATTATTAAGTTGGGAAAATTTTAATTTGTGTATATTGGAAATTTTGAGGGACTTTTCAGTAGCTTTGGTAATTTCTAATAAAAGATTTGTTGGCACCGATTCTACGGAAAGATCTTACGGAAAACTCAAAACTTTAATTTAGAATTCTTCAATGGCTTTAGCACCGGTTTCCCGACTTACGGTATAAACAGAGTCAACACTCAATGTAGGCACCAACAATACCTTTCGTTAATTTGAAATACCGAGCCACAGGTAAATCGTGGAAACACACATTCATGCACCCGCACATTTACAGATATAATAAACAGATACATTTGCAGTTGAATAAAATCCGTTTGTGAGAGATGAATGTGCATGCACAGGTAGATTAAAACTTCAGTCCAGAGCGGAGTTAATAAAAAGCGAAAACAACACATACAAAGGCAGAAAAATAATCCATGGCCAAGAAACTGAGAAACTGAAATATGGACGCCCTAGTTATTGTTTCTCCGTCTTATTTCTCTCCTGCTGCTTTGTCGGCAAATAAAGTGCTAAAAAGTCTTCATAATTTCAAGAGTGTTTTTGAAACAGGAATCTTCTTATTTCTTCAAAAGATCAAATGTTAAATGTTAAAAGCTTTTGATTTGAGTTAAATATAATAATTTATTGTCTGCTGGTTGAAATTCTGCTGCAAAAATATAGTAGATGAAACCCCCTTCAGTTTTAATCAATTTTCTTAGAATTTATTATATTTGCAATTTACGGCTCTTTTAACTCACTCTTGAGTCTGAATATCATTACTAGGCCGCCTTATTATCAATTTTCCTTCATGACGTCATGTTTTTGCCGACTCATCTTTTCAGAGAATATAAAAACAATTATAAACCACGAAAACTTCGATTAGAGCTCTTTTTTTGTCTAAAGTTTGAAATTCCAGATACATATTTGCGCAGAACACTTCATTCTGACTAATATAAGAGAACTTTGTGAGAAATTCAAGAGCAGAAACTTCTCTTGAACTTATTTTCAAAATATTTGTGCTCGTTATATACCGCGTATGACTTGTTGAATTTCTCTCCTTCTTTTCATGTATAGTATACTGGAAGAATTGGGGTCTAAACTGAGTCTCTCTTTCGACAGACTACTACCAATGCCCACCCAAGTTTGGCTTTGAGCAAGAATAGCGAAGTACTCGTGAATTCGAATTCGAAGTTATTCATTCACGTGATCTGCTAACTGACTGATGACTCTCTTTCAGGTTGCTTGCTGCTTCATTCCTTGCGCTCTTTTCTGTTGTGTATCCATAATTTCTCAGGTATGATCTACACAATACACCTGAACTCTACTGCGGTGATGCCATCTTTTGTGCAAAACTATTATTTCCTTCCAAACTTTGTAGCAGACTTAAAGAAGAAGAGCCGCTTAAAGAAAAATTTGTTGTCCCTTATTAACAGAAATAGAAATTTTTTTTATCAAGTTTCTATTAGTTTTTCTACGATCATCATTATTCCGTTCGAGTCAATCACTGGTTCGTTCCAGATTGTTATTGATGTGATCCTGGGTGAGAGACGTGAGCATTTTTAAGGTCAGTCAGTAGTAGGATTACGGTGGTTTTTAGAAATCCCCTTTCAAAATCACATCAACTAAGTGGTAAAATCTAAAACTGAAATAATAATAAATAAAAAATAATTCTTTAGAAAATAATTCTTTAGAATAATAATTCCTTAGAAATTATTATAATATATAGAATAATTGTCAGTTCAGAGGACTGACAGAACGCTTATGGTGGCATTTCTGTTCGAAATAATTAGTTAAGGTCGCTTCGCATGCTTATCACACACATTCATTTGAAAACCAACTCATCTCATCTCGTTCCGATGCGATCGCAGTACAACCAGCGTTTTCGAGACAAGTTGGACTGGTGGTTGACTACCTCGGTACTCAGGCGACGATACCACTGAGCGAGTGAGCGTTTTCCATTCGCTTTTTCCATACTCTGCGTCTCATTTCTTATTTGTCTTTCGATTCGTGCAGTTTGATTTTAGTGACAACTTCGTGTGTATATAATATCTTCTTATTATATTAATTTGTAAAGAATTTGTGTGTAATTTGTACGAATTGATTTGAATTGTCTATTGGCTTTGTTATTATTATTATGATTATTATGAAATAAACGGCTTCATATTTTAAAAAAGCTACTTGACGAATGTCGCGACGAAGAAGAAGCAGTTTGCTGTTTCCTTTTGAAGTAATTCCACTCACTCCACTGTCGTCGGAAAATAACTCAGAAAGTTGTGTTTAACCGCGGTTAATTCGGCGCCGGACGGTGATGGTTTTTCGTTCAGTTTTAACTAATTTTGCTGTGCTTTCGTTGAAATTATCGTAAAAGATTCGTTGGAAGTGCATTAATTAAAAAATACAAGTTTAGGAATGGACAGTGGAGCAAAACGATTTATTCACAAAGCACCTGTTAACTCTTTCAATTTTCAGCTTTCAAATTTAAATTTATTGTTTTCCAATTTTCAATCTACGTGTTGTCAAAATTAAATGTTTTGAAATATATATTTCTTATTGTTTTTCAAATATATACATATTTTCGAATTCCTGTTTCTGCTTAAGAATTTAACATCTCTTCTACTTAGAAAATAATTAAAATATATGACTAAGAATTTCTGTGATAAAAATTACTAAAACAAGAGGAGAAGAAGAAGACAAATAAATTCCAAGCTTGCTATACAATCAACCAGCGAACGGATATTCTACTCCGACATTAGCACGTATGTATTGGCTTAAATAAAAATGATCAAAACCAGTGAACTCAACAATTTAGTAGCTAACGCATTGTTACTTTTTCACCTTAACTCGAAGTTAACTACATTGAGTTTCAATAAAATCTCTTATAGTCGAACAGCTCCTCTGAAAGATGGAAACATTTTGCTTTAAATTCAATAAGATTTAGCTTTTAAATTAAATTTCGCAGGTTGGATTTCAACCTTGGATTCACATGCGATGCTGTCAAGTCATGTTTCATGTCAAGTTATGTTTCAGATTAGATAATTGTTCGGTCCTTAGTACGAATTGGTGCTCCGAAATTGGTCGGTCCTTGGTCTTGTTTCAACATCTCAGGCCATGGGAGACCTGTGAGGAGATGCGGGTTTAGAGTGAACACGTCTATTATTCAGTTTATTCCATTTTCCGTCCCAAATTGTTCCCGAATTGATTCCCAAATTGTTTTCAAATTGTTCGCTAAATAGTCAAAAGTTTCACTTTTTCCATAAAGAAGAAATTTTTCTGTGATGGTATACCATCGATCAGTATGTTTTTTTTTTTATATTTTCTTAGTTCCAAATTTTTCGTTAATGTATTCGTACTATTTGTTCGATCCGCGATTATATCCCCGCTAGAGGAAGTTGAATAGATTGATGTACCAATAGTGTGTTAATTATATCCGAATATTTGGAGAGGAATTCTTTTTGTTGTCAGCATATTATAATGTTTCTGTCCAATTACATAAATACATTATATTCGCCATTATATTTTTGTAATAAATGTACACAAATACATTTTCACTGTAAGATTTACTTCGAGAAATGACTTTAGATAAGTTACAAAAGTGAATACGACTAAATAATTATATTTAATAAAATGTAATCATATATTTTGCGGTGCTTATGTTCTCATTATCTACTCAAATACAACATTTTTTAATAAATTGCTTTTCTGCTTTATTAATTTAATTCTGCTGATGTTTACCACGTTTTACATTAGCGTTTTTCGAATTTAGTTTCCCTTAAAAACTGTTTATATTTTATCAGCTGGGCACACAAGGACTTCGCTTTAGTGTAGACGTGTTAGTTCTTCAGATCTTGATAGCCAAATTGATGACGAAAGAGCTGGAAAGTGATGTGTTTCAGTTGACAGTTCTTAATGTTTCGTATCACCTATAATTGTATATCGACAATATAACTATATAACTATCGGCATAGTTAGGAAGGCCCTAACCCCATAAAATCAGATCAATATACTTACCAACGAATTAGTTGCCGGGACATCACATTCCCGCAAACAGACTACAAATTACCTCTATAGTTGTATGGAGGACTTGGTCATAATTTCGTTGCGGGTGTTTTCGGAAATAATGGACCGTGGAATTCCACTGTCAGCCCGCTTAGCGTTGCTCGCAGTAGTCTATCCACTGTATTTGATTACTGACTTTGCAAAGTTATTCGTACATTGATATCTGTTCATATTTGCGGCAATGTTTCCAGCTATCTTAAACTGTTTTCCTTTTCTTACTTTCTTCTGTTTGTCGTGGTGGCTTTTCTCATACGAACTTGGCATACACATGTATTTATATCGTATTCGTACCGTGATATGTGTGTTGTTTCTGTCACTACAACTTGGTACGGCTCGAAGCTGACTCTCAACTTGCCATCGCCATCGCCATCCCAGTCAAGTCACGCCGAGCTGTACGCGCCAAGTACGTTCGAAAACTTGTAAATTTTGCCATTTAGTCGGCACAAAACTCGCTCTCGCATCTGATCGACGGCTGTTTGTTGTTTTAACTTTTCTGTGTTTTCTTTACACTAATTTTTTCATTTCATTATTCAAAGGTTCGTAAAGTAAAAGTTTTTATTTAGCAATGAAATTCGGAATTGAAAACTAAAGAATTCCATTATTATTACGTTATTGTATATATTTTAAATATGCCTTGGAATTTCAAGTATTTCAACTCGGCACTTTCCGTAGCTGCGTGAAGTGTAACTACTGTATAAAAAACTTAGTTTAAACGCAACGTGCACCACGATATTTCTCAGCAGAAAAGGTTCCTCATACATGTCGCTTGTGCCGAACGCAGTAGCTTTTCTTAGTTTGTTGACATACTTTCCCAAAAGAAGTTGAGAAAAACAAGAACTGCATACATTTGATGAAGTGACTAAAAGCTGTTTGTTCGAATACCAAGTGGTTGGTTGGTTGCCACGGTGTAGTTGGCCTCGGCTAAGAGTCGCGCTTGTTGACAAAATTAACTTTTCTTTGACGTTCATCTCAGCTGCCCATCCAGTTTGATGTCTCTCTGTTTGCCATTTCGACTCTTGTTGGTCTATCTTCTTCTTTGAGTCTTTCTTTCTGCTTTGTCTGTATGTATGTATGTCTGCTCGTCTAACTGTTTGTCTGTCTGTCAGTAGTTTGCACTGATAAATAGCCATCAGTAACGTCAGTGCGTCTTTTTGTCACTTCTGTCGTGATTTACAATTTAGTACTACGTTTTTTACTCCTTTTTGCTTTCTATTCTTATTATCAACCTGTGCTAACAAAAACTTGAACCTACTTAACTACTTACGTCCACTTGATTCTGGTATTTGGCTGTTGCTGACGTATTTGTAATTTTCTGTGTGTCATACTTAGACATACTTTTATATACTTCTTTCGAACTCGTTTTCCTTATATCTGGTACCATTTTTTACAATTTCAAAATTGATGACATGGTTTTAACTGTAAAAGCTAGACACTTAAATGTTTTAGAAGTTTGTTTAGGTTGAACAACCGCGATACTGTGATTTCAACATTTCAAGATGTGCAAAATCGAGATTCTAATATAAAAGATTTGAGTCATCTAGACCTCTGTTCGTGCCTGGAGACTGAAAAAACGGTTGTATCGATCACAACTTCGCTTACGTTTCGATGCGGTATCGAGAGCTTAACGAAAATTCGAGAATTCTAACGTATCACTTTCCTCCAGTCTCGTGAAAATGCTTTGAATTTTCAGCATAATTTGCAATTCAGATATATTTTATATTCAAAGTATTATAATTTGAAATTTCAGTTACGGATTCTTCTTCATTAAATATTATTTTATCGCATGAACTTGCCGCATGATTTCTTCTACATTCGATTTCACTTCTGAATTCGTGTTTTCTGGTTTTTAATTCTTTATACGAGTATATATTATATACGATGCATGTTAGCCTGCCACACAAATGGATAATTTAGTATTGATCATTTGTTATTAAAAAACCAACACTAAAGTAGTATTTCTACCTTTAGTTCGAAATATGACAAAACAGCATGAATATTTTGTAGTTAGTTGGGGAATACGAATCTACCGTGTTACTCCTTCGTTACACCTTTTGGGGTATCCGGCTTTCCTTTCGGAATGGGCCCATGGAAAGTCCAACTTGATCTTGGGATCTGAAGTTTGGCAGTTTACCTCTGTGAAACAGGGAAATAGGTTGATAGGAAAATGAAAGAGAACTTTTGGATCATGCGGGAACGGGCCCTAAAAAATCAATCTTACAGCTTAGAAGAGGCATATTACTGATTTGTGGCAAGAACGTGGGGAGTTTTCGAGAAGGGAGAATGGAGAATTCGAGTGGATTTTGAGTTATTATAGTTTCGAAGAAATCCAAGAATTAAACAAATGCTTTTAAAATTAACTTGGGGTTTTATTCATCATGCAGTTATTTAATCATTTTCCATATAATTAATGAAATATGGTTAGTCAGCAACAGGTGTTTACTATTAGACTTTTGTGCGGTGTAAGTGTAAAGTGTGTATAAAACATTGAGCGCTCCACACACACACACACACACACACACATATATAGAATACAAAATTGTTGGAAAATATATTCTTAGATTAAACACTCGCGTATCGGAGTTTATTTAAATACCTCAAAAAGCAGATGGAATCTTTCTACCCAATCCGGCTGAAATATGTTTTCTTCCTCAGGAATACATTATTAATATGTACATATTATTGAATTAGCATTCGCTAATATTTGATATGGAGTTTAGCTCATTCGTATGTAATTAAAAGTAAATTTGAAATTGAAAATTTTTCATATATTTTCTCCACCCAATGATTCTTGTGCTTTTTTTAAACATGACACGTTAAAATTCGATTAATTGCCAACCACATTTGCTACATTTTCCAGCTGAACTAATGTTTAAATACCATTTATTAAATAATAAAAGTGTCGAAAGAGAAAAACTATGGAAGACAAATGGCATATCGTCGTCAGCTGGTGAATTTGTTGCAGACGTGATAATGATAAAATTAAATCCGCCGTTACTTTATTACAGCATTTCAGTGTAATGCATTTTTTCACTTTATTTGTAAGTAAATTAGCAAAGTAGATTATATTAATTGCCTTGATCGCGTGTTGCTTGGCGAGTGAATCAGGCCTACTTATATATATTTTTTCAGCTCGTACACACATATCTATTTACACATATTCGCCTGTGTAAAGTTCAAATCCTCCAAATCTTGTCACATCTCCGCTGTTCTTTTTGTTGTCGTTGGTTAAATATTACCTTGTAATTCTTTTAATAAAATTAATGTGCGTTCGAAATTATTTATTATATGTTTAATGCACGATAATTTCACACGATAAAATCAGTTTTAATTCGCTCAGGGCGTTCCTATTTTTAACGGTAGTTGAAAAAAATACCAGAAGAGATTCACACGTAGAGGGATTCCCATTTTAAGGTATTTTCTCTTTGAACAAAAATTTTAATCTATACTTGAAAACTGAATAGAATATAAAATTGAATTATGTAATTAAAATCGCATAATAACAATTTGTTATTGTTTTCTTTCGATCTGAAATAAAAGTTATTTGTATATTTATTTTTTGGCACAAATAACATTGCGGCGCAATACACGTGCCAAAGTTTATATATATTGTATTTTGAGCAGATATAAGAGTTGTCGTTGAAAAGAGTCGAGAACTCAACGAAAGCGACAACTGAGACGGCACGTTCTTAATCGTAATTTGATATTAGAGTTTCCTACTTAGAAGTAGTTTTCAGTATTTATTTTAAAACACAAGCCTCCCCTTTCGCCGTATAACCGTATAAATAATAATAACTAAAGCTTCCAGAACTAAAGAGGGAACTTGATGC
Source organism: Sicus ferrugineus (assembly GCA_922984085.1). Classification (NCBI taxonomy): domain Eukaryota; kingdom Metazoa; phylum Arthropoda; class Insecta; order Diptera; family Conopidae; genus Sicus; species Sicus ferrugineus. Next base: position 31,021,057 of record OV277351.1, read on the forward strand.
ACCACCTGAAAGCCGTAGATTGTAATTTTGTAACGATTGTAGGCTTTTTGTCCCGACAAAAAAAGAAATTTAAAAAATAATATAAATCTATAAAACTATATAAGCCTTAATCCATTTATTTCCTACCATTGTACTCGCTTGAGTACAGAACGTTGTTAATTTTCTACTTCGGAATGTAAGTTTTTGCTCTAAAATGCTATAATTAAATATATATACTACAATTAAATATTTGAATTGCATTTTATTATATTCTTTGTGTTCTAATTAATTAAAAAACTCTAGAAAAAAACGAAAAATAATATTTTTTAGATCCTTGGTTTTGAATGGGTTAATGTTCCCCGCTATAGTAGAGCTCCAGAAGTATCTGATATGGAGCACTTGATACACCATTCAAAAGCCTTTAACTGAATTTTAGCAAGGCTCGACTTGACTTTTCAGGACTCCGCTTTATAGAGAACTTTTTGGGACTGACCAAAAGATGTGTCATACGAAAGCTTGCAAGTATGTCTCTATTTCATCACTGTTTTTGGATACCAAAATGAAATGATAAGTATGTCAGTCAGTAAACAACCGTCTAAAATAAGAGATTTCCGGGCGATACTAAGTATATTAGCTAGCTGATTACATTTCTCAAGCTTTCGGTCCCTGGTTCATAAGATTTCTTATCACACACAACATAAGTTGAAGTATCATAAGTTGTTTCAATGTTATATTCCATCAGAACTCAGTAAATAATGATTAAGTCACGCGTTCTTTAGTTTTGATCAGGACGCCGCAACTGCTAATTTCTTGCTTCTGCTACTGTTTACCTCTTATCTTGGCGTAACTTCGCAGCGTTCGCCTTTGGTTTCTTAGTTATTTTCACAAAATAGTTCACATATTAGATCATCAAGGTAGAGATACGACAAAGCTTTCGATATGTAGTGCATAACTAAGATTCGAAGGTGTTCGAATTTACAAGGCATGAATTTCCGGAGCAGAAAAGTGTTTCTGTTTTACGTCAGGTAAATTATTTTGTATGATAATTGCACTTACTGGCTGCTATCAATTTAATCAACTTGTCATGGAATTAATATTTTCCGTTCTTTTCGTTAGTAGTGGTGGGAAACTTCAATTAAATCGTTTGGTCAATTCCAGAAGGTTGAATTCATTATTTGATTGTCGCAGAAATGAAACAATAAAAGATGAAAAGAAACTTGTCCGCTTTATGTTCACATGAAACAACATTGTGATTTTCCAAATATCATTCTTTAAGTGCTTTGATGTTTATTAATTTTTGTAAAACAGCAAATCTATTTATAAACTAAAAGGATTTTCTCTGTAATGAATTAGTCATTTATAGTAATAAGTCACTTCATGCATGGAAAATAACTTGTTTATGAATTAACGCAACCACTTGCGCACATTTGAACAGAAACTTGCAGTTTTTTCAATGCCAAACAGATTTTTCACGGTTTTTATAATAGTTTTTCTGGTTTAAAAATTAAACTGTTTTAGTGTGCGGACTTTCCAACCCCCCTTTAGGAAGTTCAAAATTACAGTTAAGTAACTGTGTATTTCTACTCGAATTAAATCCCATTATCCAAAGTTGAGACGTTATTCTCCTAACTTTCTACCAGTTTCTGTAATTTTTAAGATAGAGCTAACTTTTCCACAGCTTTTACAAAGAATTTGTTAATAGGAATGGATTTGAATATTGTGGTATGAATATAATTAGTTTAAACTTTAAACCCTCAGGTTTTGTCAGTTACTGTGTTTTCTAAGATGGCGTTACGGGTTGGGATTTTTTTATTTGTTAAATTCTTATGTGTCTATAGGTAGCAATCTGTTTTAATAGATTGTTAAGTATTATCACTTACAATTTTAGATATTCTTATCTTAGTAAATCTTGTTCTGTGATGACTTATGTGCGGATAAGTCACAAATTTAGGCCTGTTGGTTGTCACTTTTCATGTCACTCTGCTGTTTCTATATGATAAGCTGCATTGTGAAATGCGCAATACATTGAAAAACACTAAAAAAGTAATTTTATCCTTCTTTTTCTTCATTCTTTATATCTACCATTCCAGAGCGAACGGATTGGAGCGGATTTTTAATGGATTTCCACCACATAAACATGAATGTATAAGAACGTCTTGATCGAAATATCTTTCCACAAGGAAGACATTATTCAGCAGGGGGAAAAATCGAGCACAGAATATTTAAAAGGCGACTTTTTTAACTTGTTTTTTACTTCAGTGTTTAACTCGTTAGTTGCGTTTTTCCCACAGGGCCGTTGCATTTCTATAATTTCGATAATAATATTTAAAACATGTAAATAAGAGAAATCTTCGTTAAAAATTGCACAAGTTTATTTTTCCATTATTTCAATTATTCGTTACAAATTGTTCACGTTAAAAATATAAACTTGTCAAAAATGCCTGCTGAATATTCATTTTTTAAAACGTATATTTTCATTTTACATATTTTATACTATATTTCCCCAAAATAAGGTTGATTGCTTAGACGTCTTCGTCGTTTAGAAAATTACACCTATTTGCGTTCATTGAACTCAAAAAATATGACATTAAATTGTTGTTTGCCTTATCAGTGTCCGAATATTCATTCAAATGAAATGATTTGAAAGCAGCCCATTCTAATCAGCTGGAGAAGGTCGTATGAATAACTGTCACTTTTGATGACTAGAATTTTAATTTCGCCAGTCTTTAATTTTAATTTTCGGCATCCTATCGACTCAGAAAAATGTAAAATAGAATCGAAAGTACGAAATAGCCTTCAAGCTAATTAATGCTGCTTGTTGTAATTTTCATAATGAGAATTCTGCTTTTAGAGGCTTTATGACTGTTCTCTTCGCTCATTGTTCTCCTACTTTTCAATCCCATTCACTTTCCCAAGCGTTCATTCATGAATTGAGTGAAATTTTTACTTTATTCAGTTGTGCGTAAAACGTGCTGCTTTCATCCAACATATTCATGCAATGTTTTTGTGTAGAGAGATAATACTCGATATAGAGAGCAATACGGAAACATTATCTAAAGTTTTCATTGAAGTGACATCATCAGCAGACTTTGACAAGCATAAATGGATTTTAGTGTTGTTTTCGGCTAAAAATGTACCCTGCTTAGATTGTTTTTCTCAATCTTTTGCCAAATATTGCTCCAATAGACCGACTGATTGGCTCTTGACGTGGCCTGTCATAACAAATTATTCCAATTCAAAGCAATTCGAAATAGTTTATCTGCATTATAGAACCGATCTGCATCAACCGACCAAAGAGCATTTAGAACAGAGAAGAGAAGTCATCAGTTTCGAGCATGATAGTTGATTGTTATTTTAAGATTTTGTTTCTACATATCACGAGAGATTTTCAATTCAATGACTATTAATTGCTGTATTTTTTACCACCCTTGCCACCCACATATTCTCACACGGTAAACCTGTTACGCTGTCATTTTTCCCAATGAACGCTACTCACATTCAAGGTCTGATGATCACCGAAACGTAATTGCAAAAAGAGAAAAGAAAAGGAATATTCATTCACATGAAGCTAAAAATCGTGCCTAAATTACGAACGATGAATCCTCATGAACTTATTTGGGGTTTTCCTTCTTTTTCCGTTTCTACAACTCGTCACAAAATTCACTTTCAACGGGTAAAAAGGTCTGCGGTCTGTCAATCTCGATTGGAATGCAGTATAACGATTGTAATTGGAAATGGGGGTTTCCCCCCATTATATATTATAAGTTTTATGTGATCCCGTAAATTAAAAACATAAATTATTAGAAATAAGGATACACATGAGCTGTTTTGTCTTTCGTGTTTTAAGGCGCAAACATTTGTTTCCAAATCTTTCCTAACCAGCCTTAATGACGGTGTCAAAATGACGTGATTTCGGAACCCAGGAAATACCTGCGTTGCCCTAAACTTTGTCTGGAAAAAAGAAAATATTGTATTGAAACTCACGTAAGATACAGGATGCATATAAGGATGACGCAACTTCCTACGTCTACCTGTGGTAAATAAGTGAGGTAGTAATGAATGAACACATACTTGTGTTTCCGAATAATGCTCGTAACAGTTTTATACACTTAAAGCAAATCAGTTTTACACGGGCACGTGACAGTCACGCCTGTCACGGCGGATTGTTAGCAAAATGAGCATATAATTAAAAATATGGAATTCTAGCATATTTCTATTTTTCCAGTCCTTATCGTTATTGAAAGCGGCGTACCTATTAAAACTAGAAACTTTTTTGAAGCTTAGTTAGGGACGAAAACAACTTCGCAGTTGGAAAATATAATTAATAAGCTGGTTGAACTGTAATGGGGGTCTCATTATTGCAGAATGGCGGAATCTTTTGTGGAATTGCTTCCGTTGCGGAAAGCTGTTTCGATCGAAGCATTTTTGTTTACTGCGAAAATTGTAAAATACATATGGAAAGTTTCGCATTCGTTGTGGAGAAAATGCACTTGTAAAAGCAGTTTTGTTCTCCAACAGTAATAAGTTTCACAATGCCAGAAATATTGCGGAACTTATCTGTTATTGAATATTGAGTCTCATTTATTTTTTTAGTTGAGTTTCATTTGTTGATTGAGTTGTATTTATGAAAAGTTTTCGCAAATGTAATTATTGTTGTTGCCTGAAGCTATTGGTTCAGATAGTTTAAGAAAAGATTTTTTTATTTAATTGGGTTTTTAAAATTGATTATTACTTTTTTCTCGTCATTTGAAAGCAGCTTGTTTCAGCGAAAATGTAAAAACTTTTTATATTTTCGTTTTTACTTGCTAAAATGAGCGCGTCTGCTTTGCGTTTTAAGTGCTTGACTTGATTTTAACGACTTTCTGCTGACACTCTAGTATCGACAGAGATGACAGTCATTGTCACGTATGTGTGTATTGTGTGTTCTATAAAATCGTATCATGTGTTGTCGTCTCGCGTACAGTTAATTGTTCGTCTCTATCCCTATTTGTTTTGTATTCAACAAATCTAATGATGTCATCAGTCGTTTCATTAGCGCTCGATTCTCTGCCGATTTAATTTTATCGAATTCAGCTAAAAGTTATTATATAATGCGAACTTTAACTTCTTCATCTCCCTGTTGGTCACATTTTGGTTTGTTCATATTTCTATTTTATCTTTCATAATGGTTTTCTCTCGTTTCTACAATATGCCCGACCTTATACACCGCTAATGATTATGAATTGATGGCGCTTTTGCTAGGTAGGGATTTCAGTTTGTTTGCTTTCGTTTTCTCTTCAATCCAAAAATTTTATCTCTGAACTTGACACATTTACGTGTGTGCTAAAATCAATTACTTTTAGCCTTCTGAATCAGTGAAAATGGTCTTATTTTACGTACTTGAGGATTAAAAAAACTTCATTACTTCTCTTTTATTGTCTTTAAATAGAAATCGAATCGAATGCATTCGAACTAGATCGATTGCAGCTGCATGCGGTTTGCAGATCCCGTGCTTATAAATTAATTCATCCGTGGCAGCTGGTCAATCACTCTTTCGTCTGACTGACACAATTTTATGCCATATGCGACCCTTTAAATCGTTCATTCATTCACCGCACTTGGTGCTTTTTTTTTCTTCTTCCTCTTTAAGATTGCTTGTGTACTTTGTTCACTTCAACGGAATAAATTTATTACTATTTGCAGTTTTCAATTCTCAATGTTTTTATTTCTCTCTCTCTCTCTCTCTCTCTCTCTCTCGCTACCTGTCAACCTTCCTCTCCCTCCTCCCTCCCCACCACCTTCCTCTTCCCAACTGCATTCTCCCTCTTTACCGCCTTTCGTCCCTCTCTCTGCATCCCTCGCTCCACTTCCCTTTATCTCTCTCTCCGTCCCTCTATCTCTCTCTCCGTCCCTCTATCTCTCTCTCCGTCCCTCTATCTCTCTCTCCTTCCCTCTATCGCTCTCTGCGTACCTCTCTCTCTCCTTCCCTCTATCTCTCTCTATCCGTCCCTCTATATCTCTCCGTCCTCTATCTCTCTCTGCGTCCCTCTATCTTTCTCTCCGCTCCTCTATCTCTCTCACCGTACCTCTTATCTCTTTCTATCCCTTTTGGAATTGGAAAATTGATCAATTTGAGTCACAAAAATCTTACATTTTCCAAAACTGAACTTAATCACATTGACTTGAAGTGTCTCACATAATAATTTATCAAGCAAACGTATTCTTATGATTAAATTGAACTTTTTTTATGTAGTTCAATCAGAGTACAGAAACGATCGCTTTTGAAGGGCAGAGAAAGCGAAAGAGAGAGAGAGATGGAGAGAGAGAGTGACAAACCGGGAGTGGGAGTGAGAGTGACAAAGCGACTTTAAGCGCTCGCTCGGAATATATTTCGAACTCTGAATTCATCTCAATTCTTGCGAGTAGAGATAATTAAATTGCCTCTGTTTATCTAACTCAGAATGTTCAGTATAAATGTTCCGTTATCTTCTGGTGTGTTCGAAAAAAATGGTACAGAGATCATTTTCTGAAATACAATAATAAATTTTTCTTCGATAATTAAATGCGAAGATATCGTTGTGACTCACTTGTTAACTGTTTCGTAAAAAACAGCTTTCATGAGAGGTTACGTTTCACACTTCAATAATAAATGTAGTTTTTTTTAACTGCTCGTATAAATTACAACATTATAGAAATAGAAGAATAGAAGGAAAACAAACACAATATCTAGCAAATCATTGGTACCATTACACTAGAAAATTATGGTTCCTTTCATCTCTAAGGAGTTGTTATCTAATATTTTTTCTTTTTCCGTTTCTTTCAGATTTCCCACAAGGCTCCCGAACTTAACTGAATAGTAAAGACTTCTGTCAAAATGTCGCCCAAATTGGTGAGTGAGAAGTTTTAGATGAGCGCGTATATATAGAAAGTATCAAAAGCTGTAGAAATTTGTATATAGCAATGTATTCTAAATTCGTTAAGGTCACCATCATTTTTAAGTAAATTTAATTCTAACCGTCGTTTTCATATTAAAGATCACTTTTGCTGTTTATTGCGCTTCCGCTGTCATTATAAACTGCTGTTCATACGAAACAGTATAACCTAGATTAGATTAGATCAATATAATGGCAAATAAATTGAACGCAGCATTTAAATTGTCTTCAATTAAGCTTTGCAATCGAATATCTAAGTAATGGATCATAAAAACTTTGTAGAGTTGGAAGAAAGTGGTGTGTGGAAAGTTAAAACACCACTTTCTTGTTTTTCGAGATATATTTGAGTCATATATACAATATATAATTTCATAGATGTTTGGATGAAGTTAAGAGACTTTTTTTTGGCCATTGTGCTCATATCGACAGTCACCACTTGTTTTAGACGTTAATTTCCCCACTGTGTCAAGGCTGCCAGGAAATGGCAACAGTTATTTGGTTGCTCCAATTTTTACTCCATCGGTAGCCTATTTGTGCCCAACCCCGATCTTGCGAAACACATCACCCGCCTGATTCCATATATCGTGCATTTGGGCGTGCTAGAGACTTTTTTTCTTTATCTGTAGAACAACACTTTGAGCGCCACTTCATTATTTATTTGTCCTACTTTGGTATTTATTTGCTGCGCTTAATACAATATAGATAGCCGACAAGAACAAAAGAACAAACGATTCGTTGAGTAAAGCATTTGCGACGACAACACACTGAATTCCCCATAAGTCACATACGCATGTACGAGTATATGGAACTTCTAAACACTCGGAAAAAGGGTTGAAATGACGCCCGGCCACGTTAAGGTTCAATTTACAACGTGGGTGGGGTGCCGACCCACCTGATGCCGTGCTAACATACCTGACATTACCTTCGAGCAAGTTGAAATTACTCAGTTGAACGCGGTTTCAGGCCAGTTCAGTTGCACGCTAACAGTCTTCAAGTCCGAACTTATAATTCGGAATTCCGTTTTGGTGAAACAAATTCGAATGTAAAAGAAATTTCATTAGAATACTCCTTACTTTTCTCAGAGGGAGAGAAAGAAAACAATAGCGATTTGTGCAAGTGTTGCTTCCATAAGTTTCGAGAATTGGCGCCTTTGCAATTAACAAGTTAATAAAGTCAACGTTTACTCAAATGGTTGTCTCGGACAACCGCGTCCGGTTGCCACGTTATGTGGGCGGCGGCAACGGCAAGCCAAAAACGGTTGGTTCATTTATCGCATAAAACAATTAAATTAGATTGTTCTTTCGTTTACAAAACTAAATTGAAGAGCGTTTCTACAATCGAGTAGAATTTGTGTTATTTTGTTTTAATTTCACTTTATTTTAACTGCATATTTTGGTTGATTTTATTTCCTTTAATGTTTTCATGTTTCGTTTTATAATAAAATATTAATTTACTTCGTTAAAAACATAAAATTGTATTATGCTGAAATTGACAACAAATTATTTACACCTTGTATGGCTTCAGCTGTTGACTTTTGACCCTTGTTTGCATACTCAAATTTCCCTCTGCGATATTTTGAAGCCACTTTTCATGTCCGTTTTGTGGGTAATCGTCCGCGGCTCACTGAAATGTGACATCTACTATGTGCGAGCATTCTGTGGAAGTTACATGTACATTTAATTTTATGCACTAAAGTTATGCCGGACTTCTTACGCAGCAGGGAGAAACATTAACCTAAAAATGATTAATTGGATTTGTCACTTAACACTTCACAGTAACTTAACTGAATGCCACATGGGTGGTTCGCGACCCATTTCGCGAACTACTTATGCAGCAACATTTAATATTTTGTATTTTTCGCCAACTATAAATCTTCCTCTCTGCTGATGAGTCAAATTTTGCGTAGAGAGAAGAAAAACGTCAACAAATCCGTGGATGTCCATACATTAAAACTAAGTTTTTATAGGTTTCTACCTTTTATTTCGTCAACTACGTACGTGTATATAATTATTTAGTGGCGTCACGTGCAAACAAGCGTGACCACGCGACTTTCTAAGTACGAGCTGGTCGGTGGTTGATAGTTAAACCGGCTTAAGTTTGGTGGGTGGGTTGTTGATTAAGCTCGACTGTCATTTACATAATAAGCGTTATTGATTTCAAAACACTTCTCGCGATTTGATTTCAGCTGAATGTGCGTGTCACCACGATGGATGCCGAGCTGGAGTTTGCCATCCAGCAAACCACGACCGGCAAACAGCTCTTCGATCAGGTCGTCAAAACGATTGGCCTGCGTGAGGTCTGGTTCTTCGGTTTGCAGTACACGGACTCGAAAGGCAGCCCCACATGGATTAAATTGTATAAAAAGGTTGGTTTGGAAAATGGAAATGTAGTTTTTATATCGATAGCAAGACTGAATTTTATATAGTAATGCAAAAAGTACATGCAAACGAGTGTAAAATTTTTTCATTACTGAAAATAACGTTTATTTATGTTGCTACAAAAGTCAGTCAGTTGTAAATATGTAACACTATATATTTACCAGTTCTTCTTCAATTCTGTAACCCAAGAATTCTTTTTCCTTCTGTAAGCTTTAATAAATATTCGTTCATATTCGTTTCCGCACGGTTTGAATTAAAGTTTTCGTAATAATGCATTAAATCTTTTCTAAGTTTACGTTATTTATATTTATTTTTAAAACTGCAAAAGTAAATTATAAAGTTGTTTTAATTTCAATTACTCACCATTGCATGCTTCTTGTTTGAAATTAAAATAAAATTCAACAACAAACGAATCGTAGCCTGAAGGTCCAGCTGTTAAGACAATAAAGTATTTGAAACGCGTTAAAAAATATGTCGATAAGAAGACAGCCGACGGACAGCATCACGGCGATGCCAGCGATGAAGATGATGATGCCGACGATATGGTGAGCGGCGTGTGCAAACCTTTCCTCTCCACGCACCCGTCATCCATCAGTATTCAAAAATCTTTCAAACAGATGGATCGTTAATTCTAAAAATTCCACAGTTTTGTAGCTGTAGTGGATTTTGTTACTTTTTCCCATATATGAGTAAAAAGTCTTAACTTTGATTTATTATTTGAACAAATTTGATTTGAGCTACTCCACCACGTGAAATAGTATCGTTGTTGTTGTTGCTGTATGGTTCACCTTAATAAATTCCCTAAATTTGAGTAGGAAGAACACGACGAGTTTGATGCAACAGTTAATTGTTTCACTTTTCTCTTCTCTGAAATGCTTACCACAAATAGACTGGATCAATGCCATTCTCCACATGGGTAATGTTATTTTTTCTCCTTGAAGCTGAGCTTCAAACAAGGACTATTTGAAAACATTTAAATTCAACTTAAACTCAGTTTCGGTTACTCTTTTTATATGCTTTCTCTCTGATTTGCCCTTTTCTCCCTCTGCGTCCCATCAGGTGACGAATCAAGATGTCAAAAAAGAGGATCCCCTCCTGTTCCGGTTCCGCGCAAAATTCTATCCGGAGGATGTGGCTGAGGAACTCATCCAGGACATTACACTGCGTCTCTTCTACTTGCAAGTGAAGAATGGCATAATTTCAGACGAGATCTACTGCCCACCCGAGACCACCGTGCTCTTGGCCTCGTACGCCGTCCAGGCTCGCCATGGCGACTACAACAAAGCCATCCACACTCCTGGCTTCCTGCACAACGATCGTCTGCTGCCGCAGCGCGTTATCGATCAGCATAAGATGTCCAAAAATGACTGGGAACTGTCGATCATGAACTGGTGGAAGGAGCATCACAACATGGTGCGCGAAGACGCCATGATGGAGTATCTGAAGATAGCTCAGGATCTGGAAATGTACGGTGTTAATTACTTCGAAATTCGCAACAAGAAGGGCACCGATCTGTGGCTGGGCGTGGATGCGCTCGGCTTGAACATTTACGAGCATGACGACAAGCTGACGCCGAAGATTGGCTTTCCGTGGTCGGAAATTCGCAACATTTCGTTCTCGGACAAGAAGTTCATCATCAAACCGACCGACAAGAAGTCGCCCGACTTTATTTTCTTTGCGCCTCGCGTACGTATCAACAAACGCGTCTTATCGCTCTGCATGGGCAATCATGAGCTGTACATGCGTAGACGCAGACCGGACACAATCGATGTGCAGCAAATGAAAGCTCAGGCCAAGGAGGAGAAGAATGTTAAGCAGCAGGAACGGTGAGTTGAATTTGGGGTGTAAGAGGACTTCAACTTTTATATCTTCGCCCTACTTTTAGTGGCTGGGCTTTTACCAACTTCTAATAAAGAAAATAAAGAAAACCCCCCGAGGGTTTATTACTTTATATCTGCCAAACTCTACACTTTTCACTGTGTGGAAGTGAAAAAAATCAGAAAGTACATAGTTCTCAGTGCAATTCTAGAGCTCACGGAGTTTTATTTGAGTTTTTAAAATTTTAAATGAATTCAAAATTTATAGTTTTTATCAATTATAGTTTTTACGCGAAATTATTCTGAAAATTAGAATATTCTAGACTATATAAATTTAAATGTACCGATCACCATTCTGATTTCTAGCGAGAAATTGCAGCTAGCGTTGGCCGCACGTGAACGAGCTGAGAAGAAGCAACAAGAATACGAGGACCGCCTTAAACAAATGCAAGAAGAGATCGAACGATCGCAGAAGGATCTGATGGAAGCTCAGGAAATCATTCGTCGGCTCGAGGAACAACTCAGGCAGCTGCAAGCGGCTAAAGATGAGCTCGAATTGCATCAGAAGGAATTGCAGGCTATGTTGCAGCGACTTGAGGAGGCTAAAAATATGGAAGCAGTTGAGAAGGCTAAACTCGAGGAAGAGATTCAAGCCAAACAGATGGAAGTGCAACGCATACAGGACGAGGTGAATGCCAAGGATGAAGAGACGAAACGGTTGCAAGATGAAGTCGAGGAGGCTCGACGCAAGCAGGTTGGTTGCCGAGTTGCTGTCGAGTTTGCAGCTTATTGCATTTTCAAACCTTTGCTACTCCTCGTCCCAAAATTTGTTGCAGGCTGAAGCTGCGGCCGCTCTTCTGGCTGCCTCCTCAACACCGCAGCATCATCATGTGGCCGAAGATGAGAATGAAAACGAAGAGGAGCTTACCAACGGTGATGGTGGTGGCGACGTATCACGCGATCTGGACACTGACGAACATATTAAGGACCCCATTGAGGACAGACGCACCCTAGCCGAACGTAATGAACGTTTGCATGATCAGTTAAAGGTAAGAAGATTTTGTTAGATTACCCAGTTCTCAAGTTACTTGCGATTAATTTTTCATCAATAGAAAATAATCTTCAGTCGATTTAAAAGCTTAAAACAAATATGTGAAGCTAGTAATTTATTTGCTTTTTTATTTGCTCTTCTTGCAGGCTCTCAAGCAAGACCTGGCGCAGTCGCGTGACGAGACAAAAGAAACGCAAAACGATAAAATCCATCGTGAGAACGTGCGTCAGGGTCGCGATAAATACAAGACGCTGCGAGAAATACGAAAAGGCAACACAAAGCGTCGTGTGGATCAGTTCGAGAACATGTAAAACTTCGTTAGCAGCAACATTAACAACAGCAACAGCAATATGTCACTAACAGAAATAAATTCTTTGTCTACGATGTCGCAAACCCATAGTTTGTTGATTAATAACAAACAGTAAATCTAAATATCCAAAATCTTCTGCATTTCGCTAAATTTCGTAGTAATAAATTCTGTATAAACGTAAAACAACAGCTTATCTAATTTTCGTTTGTAAACCTATGAACTTAAATTTTACAAAACAAGAAATAAAAAGAAAACAAGAAGTAACACAATCCTTTGAACCCACTTCCGTCCGGTGGGTTTGGGTGGGAAGACACAAACATATTTTTCGTACCGCATAATATTATCACTTATTTATGAAATAATTTTTATTGCTTTTATTAAACTTCCAACAATTTTAACGATATAATTTTAAGAAATGCAAGCTGATGTTTCTTTACAAATACAAAAAACGAACATGTTAAAAACAGCAGCAACAAAGCAAACAAAAAGCAAATTTACACTTTCCATACATTAAGTATAATAATAATTCTTAATATAATTTAAAATATTGCATTGTATTATTTAAAGGTAAATTCAAGACAAGGAGATGATGAATGCATTTTGGGTTTTCCTGTTTTTGTTTATTTTATGCTTTTTTGTACTAAAATTGCATTCTGCATAGTTACAAAAAATATATAAATATATTTTTATATACGAAAACTACTGAAGAACAGAACTTTTAATTAGCTATGGTCGATAAAAGCATAAAGTCAGCATCGTCCAGTATGTCACATACCGATTGCTATAATTTTTAATGAAAAATCGTATTGCATTGTTATTTTTATTTCTTAATTAAATCCGCCCAAAAAAGGGAATTTGCATTAACGAATAAAAGTGTGAATAAGTTTAATTCATTAAATATTGTTTAATTTATTAAACAATAGAAGTAAAACTAAGCTAAACTTCGATATTTTTATTTTGTACCATGTTTTTAGTACGTTGTACTTTGATTTGGTAGGTGGTAAAATAAAGAGCAACACACATAAATCATTCTAAAATGAAATAAATTTCTTATGTAAAAAATCGTAAACTTTTTAATTCTGGCAGTTTTTACTCTTGGTAGCTTTAAATCCCAGTAGGTTTTTTCTAGTCGATTAATTGGAGTAATTGAAGTTTTACCATCAATTGGGAGCTATAGATTATTCGATAACTTCATAATATCTCTGCTAATAGTTGACTTAATCAATGGACCTGATTCGTGTATACTGTGACCAGATTAATAGAGGTCTTCCAGGTGATTGAAAACTTTGATTCAACGATTAATCCACGCGTATCGATTAAAGGACTACCTTCTATTAATCGCTAAGCATAAGTCGATTGGTTAATAATCGATTTATCTCTGTTTTGTAAAACATTCTCAACTAAATATAATTTTCGCGTGATCAGCAACTTTTGATTAATCGAAGAACACAGATTATTAGTGTTTATCGGTGATTTTGTCGAGGTATTTCGACTAATCTACGCCTTTGGGTTGACCGATTTCCGATCATCGACACTGGCACCATTTCGCAAACACAGGGAATTCCTATTACAAGCAGGAAACAAATGGAGTAGACGCAGAAACGAAGCCCTGCATTTCAGCGTAAAGTGAAATAAATACGACAAAATAGGCGCCAAATGAAACCACAATCACTACAATCTTAGTCTGAGCATTTTGTATTTTGAAAAAGGTATTGTTTAGCCCTAGTATCGAGATTTTTGAGAACAGACTCATATACGTTACGCTTATTAGGTAATAAAAACATTTATAACTAATTTAACGGCAGCATAAGTGTATGTAATTACCTTGACTTTGGCAATCTTATTGTATAAACTATATGAATCTAAAGAAAATCAATTTGTAAATAAAAACTCACTTCCAATAATTTATCATACTAAATGATTTTGCTAAGAATTGTTAAGAATAACGTATTAATACTACGGCCTGTATTATTAAACTTTTAGCTTATATACAAAGTGATGCATGCAACGTGTAATCTAAATTCCCCACCCGCTTCCCACCATTACAACAGAGCTTGTCCTTCCTTCCATTTGCGTAATAAATCATCTCGTGTAATGGTTGGCAGTTCTTCATTTATTTTGCGTAAGTTAAATGAATCCAATGACGCACTCAAACCTACGCCACCACGCATCGCAGAGGTACTCAGCCATGAGTTGTCATTTTGTAAGTGGAGGCCAGCACAATTCACACTTAAGGGCCGCACAACAGTAGATGGTGAGTCGGTGGTCAGCAATGATGAGGAGCGTGGAGAGAGGGGTGCGCCACTACAAGCAGAGTCAATAGGTTGAAAACTAATAGCATGGTCTGGCGGTGCTTCGCGACATAATGAATTTTCTCGCGAGCGGTTTGTAAAATGCTCATTTTGCGACTCAAATCCTGAGGAATGTGATGATGCACGTGAAAGGTTCTCTTCAATGGTAGTCATGCCATTGCGATGCCCCAATAGATGCGCTCTCCCCAAGCCATCATTCTGGCTGAGAACGAGTGGAGCACGCTGATTGAAGTAACCGCCCGATAGCCAAGACGAAGAAGCAGGTGCATTGTTAGCAAAGCCAACAGTTGTGCGAAAGCGTGATGGTGATATAAAACCGTTGGTTCGCTTTTGATGTGGATACACAAGGTCGCTGCTAGACAACGAGAATGGGGAACCTGGTGCAGTATGAGAGGCAGCTGTAGTAAATGTTCCATCTGGAAGATAACCTTCATTATTTAAAGTGGTAAAGAAGGTATCGCCTAAGTTACGTGTTGTGTTCAGTGACTGCTGAGCGCTCTGTGATTCGAGAAAAGTGTAATTGTTGGCAGAAATGTTGAAACCATTATAATTTAATTGTTGCAGTATGTTGTTACGATTACTCAATTCAAGATTGGAAGTATGAAGTGCTGAACGCGGCTGCACGGTGCCTCCTTGTGCGGTAGCAAAGCTACACGTTGAAGCTGCATATGGGGAGTGCATTCTGCTACGGTTGTTGTCGATACAGGCGGTTTTAAGAGTGGGTACAGGTGATGCCAACTGAGATCTAGACAGACAATTGTTAGCGGCAAATGTTGGTGCTCTGCATTGTGGTGATGTTGATAGCGTTCTGTAGGAATGCTGAGAGCGCATACTGCTACCCACTGAGCACGAACTAGAGTTCAAATGTTGACTCAGCATACTTAGGGTGTCCTCGTCACTGAAGTAATCCTCAGAGTAGATTTTATGGAAACTGCTGTTGGCAGTGTTGTCATGTAACTTAGTGGTGGAAATGCCATTCCTACATGTAGCCGTTAGGACAAGCGTAATAAATGACGCCAATAACTAAAATAATCAGAACTGCAATTAGCACCAAGGACACCACTTCAGGTGAAACTAATTACCAATACTAAATCCTTCGTGAAAATCAGGTTATCATCCACTAAACCACCAGCAAAAAAGCTCCATATGACCAACAAAAAAGTATACCGGGTCAACCGAAATCCATCTATAACGTTGTAAGCAAAGGCGCAACTCAATAACAGAAACGGACTGGCCATCACATACAGGCTACTAAGCTGGAAGCTTATAAGTTGAGGCCACTTTAAGCCCACAGAGTAGAGTACCATCATGATGAGTGTGCGGAAGAAGATCGCTGCTTTAATGACAATAGGAAGTGTGGCAATTCCTTGCAAGTACGAAGAGATAACTTTGCTCAGAGCCAACACATGTGAGCACACGATAAACAGCTGAGTGCCCAGTGTTTCACCCAACATCTTAGTGAGCGCATCACGACTTAAAGCAGGCAGAAGGCCAATTAAACAAATGATGTTAAAAATGGTGAAAACGGTAATGCACATGGAATAACGCTGCTTCCAACACCGTTGTCGGGCGGAACGAATTTTCTTTAAATGTGGTTGCTTGAGGGTCTCAGCACTTCTAATAATGAAATCTAGGAACTTGGAGCCCAGCACCATTTTCTTCTTCTCCCGCAACACTTTATAAAGGTGACGATCGCAAGTGGAGCAGAGACGATACTGTTCTTCTAGTTGTGCTCTGCAAAGAAAAAATATAAAATTCTGGAAGTGATAGAGTAGAGCAACTAAAATTTTACTTTTTGTGGAAGTTTTTGGGCAGATGAATAGAAAATGATTTTTTCATTTATTTGCACGTCGGATAAACGGATTTCTGAGATAATCGCGATTAGAAACCGAGTCGCTGGACCTTCAAATAGCATTCGATTGTATTATAGGCATAACTTGAATTTATGCTGGCCCAGCTCTCCTAGACTTCCGACCACCCGATAAACTTAGGTTTTTCCTCATCTTATTACAGCTCACAATACAACAAAAAGCCACGCCAAACGCCCTAAATTATAGAATACGATGTACCTTTTTATTTACTTACTTGTACACCTTGAGCTCCTCATTGAAATGCGATTCATTCTTTGGTTCAAATTGAGCCAACTTCTCCACTTTAAGTCGTTGAGCTTCATTGCAGCTGTCACAGAAGCCATTGGGTGGAAGCAACCGCGAACCTGTCAACGATCCGTTCAAATTATTAGTGCACTCTTCGTTAGCCTCGGCAGCGCCTGTTCCAGACAAGTTGCTGCAATTTTGCTGCTGGAATATATCTCGGTTGTAGTCGCCATCCTTGAAGCCATTGTACTGCTCACATTTTGGACAGGTCCAGCTATTGGCTTCCAGATACGGTACGCGCACATTTTGATTACAAAACCAGCAGTTGACGGTCGTATTAAATTTAGAGCTAAAAATAGTATCAAAGAGGTGGGCGATTATTAATGGCGCGAAATGTATCTGAAGTGTGTGTGCTTGGTTATGGTGCTGGCCGGTCTCCATCAAAATTTCCTTATTTATTAAGCACTTATTTTCAGAAATTCAGAACAAGTTCATCAATGCGGCTCCGTATCTTCGGAGTCTTGGAACAATGCATTAACAGGTCAAACTCACCGTATTTTTAGGTACGCTTTGTAGAGTAGAAGAATCCCAACAAACGAAATGGACAGAATGGGTACCACGCTGCTGGCCAGGGAGAGCAGCAGGTTCATAACTCACAATTCGCTCACCTTTATTGATCAATCCAAACTATATTATAAATTATAACTTGATACCCTAGCGCGCGCACAGCTGCTATACACAGTATTCAGATGAAAGCCTTCATATTCAGGGCACACGCGTGGATTCATTGTTGCCATATCTGTGTTCGCAGATACTCCTTATGTGGGTATTATAAGTATACAGAGAAAATGGAATTTCAGCATGGTGCATTTAAATTTGGCCGAAATTGCATATAACTAATTTTGTAAGGTAAAATTTCTGCGAATTTGTAAGAGGTTCCTGGTACATTTTAATAATTTTTCCTCTCTAATATTCAAAATAAGTGTAAATTTATAAAAAAATTATATATAATTGATATTTTACAAAGATTTTCTTTAGGAAATAAATTGTAGGAACAACGTTTATTTATAGCAAATAAGATATGTACGTTTTCACTAAAAAATTTTAAAATGTGGTATATATCCAGCTATTTAGGTATATATCCAGCTATGAAGTCTATGTACGCATTCTGTTCCCTGTACCGTACAGCACATTATGGACGTGAATTTCGCATTCGGGGCAGAGGCGGTAATGTTGTTCTAGTTGTGCCCTGCGAAAAAGAAAAAAAATAAGTAATAATGTTAACTTCGGCTTGACGCGAGCTCATATACCCGTAGAATAAATTTACAGGTAAATTCTAATAATAAAAGTTTTATATATGATATGGCAAAACAGAGGGCGGATCACGCCCAATTTTTTGGGTGACTTTCTCCGATACATTAAACCCGGCAATAGAATTGCAACTTTACTACTCTGAACTACCAGCTGAGAAATTAAATTCTAAAATCTGATTTATTTACATTGACTAAAAAAAAAGGCGTGGCACTGATCCGTTTTTTACATTTTCAATCCCAAGCAGCCTATGATGACAGAGAATATTCGTGACAAATTTCATGCCGTTACCAATATTCGTTTTCCTGTAATCGTGATTTCCAAAGAAAAACAAACCGACGCACATAGCTAATTCGATTCAGGAGGTGATTCTGAGCAAGAATATATATACTTTTCTATATATACCACGCCTCCTTTAATGCGTTACAAACGGAAGGACAAAGTGAATATACGCTTATTCCTTCGGATGAAGGGTTTAAGAAGAAAATTTGAGTGGTTAATTTGATAATTTAGTTGAGTCTTTTGTTTTGATTTGATCGGATTTACTCTAGTCTCTAGATACTGCTGGATAGAATCACGTATTAATATTTTGAACCGTTTATGGGATATTGACAACTTTTGTATAAGTGGGCGAACCACGCCCGTTTGGTATGCAAATTGGTAATACCTGTGGATACCTCATGGTAAAAATTACGTGTTAGTATCTTATACCGTTTACAAGATATTGACACTTTTGTATGAGCTGGCGTGGCACGCCCATTTTTGACAAGCTTATTGGTAATGCTTCCGGATACATCATGATAAAATTACATCTCAATACCTTGTACCGTTCATGATATTGCCAACTTTGTTGTGAGTGGGTGCGGCACGCCCTTTTTTGCAAAAATTTTAGTAATGGCGCTTTATGTTCCGGAATAAAATTATACCTCAATATCTCGCACAGTTCATGAGATATTCACATTATAACATTCTTTTGAAACGAGTTGCTTTTACCTTCCGTATGTAAAGTAGGCGTGGTTGTTAACCGATCTCGTAAAGTAGGCGTGGTTGCTAACCCAATCAATCCCAAACTCTACATAACAAAGAATATTTGCTCCAAATTTCATTGCGATATCTCTTTTCGTTCTCCCGTAATTGTGATTTTAACAGACAGACAGACGGAATATATATACTTTTATATATCCATCTCGTATCCTTCTCTGTGTTACAAGCGGAAGAACAATATACCCTACTCCCTTCGGGTGTATAACGAAAGCTGCCACCGACAAAGTTGATACGACACAGGTCTCTTATACGCGCTTAATGACATCTTGGAACTAACGATATGACTATTGAACTGAAAGAACGAGTGAACTGAAAACCGAGGAATAAAACTTATTCTACATTTTAATCTCTATGAACCTCATGAGGCTCTACAAACAATAACACATTCCATTACAGCTCACGATACAACAAAAAGCCATGTCAAATATCCTAAATTATAGAATACGATATAGCTTCCCATATACATACTTGTACACCTCGACCTCCTGGTCGAAAAACGATTCATCCCTCGGTTCAAATCTAGCCAACATATCCACCTTCATACGCTGAGCTTCATTGCAGCGTTCACATAAGCCATTAGCGGCAGTTGAAGCTCTCAATGACCCGGAAACATTGCCCTCGGAGGAACTGTTGGACTGCTCAGTGGCTCTTCTAAATCTAGTGCTAAAAATAAAATCAGGGAAGTGCGCGATTAATATTGGACCGAAATGTATTTCGAAGTTGGTGATGGAACTTATTTTTCAAGTAATTTTTTTTAAATTTTTCTCAAAAAAAAAATTCAGATACAACTCACCCTATTAACCGTTTGCAGAGCGCTATAATCACTGAAAATGCAATGACCAAAAGGGATACCGTTATGTAGACCACTGTTTTGTAGACCATCATTTCAATTTTCTAAATTTATTGATCTGTACAATATTTTCAATATTATAAACTTCCCCCTTTCAGATGAAGAAAAATGAGATATGAATTTCTAGAATTCTCACAGCGTATGTGATTTGAAAATATTCAATTTCACGTGTTACCTCGTCAAAGTGTGTAGGTTGCTTAGCAAGAAAATATATTTTCAACCGAAGGAAGTGTGCTTCACAGGCTTGGTTTAAATTAAGTTGAATAACCAATAATATATACCTGTTTACTAGATTTGTGGTCATCAAGAGAGCCAAACTGAACTTGGTGGATTGATGGACTAAAAGCGTAAAGTAAAGGAAGTTCTGTTGCTGACTATATATACAGATGGTACTTATTTTGCAGCATGGCGAAAACCTGGAGCTGAGCTGTATAAACGACCGGTTAGTGGAGAATTGCCTACGCATGAGACACTTGCCGCTACTCTGTTGTACGTCCAGGGAAAAGCACATCAGCGAGTTCTAAATGTGGAAGGTAAAAACACAGGAAAGTTTATTCTGCAATTTTTGTAAAAAATATTCTTACGCAGCTTACGACCACGGTATTGTATTTCGTTAATATTTTGTGGCTTACAATTACGATCCGGAACTTATGGTACTTTTTCCCACCAACGTGCTGCTCTGCGTCTGGAATCATTCAAACAGTGCGAACCAAGTCGAGAACTGACCAGGAGGGACCAGATCGTACACTACCTGAGCGATCTTAGTTATAATTCTATAAAAGAGGATTTTGTTTGGATAGATAAGCCTGTCTTTTCACCGCTATAGTGAAGCTTACCAAACTGAGCAGAAGGCAGCAGATAATAAACCACCTGACTTTTCTTAATTGTAATTTTAAATCTTTTTCATCAGGTGTTTGTAAGCAAAAGCCTTCCCTCCTCTGCGCTATAACAGAAACTGACGAGAAGGTGACAGTTCGTACACAACCTGGGCGTCATTAATTATAACATTGTAAAAAAGGCAATTTGGATGCAGTTTTAACATTTTTTTGATTCTCCTTCCTCTCCATAGCAAATCGTCGAAAACTGGTCGGGAGGCGACAGTTGGTACATCTTAATTATAGTTTTTACTTGGTGCACCACCTGAGAACAGATTTTCAGTAATAGCCTGTAAATACAAGCAAACATGGTGCAAGCACACATAGTACAGGCAAAGATGGTGCGCTATATCAGAGCTTTCAGAACCGACGAGAACCTCTTAAGTGAATTTTATATATTGAATGAGGCCGACTTGAGTGCAATTTCCAGCACTATCTTGATTATATAATGCAGATAGTCAAGATAGTGCTGGAAATGGAAAAAGCCTTTTAGTTTTTTTTTTGTATATTTCCATGCTTTATCTATTTTTATCAAACTATATAACATATTCTGTTTAATTAATAAAAAAATATTGCTACAAATTCTTTTTAGCTATACGTTTCTTAATTATATAACTGAACTCCGCTCTGGGGAAGTCCTTTAAACCCAGGATTCAGAATCAAAAAGGCTTGAATTTTTTGACCTCCGTTTCAATTGTCAGATATACCTTATAAGGAAAATAATGTTCATTAAGCGTTGTTCTCAACGTTTCCCCACAAAAAAAAGTCCAAAATAGACTCTGATTTCCCAAAAACTGAATTTAAAAATTGCCGAACACTCCGAAAACTCCCGTCTTACAGAAATTAATTGCTGGTTCATTTTGATAATTTTTATTCTCAAAAGCAAAAATGAAGTATACATTTTAAAATAAGAATACATGATATGAGAGCTATATCAATTTTTTTGGGCAGTTGTAACTAACCATTCCCAATTGTAAATGAGTGAATTCGTCATATATAATTGATACAAGACAAAACGATTGATGGATGAGACCAATTTTTAATTGGTACTTCCTTATTTTCGAAATAAAAGCTCTTTTTCAATTGATTTTTTTGCATTCACATTATGAAGTGCTGTTAAAATTAATGTGATTTAACGAAACAAATAAATAGATGGAGTATCCACAGTCAAAAAGTCAAAGGATTTATGATTCAAATTTACTGTATAACCCTTGCACATAACCGTTACGATAAACGATTTCATCACGGCCGGATATACGCCAATGCCGCAAAGGACGCAAATCGCGAAATGGATTAAGATTATCTTCTGTACGTAAAAATCGCGAGACACGAACTGATGGGTTTTCAATTGAAGCGACGCGTATAATTGTTGCATAGTCAAAGAGAGCATCCTGCGAAGTGAGTGAAGTGAAAACGATGGGCACAGAGAATGTGTACAGAATTTCCACTATGCCGGGCGGCCAAGGCCAAGTTTTTCTTGCACGTGACGACGTGCTCTGAATGCCACCAGAACTGCAATCTCCACTTTGATTACCTTCAGTCTTGGAACTTCCTGGCGTCTGCGTATCATTAGATTTCGAATCACCCTTTGCTACCGGAGGAACGTTGGCTGTATCGCCTCCTTCTTTAAGCTGGTCAGATTCGTTCATGGATTCAGAAAAACCGCAGTTAAATGAAATTATAAGATGTGGCTTGATGTTGTGGGAATGGATAAAGTCCTGGAAAAGCCCGCGGAACTTGACATAGTGGACGCAGCGTCCTTTACCCTGAAATGGTTAAGTGTTCGAAAAGCATCGCATTCACAATGAATTGTTTCCTACCTGGAAGGAATACACCACTTCCTTGTCTTGGCCCTCCACCTCGGGCCCAATGAAGAACAGGCGCAGAAGTGATATTTGCGGAAATTGAAGAAAAAAGAATCGGGTATGTACGTCCTGGAACCACATCTGCTGCTCGAATACCGCACCAATAACGAAGATTACAAATTTGGCGCTCTTGTAGTCGTCCATCTGGGTGAAACTTAGGGCGTAGCAAATAGTACCAATACAGCTGAAATCTCCTGCGATAGCGAACAAATTGTAAGCAGCTAACGAAGATGTTGGCACCGGCGGCAAAGTCTTTAGAGTGGCATGGTGGAAAGCTCCAAAGAGATCTGTTTTATACAGATTCGGTACGCGATGATGGAACGTCAAGTGCACCACAGTTGAGGGCTGCAATTTGTAAGGGGTGTAATACAACTGCAGCAGCCCGCAGCGGCGATCGTGATTGACCTGATCCAACAGAGCATGCTCCTCGGAACAGTAGGACACAGCCTGACAACGAGAACACGACCGCAGTTGCCGTAACTTAAAGCACACCGAGCAATACTGCGGGAAGGAAGTCAATTCCTCCTCGTGGAATAACAGCGGGCGTTTCAGAAAAGAGCGCAGCACAAATTTCAGTTGGATTATGGCACTCTCCATACTTTCTGCATCCGTTGGCTGGCCGCCCAGAAGGTATGGATGGTTCACTTCATAAACGGTCATAACCTTCTGAGTTGCACGACAAAGATTACGATGCTGCGGCCAATCCATTTTCTGATGATTGGGATCGCAATATACTACAAGTCGGCAGCCATTGCATTTACGTAGCGTGGAACTCATTAAACGAACGCCAGTTTTAGAAGACTCGGCGACATCGCACGTGGGATCAACGTTTTCAACTTTGAGCTGCACGCAAATATTGCAGAGTCGTGAAGACCAAATATCGACGAACATTGTGGACAATTTATGAAACAAGCACAGCTAAAAAGCACAACCTTTTCCTGGACCTCCGACCCCTACACAGGATGTATGATAAATGGCGGCATATATCACCAACGTTTAGAGGTTTGAATTAAAATAGGCGTCACTTAGAGGGCGCTACTTACAATTCACCGTTGCAAATGTTATTCCACGACCTAAGGGCCAACTCAGACCGCACAAATCTTGTTACCACTCTAGTTAATAAATAAAATGGAAACACAAGAGTAAATTGGAAATTGTTATAGTTCCAATTGGCGAACACTTTTTTCTAGCGGGTAGAGACCCAGAACAGCGTGAGCTAAAGTTTGTACGTAATTTTATCACTGATAAGAGATTTAAAGACTTCTTCATGATAATTATAAGAAAACTTTCTATTGTGTGTATTTTCTCTTATGTGTGTGGCATACCGCGGAAATTAAAATAATATTTCAAATAACTGCAAAGCGCTCGTTCAGCAAATGCTGGATGCGTGCAATGCACACAAAAAATCTAACCTTATAAATTTATTCAAACTAAAATTATACATCAAAGGCCTGAAATTTTAATTATATTCAGACATTAACTCAGTCTTAATTTTTCGGTTAATTCAAGAATAATTTTAGATCTATCTTAATATTAGACTTAATTCCGCTCTGATTAAGGAAAGCCTGTAAAAATTTAAGTCTGACTTCAGAATTTAAACCTAAGTCAAAAAGGCTTTAACAAATTTTCCGTTGGGAATGTTGCAGAAAATCATATGAGTTGTGATAATTTTTGATTGCACAAACTGTCAAATCGATGAGCAATTTTTACTGTCTCGCTAAATTTATTTGGTGCTATGTTTCATTACAGCAATCAAACAGCAAATCGTACTAAAACAATAAGGTATCTTTTCTTACATTTTAAGCCTTTTCCGATTACTTTTTTTACTGTGAAATAAAATTCAGCACCATAAGATAATTAGACGATTAGTGTTTATATTTAATATATGCTGAAAAATTTTTAAAAAATGTTGTGTTTATGAGAAAAGCGCACAGAAAAGTGTTATAGTGTTCCGTAGTTTGCATTTATAAAATCTTAAAACAAAGTGAGCCGAGGCGTAGAAGGAGTTATTGTTAGATAAATACATGGCATGCGGCATTGTAATAAACCAATAAATACAAATTTATCATATATATTTACTTTGTAATAATAATAATTATTATTATTTTATGCGGCCTCAGTTTGCGAAGAACGAAGAAATCCAATTTGCAAATGAAGCAAAATGCAAGGGAATGCTTCTTTGTGCAGCTTTTCTTACTTAAAACTTCTATTTTTATTAGAAATGTGGCTTTTTTTCTCCCAAACGCGAACTTTTTTAATTCCCCTGCTAAAATATTTCTCGCTGTCATTCTCTGAGACTTTGAATTAGTGTTGACAGTTTTCTACAGAAAACAAGAACAATTTGATCGTTTGGCCAATCATAACTGTAGCATGGTAATTAAAGAGAATTTTTTGAACTTTTTCACTCTTATTAGCATTTAAATATCTGGCAACCTTGCGGTGTTGATGGACGTGATAACTATTACGTTCATTATTAAGGACGGGATTACATTTATGGGTTTCTAATAAAATTCAAATTATATCTTGTTTACATAAGAATATTAAACTAAACACTAAACACAAAATCAGCTGTGTAATTAAAATTACACAGGCTGTTATGGGAATCATTAATCTGAGGAAAAAAGATAATTTATCTAAGAACAATTATCCATATATAAAAAGACATTTGTCTTCGGGTTAGATCTAATTCTAAGTTGATCCACACAAAGTGCTCTTCTTCTTCTTTTGCTATTCCTTTGTTTACGTTTCAACACAGTAATTGACAAATTTTGTGTTTTGTCCGTGGTGTAATTATGTTTTGTCCTTAAGAAAATGAGATAAAGATAAACTAAGGCAAATGTTTTTAGTGTTTAGTGCTTCCAATTGTGTTTAAAGCATAATTGTAAGTTCTGCCTAAACTGTCAAAACAAAGCTTGATTTCATATGCACGTGTTAGGAAGGAGAAGGAATTCAAGTCTAAATTAAAATAAGTTATTTTTGACAAAATGCAGCACGATGATGTAAGTTAAATGTGTTAAATTAAAATTTGGGATTCCTGGTACACGGCGAAATTCTAAATTTCTCGGTTGCAGGTTGTGTGGAGCATCATCAACAAATCGTTTTGCTCACATAAAGTGAAGTATGTGCAGATCACAATTGCTATCTAGTTCCCTTCATAAATTCGTTTATTTGTACCTTAGGACCGAAACCCGTACCTTTTGCCGGCACGAGTACAATTTGACCGGCCTCTGCACTCGCCGGACCTGCCCTCTAGCAAACAGCCAGTATGCGACCGTACGCGAAGAAAAAGGTGTAATTTATTTATTTATGAAAACGGCGGAGCGATCGCACACGCCCAATAAGCTTTGGGAACGCGTAAAGTTATCGCGCAACTTCGAGAAGGCCATTCAGCAGATCAATGAGAACTTGGTGTTCTGGTCCAAATACATTATCGCCAAAAACAAGCAGCGTTTCGTCAAGATTACGCAGTACCTGATTCGCATGCGTAAGCTGAAGTTACGTCGTCAAAAACTTATCGTTCCATTGTCCACCAAGATCGAGCGTCGTGAGACACGACGTGAACAGAAGGCACTGATTGCGGCGAAGATTGATAATCACATCGAGAAGGAGCTTATGGAGCGACTGAAACGTGGCACATATCAGGATATTTACAACTTCCCACAAACAGCGTTCAATAAGGCATTGGAAGCGGAAGATATTGAAGATGACGTGGTGGAAAATATAGAGGAGTTGGAAGAGGAGCAGGAATTGGAAAGGGAAATGGAGTTGGACGAAGAGGTGCGGCGCGAATTGCTCGATGAAGAATTCGTAGAGGCTGAATCGGATGAAGACGAGCTTAGTGATGCTGAAGATGCGGTAGACAGCGATTCGGGGGAAAAGGAAGTAGTTGAAGTCCCCAGTGATTTTGAATCGTCAGATGCTGCTTCCGATATCGAGGTAAGCTATGCGAACAAATTTATATACACTCCACATGAGGAAAAACACAAACACTTTTCGAGGACTGCAATGATCTTTAGGATTTGTTATTTTCATTTTGTCTAATTTTCAAAACAATCTAGCTGTTATAATATTTTTCAAACACTTATAATGTATAAAGAAGAAACTTTATTGATCTCGACCTCAAAAAATGTGTAAACATTGAAAACAAACAGAGAATAGACGAACCCAATGGCAAAACCAAAGGCAGTGATGAATCCTCATCAGATCATTACCTTTTTTCTCTAACTCTAGCGAAATAATAGTTAATTCGCATATAATTGCTACTTTTGCAAGATTTCATATATTAATTGCTTACCGAATAAATTAGGTAGAAAAGCAATGAAAAATACGGCTTATTCACGTTACGATTTAGAAATTAAGCTTCATGTTGAAATTTCATCTGTATAGGGCTGCTGAAGTAAGATTGCCAAGATGGTTTAATCAGCAGTTACTTTCTAAGTACCAAGCATTTATTTGCGGCTTTACATTTTTCACATTTTTATTTTTATCATACAACACATATCCACTAACATCAGGTCGTGCGTGCAACGTCCCTCCCAAATCCATCTCAGTGCAGCAGTATTTGCCACAATGAATAATTCTCGTCATTACTGCTGTTATATTTTAAAGTCGTATTTAAGCAGGTCGCTAGCTTGTTTTTAACAGTCATTCGGTTGTTGATTGCATACCGGGCACCCCGCAGATAGCGTTTTTCACTTGTTCACTCTTCTCTGAGACGGGTGGCGATTTTTTATTATAGTATCGGTTAGATTGTATAAATGCTTTGATCAGTCGGGGGAAAAACAAAAACCAGTACAAAACTAGCAAAATTGAAAGTAGAAAAGATATAAAAAAACCTGCTGTCTTGTTCGGTAAGGGCAGCAATTGGATGCTGTTTTTAATGGCGGCAGTGTAAAATTGTAATTAAAATACGCCGGGCGAGTCAGATTTTAGTGTGTGTGTATGTAACACTGAGAAACCGTTAAACCCAGATTCACTGTCAAGGTTACGTTAAAGTGTAGTTTTTTTAAAATGAAAAAACAAAGATTTGGTTTTGGGCGATAAATGCTTATAATTACAAACGAGATGAATAGAATATATAAATAGACAAATGATAAAATTGTTCAAACTGGCGAAAGAAAATTATTTGAAAATGATTGATTTTCTCTAAACTCCGAAATAAAAATCGACTTCACCAAGTGCTTGTGTTTTCAATCGGAGTTTGTATATCATTAAGAAAACTTGCTGTTACTTAAAAAATGCTTGCATAAAACTCTCATCATTCATCTCAAACAGGACACTCCTACAGCGGTTGGCGCTTATGTACGTGCGCCCCAAACCTCGAAATCACCTAAAAAACCAGCCACCGACAAGAGTTCAGCTACGAAACCCAAATCCAAACGAGTGCCTAGGAAACCCAAAGTGGAAATTGAGTATGAAGTGGAAACTGTGCGTCTGCCAGAAGGGCAGAGGGTGCATAAGTGAGGTATATACATGCATTTGTATGAATATGCATTGGATTTTAATATAGCGTCTGTTTAAATTATAAAATAAGTAATAAAGAGTTATGATATTGAAAATTAAATTCTTATTAGAATTTGTTACAATTTCAACCAGATACAGCATATACAGCAAAGTTACAATTGCTAAATTGTTTTATTAACTTTGTTTCAAAGACCACAACTAAGTATTATTTTACGTCATCACAAAACGAGTTTTAATTCACGCCGCCTAATAAGTGTATTTTATGGTTTTCTGCTTTTGTAATTGGACTTTTCATAATCGTTTGTTTGTGTATGTGTGCAATATATATATATATATATATATATATATATATATATATATTATTCCAGGCTTCGTGACAGAGCCAGAGCTTTAATAATTAAAAAACACAAAAAAAGGAAACGTTGAAATAAAAACGCTGTATGCCTTCACAGGTACGCTAACGCCAACACTGGCTGGAGGATTTCACGTTAAGACCAACAACTGCCGTTGCATTTTCTTTAGAACGCTCGGATCTTCATTCGACAAATAGCATTAATGCAAAAATGTCAAAAATTCTTTAGAAGCGCTGAGAACCCCATTGAATTCTTTAGCAGTAATTCTCCATAAGGAAAAATGCCCATTGCTTAAACTGTAATGTGTGCTAAAGCTGAGTTCTTCCCCTCTTTTTGTGGCAACTTTTTTAGTAACTTTTAATAGCTAAAAATTCTATGCTGTTGATTTAGTTAATGAAGTGAACAAACATTCGCTATAATTCGAATAGGTAGTATTACTTATTCTGCTGCTGTTTTAGGCAAGTATAGAACTCGAAAATGATTGTTTACCCAAGTCTGTTTTTATTTGAAATCGCTAACTGCAGCAACATCAGGATTCTCTACGATTCGGAGTAAAATTTTGCGTAGTGAGATTTTCTGTTTCTCTGCTATCCAAATACATACGCAATCTTGTGAAGAACCCTTACATATTTACCAGTTGAAACACTAAGTTTAATATCAGCATTAACCTTTGCTGGAGTTAAGTTCATTTGGTGTAACGAATTATTTAATAAACGTAAAAAATGCAATTTGGATAGCTATAGCGAAACGAAGGCAAGATAATTAGTTTGAAGGGAATTAGAAAACGATGGTAAAAATTTAACTTCTTTGAATAAAAAATTAAACTACGAGTTATTTTTTAAAGGAAATCTAGACATGCCTACAATTTTTCCGATGTTACTTAGATTCCCAAATTAAATCCGTTCTTGGAAGCGAACAGATAGCAGGCGAGTGATATTCACTTCTCGTGAAGCAAGCGGCATATTCAGACTTCTCGAAATGTCACATGCTCTGACAATTCTATAGAAACCATATTGGTATAATAAGCGGCGAATGTCATCCGCCCGCTTCAGTACTTTTATAGAAACTTATTATATTTATATCTACTTAGTTTTAAGGAAAACAAATTTTCTGAAGATTGCTTATTTCATTACATTTCATTTAATTGCAATATTAAATTACGAGTTACTATGAGCTTATTTCCTAGACATTAGGCATTTTTGCCTCTTTTTTTGACAAGCTGCAAAAATATTCTTTTCTTTTTTTTAGTAAATGTTTTGACAATCGTCAAAGTTAAAACTTTAATAATATGCTACTTTGTTTTTCTTCAGTTCACTTCAGAATCCCGTCACCACACACCATCCTAATGCATGTGACACGTGCGCAGCTTAATCGTTGCTGCCTGCTGCTTGACGCAACAACACGTATATCTTCTCCTTGATCCACTCCTTATTGTAGGGCGCATAGGTGTTGGTAGATTTTTGATACACCAGGCAGCTGATGTCCGCTAGCTGATCTACGAAGTCGAATAACTGGCTGATGTCGTAGGTGATGGTGGGCGTGTTTGGATTGCGCCGCTTTAGGTGCTCCTCGTAGATCTTGCACACGCCTTCCATGCATTCGTTGACGCTCTCGTAGTCGCTGTAGGTGCGCGTCTCCGGACGCAGTCCGGGCTGCACAAGTAGTATAGTGTGCGACATGGTTTCGTTCTAAATGCGATAGTTATGTTTGGCTTTAAATACCTCTCATTTGTATGTATATATTATCTTATTCGTTTGGAAGGATTGTACTTGAAAATTTTTTCCGCCTTCTGCTATCACTTTCTTCCGGCAGAACTTTTTAAAAAGCCGGTAAAATAGGAAAATATATAACTCATTCCAATTTTTCCTTTTCGATTTTTTAAAAATTTTCCAATCTAATTTGTACCTGTTATGTATTTCTTCCTTTTTTACTGTACTTTCTTGGAAACCAATTGCATCAAAAGTGCTTGACCAGAATCTAGCCGCAAAGTAACAACACCCACTGTTGCCATCCTCTTGGGGAAAATCACATTATGATAGCTTTTATTTACCCTGCAAACTGGGTATGGTTACGGCTTTTTGTTAAAAGTCAAAGTTTTGATTAATTTTGATTAGTCTATCGTTTTGATTAATTTAACTATTATATTTATCTAACTATTATACATATCTAACTATTATATTTCTCTTAGAATATTTGCATACATTTGAATTAATTTCTTTTAGGGTGCACCTTTAAAGCCTCCAGGATATTGTGGGGATAGAATAAGAAATTCTATCATTTTTTCCAACGTTAGAAAATAGTTTCTTATTACAATGACAATTTGGGACTGTTACGTCTTTTTGTTAAAAATCAATTTGCCTGTTCCATAATACTTGATATATCGTCTTTCGTTTTAATTAATTTAACTATTATAGTTTAATAGTAGTAATAATAGTAGAAATAATTTAAGGTATTAAAGTTTAATAGTATTAATTTAACTATTATCCCGCAGGATAATGTGGATTATTTTTCTATCCTTTCTTCCAACATGAGAAAATAGTTTCTTATGTTTACTGAGCAATCATTTTAATGTATTTATAGAATCTTGTGCAGATATTTATGATATTTGCACAAAATTATCATACTTGGTTTAAACGTTACGCACACCATCGTGGCCGTGGTTGCGTTCGCAGTTGCGGTCAATTGCTATACGTACTTTTCAATGAGCATGCGCACACCAATGCGGTCGCGGTTTTAATTAGAAAAAACATTTCCTAAATATATTTTCGTGTATTATTTAAATTTACTCAATTTGCCCTGTATATACTTATTATGTATAAAATTTTTTAGGGTACACTTACTAAGTTAGTTTGCGATCCAGTGATCCTAACCGCTACCATCACCGCGACCACATTGGTGTGCTTAACGTGTTATGTAAGAATTTATGTGGGAATAATATTGCGGAATGTCTGGAAAAAGGTACGTTGCCATAAACTTGGATGGCCACGAAAAGTGTTCTGTATACTCTAGTTGTCTTTTTCACTCTTGCTCTCTTCTATTTCTTTGAAAAATAACCGAGAAGAAGCGAGTTTAGATGTAATAACAAGAAACTACTAGGGATGTGTCATTTCCTGGAGCAATTTATGAAATTGGTGAGGTATTGCAATCAACTTTATTTGGGACTATTTTCTAGGAAAAATTTTAATTGTAGGTACCGTATAGTTTAAATTTAAGAAATTTGAATTATAGTTTAGTTTTAGATTTAAATTAAGGATGTTTTATTTTCAAATTATGTAATTTTGGACAAGTTCTTAAAAATAAATTTGCTTACTATAATACTGTGCATGTTTATAATTAGAAAATTTATTAATTGCGCATATAAAACTAAAAATTAAGTCCTTTAACGCCCATATATATGTTGTCGTTTAAAAATTTTCCAATAATTATATGGTGCTAGCCGTCAAAAAGAATTTTTATTCATTATAAATTTTACTTTCCTTCCACCGTTTTTATTGCCCCATTTTATTAACAGTTTTTGGAAAAAGTTTATTGACGACAGAACATTTTTATTTAAACAGATCGAATGTGTAATTATGCGTTATTGTTCTTACAGAAATTCGCTTTAAACAGTGCCTATAATCGATATAATTCAATGGAAGACGAACTTTTAACTCACTAAAAGATTTTGGAGGACTGTGGCTATTCGAGAAACAAAAAAATATTCTTACAAGTTGAGTTCTTCGACAAGAAGTCAGTTTGTGAAAAAGTTAATGTACGATTATATCTGGTTTCTGAGTTATCGATAGCTTTTCAAGGGTACTTATAACGTGCAGATATCTTAGAAACTTTATGAGATAGGCCTAGACATTTTAACCTTTGGATGCCTAAACCCGAAAAACCAGATGAGAAGCACACACGAAAACAGATGAGAACACACACTAATTTTCTCCCTGATCGACCTTTTATCGAAGAACTTATATTATAAAAATATTTTTTTTTCCTTTCTCGAATAGCCGCTGTACTTGAATTGCTCTGACTGCGGTTACTCAAACCCGTGCTATTTATCTCCAATCGTTATGTTATCAACGAATCCACATTTTTTAAGTCAATAAACAATTCTCGAATAATGAATAAATTTTAAGATATTTTAGATTTTCTAATTTTGAGGTACTATGAATTTTGAGATAAATTCCTGCCCTTTAAGTCCGTATTTTAATTTTAGGAACTTTTATTCGCCGAAATTTTTTAGTAATACCTAACCTTCTCCTCCTTTTGACTTTGCAAGGAAGAACTATTAGAATTCTTCGGACTTAATTATACAAGTTTACAAAATATGAAGTTCAGAGTTTAACACCTGGGAATATGAAAATGTAGCCTCATTCCTAAACTGTACTAATTAGGTTTAGTAAAAGAATTATTGACAATAGAAACAAATCTTAAATTCAAACTTTAACTGCAACATCTCAATTATTTCTGTATTTAACAAGGGTTACACCAAACTAAGTAGGAATTTCCATCCCTGTGGGGGTAACAAAGGATTGGCATGAGAGCAAGAGAATTGGAGTGACAACCCTGGTGGCCTTCGACGAAGATCACCGGATGATCGCTTCTCTTATAATATTGTGAATAAAAAGATGGATGCAATCCAGCTGATTGTCAAATCGGTCTCTTGTTGTTGCTGGCCTAAGTTGCTGCCAAGTTGCTTTTCTGCTTTCTGTTTAACGACAGGATGCCGATGGAGTCTTTTTATAAACAATTAATTATTTGTTAGTGCTGCCATTAAGAATTAAAGAAGCAAGTAAAATAATTCCGTGTGCAGTTTTAATGCCAGTTTAGCGGAAGAGTAATTTATATAAGTAGATTTTTTAAGTGAAGAATTTGAAACCCAAACTATTGCGAATATTTGGCTCTGATGTAGGTGCTCGGAATTCGATGACACGTATTGTTGAAGTGCACGATCGTGGATTGGCGGTGGCACGTTCCAAAAGACGGAGCTTAGAGGCGCGCGCATTTATTATGTTTCATTTGCTTTGTGCGATTTTTAAATATTTAATTTCCGTTCACTTGTTCTCTGTTGTTGATATGCGGCGATCCAATGAACTCTACAACGAGCGCTAAAACGAAGGTATCTAACGGTTTCTGCCTTGCTTGATATTCCATATCTGCTAGTTCAGCTCCCCATGATCTCCCCACCGCCTTCTCTCGCAGTAATTGTGCTCCTTATTCTGAAGTATTTATAATTTATGCATTTATTTCCCTCTCTTTGCAGTTACCCAGTGATCATGCGCCGGCACTGCGCTGTCTGCTCAATGGTCCCTTCCGCGATCTACATTTCTCGGCCACCGATTATCGGAACACGCCAGTTCACGACGTGGTCTTCCTTGATGAGGTCGACAATGCGAATGTGAAGCCGCTGAGTTATCGTCCAATGTCAACATCAGAACCGGTGGAGACCACGGAAAGGAAACGGAATGAGTAAGTTAGGTTTTGGCATTGAATTCCACAAATATTACATAATTTGTGGAAGTAATTTTACACAATTAACAGCCAGAAGATCATTGCGTGCTTTTCCCCACTCAATTTCAGGTTTGCGTTACAACGTTTACTTCGACAGAATTTAATTCTTATTGTAAAAATTTCCTGTATTCACTTGTTATAGAATTATTTCTGATATATAATTAATTTTTTTCTGTTAAAATAAAAAAGCCAGAATTATTAACAAATTCCAGGTCGTGACCATAAAATACTAAATTATTTTCATCGCTAATAGCTAATATTTTTTGTTAATGCTGTTATTTGCTGTAAAATTATTGGTATACAGAGTCGTCGAATCTCACTTTTTGTCTCACGTTTTGAAATTGTTTACCTTTTAGCAAATCCTCTGCTATCTTTAATTTACACGAGATCTTGTGTTTGTATGTCTGTTTATTGCAAAAAGATTTGTCTGCTGTAGCATCTGTAACATCAAAATAAATCAAAAATATCCGAATACGGAAGAATTATACCCTCGTATAGTCTTAAGTGCGCTGAGTTTCGCAGCCAGCGATAAACGTGTGACGTCTTCGGCGCATTTCAGTCTGGTATTTGCGGCAGTTTTTTCCTACACATCAAAAGTTAACATTTCATCGTCTGCATTATTTATTTATACTTTTTACTAGAGTGCTTAGTGGGTCATTCATTAAGCGTCTTGTCGAGTGTTATCAGCGCCAGCGGCTTGTTTGGTTGTCACATTGAAGTTCAAGTTTACTCTGCACGTGCTGCGGTTATCAATTTCTGCTTTATGCTCAACTGTAAAATAAAGTTCATTTTACACACTTTAATTTTACAATTCAGTATGTTCAAAAGCCAGTAGTAAAATGATCCTTTTTAATCACACACTTTTTCATTAAATTCGTCCACCACACAAGTTGTTGTAGTTTAAATATAAACTCGTAATCGTAATCGCAAGCGAATGTCAACCTTGACATTGACAATAAATTATCTGCAAAACAAATATTTTATAGTACGAGTAGTTCTGCAAGCGTCGCTCTAATTGACTCTTAATTGGATTGGCTGGGTGTAACAAGCAATGTTTTCTGTTTTACGAATTAAATTCATTCCCCAAACGAATGCTTCCTGGTTTGAGGATGTAATTCACGGGTGTAGTATGCAGTAAGACTTTCTTCGGGGGGAGTGGTATATTCTAGGCAAGAAGTTGACGTTTTTGGGAACTTATAAGTGCGGGAATTATACTAATCGCTCAGTCACTGTTGTGACTATCGAGATGGTGACGGACCGAGATGGTATCTTGCCAATCGTTTGGAATACCAGATCGAGACGGCAATGAAAATGATCTTACACGGATCACTTTTGTACAAAAAAGGATTATAAAATATATAAATTGTACATTTATAATTAAATGCTGAATCAAGAGAAATAAACTCTTACTTCAGACTTGCTTTTCTTTGTTTCCATCCAACGTCTCCTTCCTCTTTCTCCTATACACTTTCTCATCTTTCAAGTGTTTTTAATTAATTCTTGAAAGTCCCATTTCCATTTGGAAGCGTGAGTTGGTACCGCTTGACATATTTAAGATTTCTTTTACAGCACGTTATGTTTGTTACCTGTTTAGTAATTCTGTATCATGTGACACCCCGATTACCACACCAGAGTATTATTTTCCATCACTCCGGTTTACTTATACGGAAGTATAGAATATAATGTGTGTGTGCCTGAAATTTTGCGTACACATTTTGCGAAGAAAGACAAAATTAATTCTATCTTCGTTAGATTTCCTCATTTCCGTTGTTTTTCCACTACAAATAAATGTGTTCCATTTGCTGAATGGATGGTCAACGCTTGCCTGAGCACTAATTTAATTTAGAGCCTTACCTCTGAAGTGAAACCCTAGAAATGGCAAATTCATTCCACGGTTTCTTTCAGTCTCGACACAGTAAATTTTCCAAAACGGTAGCACAGTTTAAAGTTTAAAGAGTGTTCGTAAGGTTTGCTTGGCGATATTTTAAGATATAAGTAGGAAAAAATTCGTGCTTAGCAAGGATTTCCAAGGAAAGTTACTTCTTATACAGCTTTTAATTCCTTCGCCGTTAATTCGTGACCGGAAATTTCGAAACGAAAACATTCAAATAATGAACATTCTTATTTCTTAAGGAAAACACAAGGAATAATTGTATTCCTTAAGGAAAATACAAGTTACTACCATGTGGATCTCTATAGAACTATAAAACTCTGCAAAGTTATTTAAAACTTTAAGTTTTCAACAAACAAATACCAGTTAAAAAGTGGTTTGAAAACACTTCACTGTTTTAAAGTGGAGAGCCTAAACGAAAAAAACGATTGAATATAAAAAGAAAAGTTTCAATTTCAAACATACGTGCTATTATAACATTCTTTAATTAGAAACTTAAATTGCTTAATTAAGAATAAAAATACGTAATTTCAAATTCAACAAGTAGTAAACAAATAAAAATGCCAGAACGTGGGGATTATCGGGATGCCATCGAGATGGAAATTGAAGACGATGAGGAGGAAGAGCTTAATCAAGGCATTGGTTACCGCTTTCAACCGAATATCAGTCGTCGTCCCAGTACCATAAGGGATTTCGAAGAAATGGTTGATGAAGACGAGTCGGAGGAGGAAGAAGAGGAGGAGATCGAGATGGTGGAATTGTGAGTCAAGTGAAACTATGAAAAGAAACGGTTTAGGTTCAAGCTACTTGTCAGGAAAGAATAAGTTTTGTTTAAGTGCGCAGAAAATAAAGGAAAACATGAAATTCATAATATTTAACTATTTCGTAATTTGAAGAATGCCGTGAGTTTCTAAAATCTTCTTGAAATTAAGAAATTGTAGTTTAGGTTTGTTAGCTCTTGGGGCGAAGATATTGTTGAACTTTATTTAAATTTATAAATTTAATGGAGCGTTGAAATTTTTTGATTTTTCTAATGTATAGAGTCATTCACAAATAATTTTGGCGTTTTCTGGTCCTTTCCAAGTACACTATTTATATTCTTAAAGTATAAATTAGTTCAGTTTGATGCGAATTTTAAATGTATAACTTTCGATTAGAAATCAACGATTATTTTTCGTACAGAAATAGGAATTTATTTATGTTTACATTTATAGGACAGAAATAACTATTGTTTTCTATAAGCAGGAATACCATGAAGAATCAAATGATGAATTAAGAATAACACAAATTAATAATAACAACGAAAAGAAGTAATAAAAACAATGGAATTAAAACTTAAAATAGCTGATCTCTGGAAGTAGATATCTAATTTGCAGTTGCATTTCTTTCATCTCCAAATGGTCGTTCGCATTTTGTCTCGAACTTTTTATTATACCCTACATCCGAAAGGGAGAGAGTATATTCACTTTGTTCTTCCGTTTGTAAAGCAGAGAAGGAGACGAGATAGATATAGAAAGGTATATTCTTGCTCAACGCCACCTCCTGAATCGATTTAGCATTGTCCGTCGGTCTGTCTGCCTGTCCGTTGAAATTACGATTACGGCAGAAGGAAAAGAGATATCGCGAAGAAATTTAGCACAAATATTCTTTTTTATGTAGGGCAGTTTTGAATTGAAAATGAGCGAAATCAGTTAACAACCACGCCTCCTTTATATACGGAATGTAAAGGCACCTCGTAATAAAAAATGTTAAAAGGTGAATATTTCATGAACCGTGTGAAATATTGACGCATGATTCTATTCCATTCATTACTAAAATTCTTGCAAAAAATGGGGTGGCCCGCCCACTTATACTAAAGTTGTCAATATCTCATAAACGGTGCAAAATATTAATACGTGATTTTAACCTGGTGTACGTAGAGACATTCCCAAATTTTTGCCAAAAATAGGCGCAGTCTGCCTATTTATACAAAAGTTGTCTACTGGCGAAATTATTAATTTTATTAGTTACTCGGGTGTAGGGTATTCATACTTCGGCCTGGCCGAACACAACACATTTACTTGTTATACATTGACCTTCTTCAGGGTGAAGACCAACTGCGGTGTGTCATATTTATTTTTAGTACTTTTTTATATAACTGCGATGCTTGTTGGCCATCAAGATGTGCTACCAAGGTCGTTTAGCTCAATTAATTCTCTGACACTTGTTGGGTGAAAAATTAATAAAAGCAGACGAAGACGAAGACGTCGAGTTATGACTTTGATGGAGTCCATTCATATTTATCCGATTGCTATTGATTGGGCCAACAAAGCTGACAAAATAGATCTGGAATCTTTGTTTTTGCTTAAAGTTCAATATTGTATAAATCTCGCGGTAACTGTATTAGTTTTCTTAATGCCATAATGAGCTAAAAAACACGTCTCAAGAAGATTTAAGAATTAAATTAAGTTCTCTTCTCTTGAACCGAGTGAATTTTTCACATATTAGGCACAGCTTAAAATGCTTTCCAAAGCCAGTCGACAAAAAGAGGAACCGCTGGACCGCTGGAAAATACAAAAACTTTTTCCGCTGAAGATTAAATTTGATATAATTTCAGGGAAAGTATGAGAAGATTTCATTTTCTTCACACAGGATTAATTTGCTTTGTTACTTTGCTGCCATATTTTTTAAATTGTATTTTTTATGCCCCGTTCAGACTGCGTAGGTCAGACAGGTCGCTATTTTATCTGTTAGGAAGTCTAAAATCTGATCTTGGGATGGCATTGCCGTTCAGACTTTAAGAAAATTTGGTGGAAGTAGTCGTACGAAGGTGCAGCCCTGCACATTCTTTGGCCACGCGTCTAATATTTGTCTCACATAAGTTGGTAGCGAAATGACAACGTGTGAATCAGGCATTATTGCATTATATTATCAAGAAAAAAAGGAAACCAATAATATAAAACTCTGTATTATTAGATGAATCTTATATCTTTATTATAAGTATGTTAATATCCGATTTGCTTTCCCGCTTCTGGAATCTTCGACAAGTTTTCTTTTTCTATTATAGAAATTCTTTCCATGTCTATTTCTAAACTTGCTAAACTTAATACTCCAAGTATTAGAAATTTAATCAAAGTTTTTGCCATGTTTTTCTATTCTTGCAGAACAGATTTCCCTACATTTCGAACTTGTTTTTGAACTTCTAACCGTTTACAACAATTTTAAATTCTACTATTCTAATCTTTTCTAAAACCTTTTCCTTCTAAATGCTTTCGCTTTGCTACTTTTTGTAAATAAATGTTTGCTTTCTTAAAGTTGCTTAACTTTGTTTTTGAGAACATTTTTTAAAAATTATCTTTCTGTTGAAAACCTACAAAATGCAAAAATTTTTATGTCATGCAAATATGCCTTTAATGTCAAGAAATTATTTTGTTTTTTGCTACATTGTTGAAATGGTTAAAAAAGTTAGCAACATTATATTAAAATTAGAGAGCCTCTTTTACGAGCTTTCGTTTCATTTTTAGTGTCCTCTGATAGCCGGAGTGTCCATCTGGTGCTTAATTTTAATACTGCATTCGGAGCTATGTTTCTCATAATATATTATATACACTTTCCGTTTTTCCTTCCCTCTTTTCCACTCCTCTTCTATTCTATTATCTGTTTAAATCGTTTTGTCGCAACCTTTCTTAAGACTCTACTGAGTTCCTTGCATCACGAACGCTCTCTTTGTTGTATCGATCAGATTTTAATAGAATGCTTTTTTCTGATGTAGCATTTAATTTATTTAAGAGCTTCCGATATTGCTTTCATTTTCTCTATTTGCAAAATTGTTGCTGTGCACGTCGTCTGCATTTGTTTGCTCAACAATTGACGCTGCTCGTTAGTTTGTCCCTTGCATCAAATTTATTGCAGTTCAGTGGCATAAATATTGCAAAGGATGCTCGCTGGTAATATTTCATCGTCTTCTTGTTTTCATTTTTCAAACATTCGACAATACAGGTCGTCGACGAAGTGTTGACCTCTTTTATATCTCAATAACTTTGCGAAGATTCGATTCGACCACATAAAATCTGTCCGTTTATTTTATTAAGAAGATATATTGAATCTCCGAGTATGAGGATACAAATTAGTAGAAATCAAATAGAAACTTAAAGTTAGAATGAAATGTTTTGAAGTAAAAAAGAACAAAATAAAATAAAGCAAAATTAGCTCAAATTAAAGCAAAGCAAATCAAATTTTAGTTTAGAAATTTATGCCTTCCATGTTAATGTTTTCCTTTCTCTTTCGTTTCAGTGATTCGTAAGTACGATAAAGAAAACTTTCAAACCGCTTTCGTTTAAATTATAAGCAAACGATATACAGGACGTTGACTTACTTAAAATTTAGATTTAATACTGAAAGAACTTGAAAGAGAAACTAAGAAGCAAAAAATAAATGTGCTAACAGGAAAAACAAATTAAGTGAAATTTAATTAAAAGGAACCAAATGAGAAGAACATTCGTTTAAGCTTGATGCTTCACAGAGGTAAGGGAATCGAAAATAGTTAGTTAAGTGCAATTCAAGAAGCAGCATCTAATATAGTAGCGGGGGTTGGCTTTTAATTTGACAGTGCCATAAAAATTTGCATAAAAGTCCACTGTTTACTATAAACGTACACGTAATACAGACGTTGCTAATGTAGCGCCGAAGAATTTGGATTAAAATTTGGGAAAACTTAATCACTGTCAGAGAGGGCTTGTGGATTTGAACATGAGTTAGCAGTCATCATAAGCATTGATGAATACTGCTGAGTACTCGGAATGACTTGATAACGCACAATATAATCGCAAACGAGTTTCGCCAAAACATGATATGTACCAGTATGATTAGGATAGAACAACAATTAGAGTGATAAGAACGATTGATAAGAACGATTGGTAAGAACGATTGATAAGAACGATTGATAAGAACGATTAAAAATTTTAGAATTTAACACAGATGCAAAAGATTATGCATGTAAATGGGACTGAAAGTTGCTACTGAGAAATAATAATGTTAGTGAGCTTTCAGAGTGGCAGTGTTACCCACATAGCGGTGAGAATAATCATAACGAGGAATTAAAATTTTAACGAATATGGTAATAAATATTACGTTAAGACAAATACGATTATAGAAGCTATGACTATAATTACATACCGCTGTAAAAAAGGAGAATAGTTGTTATAAATCCAGTGAGGAATACAATATATTGCAGAATTTCTTACTGTCTTCTGTTTGTAATCATCTGTGTACACTCGTTAAAATAACTCCACCCCTGCATGTTGAGTACGCTACCCAAAAAATACTAACAGTCATTTATACATTCCATTGAGCACCGTCCTTGACTGCTGACACCATCAGTACGGCCAACAAGTCGTCTCAGTCTTCTCATGATGATGTCAAAGCCAAAGACTGTAATTTGTTTCACTGCGTTTATTATTTCCCCATTGCAGTTATGACCATTCGTTTCATTTCCTTCTTTTCTTCCTTTCCTATTTCATTCCTTCCTTACTCCTTTCTTTCGTTCCTTCCTTCCTTTCTGGTTTTTATTCCCTTGTATTGAAGATTCAACATGTGTGGACCATATGTTGTCGCTCTTCTGCAGACAACACCAACAAGCAATGAAAAAACTTATGATTTTAATGGACTTTTTTTAACCATGACTTCTCTTTGGTCACTCAATACCCTCAATAACTGTTATCGTTCTTCTCTCATTCCGGGAAACTCCTAATACATCCCTATAAATAAATAACTCCTTATTACTTACAACTCCTTATTACATCCCTATAAATAACATATAGTTCTACATCTTGTAGAACTATAGCCAACTACCTCTACAATAATGAGAACGCCAGCACTCAATAAAGCACACAATATTATTAAGAATATTAAGATTGAATGACAAAACCAGCACTAAAATCTCCAACGTATATAGTACTTTCCTGGAAAACTGTTATTGTATCCCTTCGCTAGTCATGCGTAAAGTCAGTTTTTTTCAAAGCTTTCTCTTTGTTCTGGCAGTATGACACCATATTGACGTCACTTATTGATGATGAGTATTGTCCTTTTCTGGATTGTGTGTTATTGTAATATCTTTCATCTCAGAACTAAAAGAATATACATATTTCCGTTTTAATATCCTGTACATTCATATAATTTTCTGGTCTTGTTTTTCTTGTTTTTAACATTTTCAGTATCTTGTTACATGGAATTGTTTTAAATTTTTTATGACGTACATTTGTGAGATTATTTTTGAAAGTTTATACGAGTAATTAAAAAAACCATATTTAACTGTATCGTTTGGGAATTGAAAGCATGGCGCATAAGGTTTAATTGAGGTAGAATCGGGAAACCTCACTCGTGCACACGATCACAGGAAATGACTTTCGGGTGTTCGATTTCAAGATAACCCAACTCCTTTGCCTTGCGACCACAGAGTCCAAAGTCTCCTTCGCCGTTGGTTTAATTTGCGAAGTAGGCAACTGCATCCCATCCAGAATATCCTGACCTTAATTTCTGGTCGCAGTTCATACTATACTGATTCCCGACGCCGGATAAATAGTGTAATAAATGCTGCCACTCTTGTACGTGGTATCGTAACGCGTTTTCAGCGCATCCTTCACCGCAGTGGCAAATTGATCAAGATCAAGAGCATTCGGAGCCGCTACATAGGTGTA
This sequence comes from Sicus ferrugineus, assembly GCA_922984085.1. NCBI lineage: Eukaryota > Metazoa > Arthropoda > Insecta > Diptera > Conopidae > Sicus > Sicus ferrugineus. The sequence continues at coordinate 31,063,733 of OV277351.1, forward strand.
GCCATAGGGATACATTATAAGCTGAGAAAAGGAGTGTAGCGAAACGTAGATGTTAATGCTTCCCTTCAAGTGGTCCAGGTGGTCGTGTATATAGTTCGAAATCACCATCGTTTCGGGCCGAGGTAGACGTTGAAGCAGGTATCATCGCTGGTTTTTATTGCATATCAATGATAGTCAAAGTTGCGATTGGGATCTGCGCCGAAGCATTCCCCCTAGCGTACCATATCCTTTCGTACAAGCCTTGTAGTGAGAATCTTTTGCTCAGTTAGAGCCTCCATAATGACCACTTTATGGGCTGTAGGGTAAAATAAGCAGAAGTATTTACCAAATGTACATATATTTTTACCTTGAAGCTGTACAAATCCTGCATATAGCATAGACTTCATCTCATTTATGACTTTCTCAACACATTCTACAGTTGTTAACGATAATCAAAAAAAAAAACCCTTACAATTACAAGGTATCTACGTATTACCAATTTGCATACAGAAAATTGGCGTGGTCCGCCCACTTATCTAAAAGTTGTCAATATCCCATAAACGGTTCAAAATATTAATACGTTCGAAATTCTATCTAGCAGTACCTAGAGACATTACAAAAACATTTGCCCGAAATGGGCGTGGTACGCCTACTTATACAAAAGTTGTTAAGTGGCGAAATTATAATTTTTTCAGTTACTCGGGTGTAGGGTATTTAGATTTCGGCCAAGCCGAAGATAACACTTCTACTTGTTTGTTTTTATTTTTTTATAGAAGGTACTTTGATTAATATATTGTATAATAAGAAATAATAATTAGGCTTCCCTAATAAGAAATAATAAAATTCATTCCCATTGCTTTTAGACGATCGGAAATAGTTTGTTGAGCAACGCCAAGTGATTTTGCAAGTTCTTCTTGCGTTTGGGATGGATCTTGGTCGAGCAATGTCTCCAATTCGTGACCCTCAAACTTTTTTGGCTGTCCGGGTCGTTCATCGTCCTCCAAGTCAAAACTGCCACTTTTAAACCGTGCATACCACTTCTGGCACGTACGCTCAGCTAGAGCATGCACACCATACACTTCCACCAAAATACGATGACTTTCGGCAGCCTTTTTCTTCATATTGAAGTAATGAAGAAATACTCCCCGCAAAAACACTTTATTCGGCACGAAATTCGGCATTTTCAGAGTAAAAAAAAAGGATTGCTGTTTACGCTTCAGCTAGATGACACATACTGATTCTGAAACTATATGACAGTAGCTTTCCAACACATATTTGGAAAGGTACCTAAATACCCTACACTGGAATAAAAGTCAAGTTACGCCATCTGTTAGAAAACCGCACGAATTAACCGGTACATATTTAATAAGAACCATGCAACACTGGAATCAAAAGTAAATTTCCTTTATAAGGAAGTCTCACAATTTTACATTCTATTTGACCTATAGAAAATTTTCCTCACATTCTAAAGTTTTAGATTACCACTAAACATATTCCCCGCGTTTCTGAATCGACAAGATCGTGATAACAACGTCTAACATTTAAAAATCTTCTACCAACGTTATATTTTTCATCGCTTTGTACAAGTGATTGTATTTCAATAAGGATAAATGGTTTGACACAGCAGAATTTGTTCGCTGGTTTTTTAGTCGTTGATACTGCAATTGCAGTATATATAGCCGTGCCTGTTTTTTCGTGTTTCTCCTTTGTCTGTTTTGCAAACTGGGGAGTTTCTGCAGTTCCTTTCCACTAATAGGTGGCTACAAGGTTTTCTCTGGTTTCAGAACTATTTCTTATGCGCACTAGCTGGCATTTTTTTTCGCAGGGTATCAATATTTGCAGGGACACTAATGTGACACCTGTTTTTTTTTATTTTTCGTTTTCACCATAACTCAACATACATATGTGCAGCAGACATTACACTGATATATGAATCACTCACTCAGGACTTTGCACCTATACACAATGCTCGCATTGTAAAGACATTTATTGCAAGCCAGAGCGTGTAGCAATTAGACTGGCCGCCATATTCGCCTGATTTGAAAAATTATTGAAATTGCTTGGAGCCGGCTTTCTAGTAAGAGCCTCTACAGACTCCATGCAAAATTTACAATGGACCTTTTCTGAGAGATTAATTTTATTCAAATGACATCTCAATTTGCAGTGTCCAGTAATAATATCCACTAGGGTTTTAATGCAACTCTTATCTAGATTCAGTAAAAGATTGGATTTAGATAGTGAGTATTTTGGTAGGAACAGTTTAGTACAGTTCCGTCCTAACGTTTGGGCTCAGTATCTATTTCTGGCATATGTGTAATAGAAGTAATACTACACTTTCTAGGATTAATTTCGTGGCTATAATCAAGTTAACCACAGAGCACATATGTTCTGGCAGTATGACATCGAGCTGATATCACTTATTGATGATTGTGTATTCTTCTTTTGTGGATTGTGTGCTATTGTAATGCTCAGAACTGAAAGAACATATGTATTTCCGTTTTATATCCTGAATATTTATATAATTTTCTGGTCTTGTTTTTCTTGTTTTTGACGTTTTCAGTATACTGTTACATGGAATTGCTTTGCATTTTTGTATGACGTACATTTGTGAGATTATTTTTAAAAGTTTATACGAATAATTTAAAACAAACTATAATTAACTCTATGGTTTGGAAATTGAAAGCTATGTCGCAGAAGGTTTAATTTTGCGCTACATCCTCCGTAATGCTTTAAGTACAGTAATACTCGTCTGGGATTTCAAGATAGCCCAACTCCTTTGCTTTGTGTGCCATACCGATCAGAGAGTCTAAAGTCTCCAACCCCGTTGGTATAATTTGCGAAGGAGGCAACTGCATTCCATCAATCACAGGCTGGCCCTTCGTTTCTGGTCGAAGTTCATACGTGAAGGCCATTTTGATCCCCTCCTTGCCGTAAGCCCAGTCTATACTGTTTCCCGACGCCGGATAGATAGTGAAATGAACGCTGCCACTCTTGTACGTGGTACCGTAACGCGTTTTCAGCGCTTCCTTCGCCGCAGTGGCAACTTTATCAAGATCAAGAGCATTCGGAGCTGCTACATAGGTGTAGCCATAGGGATACATTATAAGCTGAGAAAAGGAGTGTAGCGAAACATAGAGTTGAATTTGTCCCCTCAGGTGTTCGTGTATATAGTTCGCAATCACCATCGTTTCGTTTTCGGAAAAAGGTTTCGGACCTGGGTAGACATTGGAGCAGGGATCATCGCTGCTTTTGATATCATTCCAGTGATAGCCAAAGTTACGATTGGGGTCTGCACCGAAGCAATGCCCGTAGCGTGTCCGTGTCTTGCGCCACAGCCGGTCCGTTTTTCGCGAGTATTCGTAGCCATCAGGGTTGGCATGCGGCACAATGTACCAGACGTAGTCTTCTGCGACAGCCTTGACTTTTGCGTCAGTGGACGTCAGCAGCTGATTGATGATGAAGGTAGCGGTAGCCGGAGCAATCCACTCACGCCCATGTATACCAGCCTCAATAAAGATACCTGGCTTGAGAACGTTATACCCCTTCGAGATCTTTACAGCATATATCGGGCGATTTTCATAGCTGTTGCCCATATTTATAAGTTCGACATTCGCGCCAAATTTTTTTACCAAGTTATTCATCCATCTGTAAGTACGTTCTAGTTGCTTGTACGACTCCCAATTGTAACTGAAGAGCCCTCGTGTATGCGCACCTTCCTCTTCCACCATTTTGTCTGTCGCATCAAACAAATCCTGCAGATTCTGATGCATGAGTTTGGTTTTTATTTTGTCCAGTGTCATTATTTGCACGAAATCGACACTCTTATGTGGGGCAACAACAACATAAACGCCACCGTCTATGGGATGAACGCCGAATGGAAATAGCACTGAGTCGCTGGTGTTTTCAAAGTGTCTGAGGGTCGCAATGTCCCGCTCGGATTTAGTAGATACTTTGTACACAGGGTATCCTGTGTAAAGTTTTACAGATCCAATGCTGAGAACAGGAGTGACAAGCACCACGCAGAGCACCAGAAGTAGTCTACCGGTTGGAGGTAATAACGCCATAACGCTTCCGAAGAAGAAATTAAATCTAATCTTTCTATAAAAATATCGCGATTTATATAGCATTTCGTTCAGTACCAAATTGAGTCGATCACGACTTATAATCTAATAAAATTTACTGTAAGAGTTTGCAATAATTAACATTTTTAAATGCAGTTATGGATATCGGCTTTCCCGGCTTCCGGAAAACTCACTTAAAATCGTGCAACGACACTAAATACGACTAATAATTTAGTATTTGTGCATGGTATCGCCTTTGCGATTATAATATTCTGCTTCACGTAACGTGTTAAACTATCATTGGCTCTCGTCTTGACAAATTTGTTATCATTTTGCAATTTTGCCCGTGTTTTATGATAAAATATTTAAATGTTTCGTGTAACATGTGCATACAACTTTTTATTGAAATGTCTCAACTTTGTATTGAAATGTTTTAAGAACTGAAAATAATTGAATTATTACAATTGAAAATGTAAGTTATAAATTATTTTGTTAGTTTTATAATATATTTATTTAGACAGTTCATAACCACGTCCAATTTTTATATCAAACGTATATAAGTAAATTGAAAATTATTATACATATATTTTTACCTTGAAGCTGTACAAATCCTGCATATACCATAGATTTCATCTCATTTATGACTTTCTCAACACAGTCTACAGTTGTTAACGATAATCTGATAAAAAAGAAACCCTTACAATTACATTTGTTTTAATTCCAAGAATCGTATTTCGCACCGTGACACCTGATTTTTTTATTTTTCGTTTTCACGATAACTCAACATACATATGTGCAGCAGACATTACACTGATATATGAATCACTCACTCAGGACTTTGCACCTATACACAATGCTCGCATTGTAAAGACATTTATTGCAAGCCAGAGCGTGTAGCAATTAGACTGGCCGCCATATTCGCCTGATTTGAAAAATTACTGAAATTGCTTGGAGCCGGCTTTCTAGTAAAGCTGACATTTTTCCGTAGTTAGCAGGATTATTTAAATAAATGTCAATGTCTTCTACTTGGTGAAATACCGGGCATTCAGAGATTATGTGCAATGATGCCTCTACAGACTCCATGCAAAATTTACAATGGACCTTTTCTGAGAGATTAATTTTATTCAAATGACATCTCAATTTGCAGTGTCCAGTAATAATACCCACTAGGGTTTTAATGCAACTCTTATCTAGATTCAGTAAAAGATTGGATTTAGATAGTGAGTATTTTGGTAGGAACAGTTTAGTACAGTTCCGTCCTAACGTTTGGGCTCAGTATCTATTTCTGGCATATGTGTAATAGAAGTAATACTACACTTTCTAGGATTAATTTCGTGGCTATAATCAAGTTAACCACAGAGCACATATGTTCTGGCAGTATGACATCGTGCTGATATCACTTATTGATGATTGTGTATTCTTTTTCTGTGGATTGTGTGTTATTGTAATGCTCAGAACTGAAAGAACATACGTATTTCCGTTTTATATCCTGTACATTTATATAATTTTCTGGTCTTGTTTTTCTTGTTTTTGACATTTTCAGTATTTTGTTACATGGAATTGCTTTGCATTTTTGTATGACGTACATTTGTGAGATTATTTTTAAAAGTTCATACGAGTAACTTAAAACAAACTATAATTAACTCTATGGCTTGGAAATTGAAAGCTATGTCGCAGAAGGTTTAATTTTGCGCTACATCCTCCGTAATGCTTTAAGTACAGTAATCCTGGTCTGGGATTTCAAGATAGCCCAACTCCTTTGCTTTGTGTGTCATACCGATCAGAGAGTCTAAAGTCTCCAACCCCGTTGGTATAATTTGCGAAGGGGGCAACTGCAGTCCATCAAGCAAAGACTGGTCCTTCATTTTTGGTCGAAGTTCATACGCGAAGGCCATTTTGATCCCCTCCTTGCCATAAGCCCAGTCTATACTGTTTCCCGACGCCGGATAGATAGTGTAATAAATGCTGCCACTCTTGTACTTGGTACCGTAACGCGTTTTCAGCGCATCCTTCGCCGCAGTGGCAACTTTATCAAGATCAAGATCATTCGGAGCCTCTACATGGGTGTAGCCATAGGGATACATTATAGACTGAGCAAAGGAGTGTAGCGAAACGTAGATGTGAATGCTTCCCTTCAGGTGGTCGTGTATATAGTTCGAAATCACTATCGTTTCGTTTTCGGAAAAAGGTTTCGGGCCGGGGTAAGAGTTGGAGCAGGGATCATCGCTGGTTGTGATTTCATTCCAGTGATAGTCAAAGTTGCGATTGGGGTCTGCACCGAAGCAATGCCCGTAGCGTGTCCGTGTCTTGCGCCACAGTCGGTCCGTTTTTTGCGTGTATTCGTAGCCATCAGGGTTGGCATGCGGCACAATGTACCAGACGTAGTCTTCTGCGACATCCTTGACTTTTGGGTCAGTGGACGTCAGAAGCTGGTTGATGATGAAGGTAGCGGTAGCCGGACCGATCCACTCACGCCCATGTATACCAGCCTCAATAAAGATACCTGGCTTGAGAACGCTATACCCCTTCGAGATCTTTACAGCATATATCGGGCGATTTTCGTAGCTGTTGCCCATATTTATAAGTTCGACATTCTCGCCATATGTGTTTACCAAGTTATTCATCCATCTGTAAGTACGTTCTAGTTGCTTGTACGACTCCCAATTGTAACTGGAGAGCTTTCGTGCATGCGCACCTTCCTCTTCCACCATTTTGTCTGTCGCATCCAACAAATCCTGCAGATTCTGGTGAATGAGTTTGATTTTTATTTTGTCCAGTGTCATGATTTGCACGAAATCGACACTTTTATGTGGGGCAACAACAACATAAACGCCACCGTCTATGGGATGAACGCCGAACGGAAATATCACTGAGTTGCTGGTGTTTTCGAAGTGTCTGAGGGCCGCAATGTCGCGCTCGGATTTAGGAAATACTTTGTACACAGGATATCCTGTGTAAAGTTTTACAGATCCAATGCTGAGAACAGGAGTGACCAGCACCACGCAGAGCATCAGAAGTAGTCTACCGGTTGGAGGAAATAACGCCATAACGCTTCCGAAGAAGAAATTAAATCTAATCTTTCTATTAAAAATTTCGCGATTTATATAGCATTTCCTTCAGTACCAAATTGATTCGATCACGACTTATAATCTAATAAAATTTACTGTAAAAGTTTGCAATAATTAACATTTTAAAATTCAGTAATAGATATCGGCTTTACCGGTTTCCAGAAAACCCACTTAAAATCGTGCAACGACACTTAATACGACTAATAATTTAGTATTTCTGCATGGTATCGTCTTTCCGATAATATTCTGCTTCACGCAACGTGTTAAACTATCATTGGCTCTCGTCTCGACAAACTTTCTTATCATTTTGCGTGTGTTTTATGATAAAATATTTAAAGGTTTCGTGTAACATGTGAATACAACTTTTTATTGAAATGTCTCAACTTTGTATTGAAATGTTTTACGAACTGAAAATAATTAAATTATTACAATTGAAAATGTAACTTATAAATTATTTTGTTAGTTATATATTTATTTAGACAGTTCATAACCATGTTCAATTTTTACATCAAACGTATATAAGTAACTGGTCGAATTTGATGTACAATAATTTGTGCTTACTTTGGACACTCCTGTTTCTCAGCATTAGTTTGTTTATAAAAGACTGTCGCAGTCGTGTCGTAATTGCTTATTTATCTGTTTATTTGTTTAGTTAATTAATTACGTTAATAAAGGAAGAGAATACAAATTCATAGTATTTAATTATTAACAATTTCATCTAAGTAATCAACATAAATATTAGTTATTACATAGAAAATTCATGATTTTTAATTTTGATAGATTTACAAAATCCCACAGGTTTACTACCTCATCACCATACGGAAATGAGAGCAGCAAAACATATACCTAAAGAATTCGTGAGAAAACCTAGGCATTTGGATGTCTAGTATATTATAGAATACTGTTGCCCTAAACAATATCAGCAAAACCTACAGACGTCTCAAGATATGCAAAATTTATTTATTAAAAATTTTCCTATATTATTTGGCGATAATAGTGTTTCTCACAATATCCATCGTTTGTTGCATTTAAGGGAAACTATAGAATATTTAGGAGTACCGTCAACGTCAGTAGTTTATAAAGGAATTTATTTAAAAAATTAAACTCTTGCATATAATGTAAATATTTGGTTTTGGATTCAGTGCGACCAGTAAGTTTAAATTTATTAAAAAATTTGTTACGCAGATTATTTAGTTTTTTAGTCCATTGGTGTACCAGTAATTTAAAACAATCTCGTAGCTAAGAATGTGTTTTAAGTTTTTTAAAATAATATTACCACCCAACGATTTTATCTTGTTAATCTGTTAAAAATGAGATCATTAATAAAGAAAATTCATCATATTCATATCATATAAGATTGATTGTATGTATACATATTATTGGAAATTCCGTGGAAATTGAAAGCCCTTCTATATCCTGTCGTATAAGCCTTGTAGTAAGAATCTTTTGCTCAGTTAGAGCCTCCATAATGGCCACTTTATGGGCTGTAGGGTAAAATAAATAGAAGCATTTACCAAATGTACATATATTTATACCCTACAACCGAAGGGAGTAGGGTATGTTCACTTTGTTCTTCCATTTGTAACGCAGAGAATGAGACAAGATAGATATAGAAAAGTATATTTTCTTTCTTATAGTATAGATATAGAAAAGTATATTTTCTTTCTCTTTCTCAGCGTCACCTCTTGAATCGATCTAGCCCTGTCCGTCCGTCCGTCTGTCTGTCTGTCTGTCTGTCTGTCCGTCTGTCTGTCTGTCTGTTGAAATCACGATTACGGGAGAACAAAAAGAGATATTGCGATGAAATTTGGCACAAATATTCTTTGTTATGTAGGGCTGTTTGGGATTGAAAATGAGCGTGATCGGTAAACAGACACGCCTACTTTAATCTTGCCAAAAAATGGGCGTGCCACGACCACTCATACAAAAGTCACTATCTTGTAAACGGTATAAGATACTAACGCGTACTTTTATCACGAGATATATACAGGTATTACCAATTTGTATAAAAAAAATGGGCGTGGTCCGCCCACTTATACATAAGTTGTCAATATCCCATAAACGGTTCAAAATATTAATACGTAATTCTATCTAGCAGTATCTAGAGACATTACAAAAACATTTGCCCGAAATGGGCGTGGTACGCCTACTTATACAAAAGTTTCTAAATGGCTAAATTTTAATTTTTTCAGTTACTCGGGTGTAGGGTATTTTGATTTCGGCCAGGCCGAAGACAACTCTTTTACTTGTTTTACCTTGAAGCTGTACAAATCCTGCATATAGCATAGATTTCATCTCATTTATGACTTTCTCAACACACTCTACAGTTGTTAACGATAATCTGATAAAAAAGAAACCCTTACAATTACATTTGTTTTAATTCCAAGAATCGTATTTCGCACCGTGACACCTGATTTTTTTATTTTTCGTTTTCACGATAACTCAACATACATATGTGCAGCAGACATTACACTGATATATGAATCACTCACTCAGGACTTTGCACCTATACACAATGCTCGCATTGTAAAGACATTTATTGCAAGCCAGAGCGTGTAGCAATTAGACTGGCCGCCATATTCGCCTGATTTGAAAAATTATTGAAATTGCTTGGAGCCGGCTTTCTAGTAAAGCTGACTTTTTTCCGTAGTTAGCAGGATTATTTAAATAAATGTCAATGTCTTCTACTTGGTGAAATACCGGGCATTCAGAGATTATGTGCAATGATGCCTCTACAGACTCCATGCAAAATTTACAATGGACCTTTTCTGAGAGATTAATTTTATTCAAATGACATCTCAATTTGCAGTGTCATCTCAATTTGCAGTGTCAAAACCAGTGAATTGTTTTGGTTTTATTTATTTGCATTTTGTTTGCATATTTGCATTTTTGCATTTGTGAGATTATTTTTAAAAGTTTATACGAGCAATTAAAAAAAACTATATTTAACTGTATCGTTTGGGAATTGAAAGCATGGAGCAGAAGGTTTGATTGAGGTAGAAGCGGAAAACTTCACTCATCCGCACGAACACAGGGAATGGCATTCGGGTATGCGATGTCAAGATAGCATAACTCCTTTGCCTTGTGTATCATAGCGACCAGAGAGTCTAAAGTCTCCAACCCCGTTGGTATAATTTGCGAAGGAGGCAACTGCAGTCCATTAATCAAAGACTGGTCCGTCATTTCTGGTCGAAGTTCATACGTGAAGGCCATTTTGATCCCCTCCTTGCCGTAAACCCAGTCTATACTGTTTCCCGATGCCGGATAGATAGTGAAATAAACGCTGCCACTCTTGTATATGGTGCTGTAGCGCGTTTTCAGCGCTTCCTTTGCCGCCGTGGCAACTTTATCAAGGTCAATAGCATTTCGAGCCGATGTATAAGTGTAGCCATAGGGATACATTATAAGCTGAGAAAAGGAGTGTAGCGAAACGTAGAGCTGAATTTTTCCCCTCAGGTTTTCGTTTATATAGTTCGCAATTACCATCGTTTCGTTTTCGGAAAAAGGTTTCGGGCCTGGGTAGACGTTGGAGCAGGGATCATCGCTGCTTTTGATATCATTCCAGTGATAGTCAAAGTTGCGATTGGGGTCTGCACCGAAGCAATGCCCGTAGCGTCTCCGTGTCTTGCGCCACAGCCGGTCCGTTTTTTGCGAGTATTCGTAGCCATCAGGGTTGGCATGCGGCACAATGTACCAGACGTAGTCTTCTGAGACATCCTTGACTTTCGCGTCAGTGGACGTCAGCAGCTGATTGATGATGAAGGTAGCAGTAGCCGGAGCGATCCACTCACGCCCATGTATACCAGCTTCAATAAAGATACCTGGCTTGAGAACGCTATACCCCTTCGAGATCTTTACAGCATATATCGGGCGATCTTCATAGCTGTTGCCCATATTTATAAGTTCGACTTCCTTGCCATATTTTTTTACCAAGTTATTCATCCATCTGTAAGTACGTTTTAGTTGCTTGTATGACTTCTAATTGTAACTGAAGAGCGATCGTGTATGCGCACCTTCCTCTTCCACCATTTTGTCTGTCGCATCAAACAAATCCTGCAGATTCTGGTGCATGAGTTTGGTTTTTATTTTGTCCAGTGTCATTATTTGCACGAAATCGACACTCTTATGTGGGGCAACAACAACATAAACGCCACCGTCTATGGGATGAACGCCGAATGGAAATATCACTGAGTCGCTGGTGTTTTCAAAGTGTCTGAGGGTCGCAATGTCCCGCTCGGATTTAGTAGATACTTTGTACACAGGGTACCCTGTGTAAAGTTTTACAGATCCAATGCTGAGAACAGGAGTGACCAGCACCACGCAGAGCACCAGAAGTAGTCTACCGGTTGGAGGTAATAACGTCATAACGCTTCCGAAGAAGAAATGAAATCTAATCTTTCTATAAAAATATCGCGATTTATATAGCATTTCGTTCAGTACCAAATTGAGTCGATCACGACTTATAATCTAATAAAATTTACTGTAAGAGTTTGCAATAATTAACATTTTTAAATGCAGTTATGGATATCGGCTTTCCCGGTTTCCGGAAAACTCACTTAAAATCGTGCAACGACACTAAATACGACTAATAATTTAGTATTTGTGCATGGTATCGCCTTTCCGATTATAATATTCTGCTTCACGTAACGTGTTAAATTATCATTGGCTCTCGTCTCGACAAATTTGTTATCATTTTGCAATTTTGCGTGTGTTTTATGATAAAATATTTAAATGTTTCGTGTAACATGTAAATACAACTTTGTATTGAAATGTCTTAACTTTATATTGAAATGTTTTAAGAACTGAAAATAATTGAATTATTACAACTGAAAATGTAAGTCATAAATTATTTTGTAAGTTATACATCTCCTCCTTTAAAAGCGACGGACGTTTATATTAATCTTGCTTAGCAAGACAACACTGTCAATATATCCTCGTAGAAATTTCAAAATGAAGACCGAATTAAGCATAACTCTACGATTAACCAAAGATGACAGGCTAGTCAACCTTAGACGACTCTTATATGAAGATAAACTCGCTGTATCCCAGGCAAGCCCACGGAGGCAAGAAAGTAGGAAATGTTTTTGCACTGATTCAATTGTAGCAAGGTGGCGAGCATCCAGATTGTCGTGTCGTATTTGTCGTGTAGTATTGGCCGTGTGTATTGTTCGTGTCGTATTGTCGCACTCACGTTGCATATAGCCTTCAAGCGGTTATGATGTGTCTCTCCACCATCTCCACCCTTTATGTCATCATGTGTACTACGAAATCCTGTACGTTTGAAATGGGCGTTCGTAGTCCATTTTTATACCCGTTGTTAAAGTTGTTCGCACATGTCGCCTTCCAACTTTTGTTGGATTTGGCTCGTCTTGAAAGACCCAATACAGTCGATTGTTCTTTAGTTTCGGAACCAGCTCGAGATGGTTCTTTATTACCAAAAGTCGAAGCGAGTTGATCAGCACACTGCTGTTGGTTTAATCCACGTCGAAAGTCATAGAAAATCATCGCACGAAAATTTTATCGATTTAATTCCATTTTTTAACCAAGATGAATGTTTCAAGTATCTGTAAACAACGCAAATAGCACTCGTATGACAAAACGTTCTACGTACGTTCACCATTAAAAATGTTAAACTACATGATACATGTCGCCACCGTTCCATTAGAGCAACGTAGAACGGTCAATTCTGAATGGTACACCAACATTTGTTTGCTAGAAGTGTTCGGAAAAATCAGGGAAACCAATCGCAGGTGACAAATCATTCTCCACCACGACAATGCAAGCTCTCACACATCAGCTCAAACAAAAAAGTTTTTGAGCATTCAAAACATCGAATTGATGGGTCATCCGCCATACAGTCCTGATTTGGCACCCAATGATTTCTTCTTTTTTCCCGCAGATCAAAAATAAATTGCGAGGTCAACGTTTTTCGACGCCTGAAGAAGCGGTTGATGTGTTTAAATCACACGTCTCAATCGGAGTGAAAGTGCTTCGAAAATTGGTTCAAACGCATGCAAAAGTTTATTGCTTTTCATGGAGAATATTTTGAAAAACAATAAAGCCGATTTTCCGATTATAAATATTTGGTTTTATTTGTCTATCTCAAGACTTAAGTAGCAACGCTTGTATTCCTGTGATTTCAATACAGGGCGTTATCGATGTTAACAGCCGGTTTTCTTTCTTTGTTGCTGTTCTTACAGGTGTTTTATTTTATTGTTTGCACGTATTTCATTTCCTGCGCACGCCACATACTCGGAGAGTAAAGAAACTTTATCAGTTTCAACAAAGAGAGAGAGTAACTAGAAGAAACGATGAATCTCTCGCTTATTTTAGACACAGGTGACTTTTTCAGTTAAGGCTTCAGAACTTTTCAAGGTTTTTCAACTTTCATTAAATACAAGCACGAAAATTTATATTAACTTGTTTGTTATTTCCTTGTAAATTAATTTTTAATATAATCTTTAAAGCTCTTTAAACAAATTAAGTTAATCTTCTGTTAATAGCATTTCTTTTAAACTATAACATTTACTGTTCGGTGTTTATGATTAATTTAAAAACCTGATTGTTTTTGAAATTCGAAGGACTTTTCGGGGTAAAGAGAAGCTTCGCTTCGTCAGTCCTGGGATTCGAACCTGGGACTTCGGCATATGATGCGAGCGCTTGCATCACTTCGCCTTTTTTAAATATTTTGAAAAATCCTTTCCTCTTTCTCTCTCTCTCTTTTTCTCTCTCTCTCTCTCTCTCTCTTTTTCTCTCTCTCTTTCTATCTCTCTTCGAGCTTGGTTGCTCTTTGGCTAGCGTGGAAAGCTTACCACGGAGAAAGCTTTTCACTTTCCCTCGTCTTATTTCGTTTTAGGATTTTCCTGCTCGAGATACGCTTGGTTTTCATTCAGTTCACGGGTAACTCTAGACGTGTACTGTTGGCCGATGAAAAAGAAACGGCAAAAACAAGTGTCGAAGTGAAAATACTGAATTTGAACCACAACAGCGTGAAAACAAACACAAATCAAATAATTGCTGTATAGTTAAACAATAACATTAAATAAGTATTTACAAGAAAATAGTTTACGCTATATGGAAATTTAAATAAAAAACAAAGCCCGAAATTCGAGGTAGTTTTTTAAATATTTGAAACCGTTCTTTGAAGTAGAAAGGATGATAGCGGAATATATAATGATGGCTATATGAAGTGTATGTCTGCATTTAGGATTTGGCTTTTGGGTAAAAAAGAAAACTTTTTCATTACCTGATGACCGGCTTAATTTTCTAAAGGGAAAGTTTAGAAGACTCCTAAGTGTGCTCTTGCTTCTCCTCTGTATAAAGGAAGAACGCAGAACAGAGTACAACCTCCACCACCATATCAGCGCTCCGGACTTTTATTTCCTAATCTGCCTACAGAAGATTAGAACAAGCTCGTTCCATTTATCTTGCTCGAATTACACTTCTTTTACCACGTTATCCCCGAGAAGGAGGAGCAGAAGTATTCCTGTCCACCTCCTACTTCCCCACCTCAGGCCGGTCTCCTTACTTCGACGTGATTTATTCCTCTCGTCTGTCCTAAAAGGCTTTATTTTCGTCTGTGTTCTCTGTATTAGGGACATTTTAAGCATCTCTCCTTCGTATTGTTCGTATATAAAATTTCCGAGAAGGTAACACTTGTAAGAATGCAAAATAAGTCTTTTCATGAGGTTCCGCTTTATTTTACAACTCAAACAAAGTTTCATGTTACTCATAATTTCTGTTGATTTCTGTTATTTTATCATTTTCTTGTGCTTCTCATGTTTTATGTGCCATTCATTGGTTTCTTCTAGAAAAGTCCCTTCCTGACAGCTGAGTGACACGTCTTGACATAACTGAATGGTAACACAGTTATGTTCGAACTCAATTTACTTTAAACAGCTCTTCCAACTCTTATACAAAGTCCTTTTGTACCCAGTAAATTCTTGTTCGAAACTCTCAAGGTTTCACCAATTCCAAACACTGCTATCGCATTGGATAGCTTCATTCCTCAAACTTTCGAGTTGGGTTCGTTTTATTTTGTCATACGTCTAATCCTTCAGTGGCAAATAGTTACTTTTGAAACAGCAAATCCCTCTTAACTTTCTGGTGTTTGAGTGGGTTTCTAAGCCAGTTCCAATCCCAATCAATCTGTCATGTTGAGCTTTTCCCGTCGTCATTTTTTATCTGCTTTCTTTGTTACTTAGTAGAAACTTCTACACTTCAAATATCAGGTTGCAAGAGTTAGTTTAAACAACTTAAACAATCAGAAACTGACTGCCAAAATAACAAATTTCAATACATTTTGATTTTGAAGATTGTTTAGCAGCAAAAAGGAAAAAAGGGATTCATTCCTTGCAGTAGCTTCATTCCTTCCAAATATCGTACTTTCTGTCTGCAGTTTGGTTTGCTTGTGATTTGCATTTTTCTTTATTAAATTTTCGCCAAGGTAAATCGAAGTTATGATTTTGTTTTTTGCAAATTCTCATTTGCTGTCTTTTGCTCCCCCTTTTTGTTACAATATTCGAAATGCTCATTCTTAAAATTCAGTCGTTTTCGTTAATAGTTTAATCGTTCATCGTAAAGACGCTGCTGCTTCTTTTACGATTGATAAAATAAGTTAGTCTTAGCAACACTTGTTGTTTTTAAAATTCAATTTCTACACAACAATTACTCGTCTTTACGAGCTACTTAAATATTACTTTCTCTAATTTTCCGTGCTTACCTTAAAAAATTTGTTCATTCATGGAAATGAGTGATTTTTATTTTTAGGGTAATTGTTCGGTGTTGATTTTCTCAGAAATTATTAAGCCTTTTGCTGTATTTTATAGCATAAAAAGATTAAGTAAACATTGAAAATGTGTTGATTTCAGAAATGAAATGTTTTCTTCAAAGTTATAAATCATCTTCTTAGAATATTTTCTCAACTTTTAATGGAATTAAACGCATTGTACATTTTTTATCTACAGTTCTTTAGTACAGGGCAAAGTGCTTAACTTTGTCAAATACTGTATATTTTAAATAAAAAATTTTACAGGTTTTGTGAAACAAACTTTCCTAGAAACAATGAAAACTTCTAAAATATATTTATAAAAGGTTATAAAAAAGTTATTCATTCGCGATGCTTTTTTGTGTTCATTTGACAGCGAGTTCATTTTTCAAAAATTTAAACAATTAACTTTGTCAATTACCAGTAGTTGTCATTGTTCATCTTCTTGTTAGTTTATTTTATGTTTAGAATTATCTGCGTCTGCCTTTATCTGTGTCTGTCCTTTAATCTGAGTGTTCATCTACCTCAATTTTTACTGATAAATATGTTCATCCGCTTTCTGTTTTCATCCAGCGGAGTATTCATTCAAGTTATTGTTTACTCTACTGCTCATTCATGTTTCATCTGTGTGTTCATCTGGCCATGAGTTCATCTTCCCATGAGTTCATCCGCCTATTAGTTCATCTGCCCATAAGTTCATCTGCCCATGAGTTCATCTGCCCATGAGTTCATATGACCATGAGTTCATCTGCTAGTGAGTTCATTCGCCAGTGAATTCATCCGCCAGTGAGTTCATTTGCCCATGAGTTCATCTGCTCATGAGTTCATCTGCTCATGAGTTCATCTACTCATGAGTTCATCTGTCAGTGAGTTCGTCTGCTAGTGAGTTCATCTATCAGTGTCTTCATCTGTTAGTTTGTAAATCTATGAGTTCCTCCGTGAGTTTGTTTTTTGAGATAACATTTTTGGATTAGTTGACCAGAGAGCTTATTTGTGAGTCCGTTGTCTGAGTTCATCTGTCAGTGAGTTCATCTGCCAGGAGTTCATCTGTCAGGAGTGCATCTATCAGGAGTTCAGTTGTCAATGATTTTCTTTTTCAATGCACTTATAAATTTCTTGTTTATCATCCTGTTCATTCATCTATTTGTTTTAGTTATTCGTCATTAATTCGATAAAAGTTTCTCTACTGTATGTTTCTTTTCTTTATTTATTCATTCATTTCGACTTCATTCCCAGTATTTGTTTGCCGTCTATTATTTTGCGTCCTGCTTCATCAGAACGTCAATATTTGACAACTTTTGCATACTTCAGTGCGTTACGCGCCTGAAACAATAAAAAGAAAATTAGAAGGAGCAAAATAACAACTTGGAGAAAAAAAATTTTGAACTTCGATGAACCCGCAACTCAAATTTCGAGGGTTAACAATCTGTTCCATGATGTGTAAAATTTACGCTCGCGTAGGTTGGTTTGCGAAGGGATGGGTGGGGAAGGGAAGGAAGGGAAGGAAAGGAGGGGAGGTCATCACACCGTGAATCCAACGCAGTTTCAGAGGCTACAATCAAAACAGAAACCATAATGTGACCATAGAAAATCTAATTAGTTATGAAACTAACTTGAAAATTGAATGCACTCAATTTGAACTCTACAGACTGCTGACAAGGGCGTGGTTGCAAGGTGGCGTAGGAGGGACAGGTCGCTAAAAGCAATGGAAGGATTTATCCATGCAGCACAGACTGTATTCTACTTATGCGGTTGACATTTGCCACCAACACACTGGGTGTCTCAATCACTTAACGTTCATTGATTTGATAACGCCAAAATAACGGTTCGCCCCCATCGAAGCGTTAGATGACGATCGTCAGCTAAGCACAGCATCGACTTTCGGGACAGAGTTTGTAAGGATTTCGGCGGCAGACGAAAACGACTGAACCAAACAAGTAGTTTATTGACCTTCTCCGTCTCGGCCGCCTTCGCTTCTACTTTATTGCTTGCTTTTATAATTGAGTTCATTGGTTCTACTGACAGGCTGACATAACCTAACTCAACATATTAGCAGAATCTCTTTGATGGTATGTGTATAATGCGAAGAATCTTTCTGCCGCATGATAGCTGAGCTCAATCGCGCTCATTCGTCCAGTGACAACGACCTCGAATCGCTTAGAGATGAAATAAAAGTTCAAAGATGCGAGTATCCACGCGTAACGCGTGCAAGCGAAATTCATTGATTCTTGACAATTCAACTAATCGCAGGAAAATACATTGTAAGCTTCATGGAAAACTATTGTACTTTTTGAACTATTTGAAAATAACTTTTGATATTCAGATTGATTTTTAAATTTCTTAAATATTATCTATACACTTCATAGAATAAATTTTAATTATAATATAATTTATAAACCAAAGATTTTGCTGCCAACTAACGAGTTCCTATCTAAAGTCGTAAAAATGTTCACAGTTTTATTGTGATTCAAAATTTCAGTAGCTTTCCGTTAACGTCACCTTAACGTTTACTAAAATCTTTTATTAAAACGTAACAAAAATAATCTCAGCTCCTCCCTGCCTTTGCAAGTAAAGTTGCCCACTTTAGGAACTCACGAAAAAAAAGATTATTTAAGCGGAAAACAATCACCGAACTCAACGTGCGGCAGTCCATTGATTTTATTTTATTCGCTGGCAGCCGAAATCGAGAATTTTACTGGGCTTTCCGAGAAAATCAGTCTGCGCAACACTTGTAACGAACACGAAAACAAAATATTAAAAACTGAAAAAATTAATCTTCCGAAAAATGATGAGAAAGAAAGAAAACAAATGAATATAAAATTTTTCAAATTAAATAATTCGAAAAAGTTCTCAGCAACCGAGAAGCGACCGCACACACACTAGACTTGCATACGCCATTCAAACATTCCCATTCCGCCAACAACCCCCACCCTCCCGAGCATCCAAGTATATCGACCTATTATATCGACGCGAACCTCACATCAATAAACAATTGAATGTGAGGAAAAATAGGAAAAAATGCATATTTCCACTTAAAATCGCCCATTAAAATGCTATAATAAAGCGTATTAATATTATTTTGGTTCGTCGCAGGAAATGTAAAAGTAAATCGAGCGGAATTGTGAATGGCGTAGTTTTGTGGTGTTCCAGGATACAAAAACCACGTATACACTTGAGTCAGCCAAGATTAAATTAGCTGGTCACGCAAGCCATTGAAGTCCTCACGTATGTCCAGCTGTGTTCGAGCGGAAAATTCCGCGAGATACCAGCTTGTATGATTGATGATTCCGAAAGTAGTCACTCCGCAGTCCCCAGTCCACCTTTCCCCGTCCCTCTGTGACACGAGCTTGCTAGTGACACACAGGTAAATATTTGTGCAGTACCGCAGAAAGCGCCTTTTTATCATGGCACCACCGCGTCACGGCACCACTGTAATGGAACCCTTGTGGATGGTATGTCGATGGCATGCCATGGCATGGCCAAGTTGTGACAGAAAGCCGTCATGGTTTGCGTCTTAAAAAATCATAATGAAAAAGTTTTATCCTTGTTTCTTCCGTGGGACTCTTTGTTGATGTGGGGGATTCTTTAATTAAAAATCCACCTGTGCGAATTCCGAACGTAGGTGTGGGAGAGAAGGGATTCCAAGTATAAGCATATTTGTGGTATTTGAAATGGCAGCTCTGTTTTTTTAACCACCCCATCACTTGCCCCCTCTCTCCTTTCGCTCTCTTTTCGCTCCCCTTTTCCCTTCGTTCCTTGATCTACCTTCGGTTGGATACCAACTGTTACTTCTGTGACACGCTGTTGATGGATCCATGTGTGACACACCAGTTCAAGTGCCTGAATGCTTGTGTAACACAGGCAGCCTGACGGTGGGAGAGAGACGCGAGAGATGCGAGAGAGAGAAAAGCTCCACACACCGTCATTCGGTTGTGACTGCCTTCCACGGCGGTCGCTGCCTCTGCTGTTGAATTGTGGATTTCCTGGCTTCCATTTGGCGTCAGGATGACGGTCGGTTTTTCCTTCGTTTTTGAATTATGAATTCCTCGGGGAGTTTTTTCCGCCCCAGAGAATACTACGTGATATAATTCGTTTTTTCGCTCCAGTGTGTTTCCTTGTTTTCCTTCAATTTCACTTATCATATTTTATGCCCTAAGGAGCTTTTAACTACCAACACACGACATTAGTATTAACATGTGTGGGAATTTTTCCGCTTGCCATCTTTCACTTTTTCTATATTTATAACCGTAAAAATATGTCGTTCCTGGTATTGACATATTGTAAACTCTTATCGTTGTTGTTATTCTTGTTGTTGTTGCTGCTGCTGTTGTTTCCAAACAACATGTCGTCACGGTTTGATTTTATTAATTGAATGTGAGTGACATTTTCTAAGATTTGAATTATCTCGATCTCGGTGTTCGGCTCAGCTGAAAATGATTCCCTCGAGTTTCGTTCTTGTCTCGATTAGAAAAAGCTGTCTCGAACTCGATTATCGCCTCAAATTCGAGACGGGAAGACCGCTGTAAAAGTTCCATATGTTTGTTTTGCATTACAATATTGTTGGCATTATAATTTTATATATTGCAATCACACAATGTGTAGAAAAATTAAATACTTTTTAGTATCAGTTAAAATGCTTCCAAAAATTTTCCCACACATTAAATCCTAGCAAAAAGACGACGTTCTACCCCATTCAGGGTTGTTTGGCAGAGACTTTATCTCTCCCATATTTACATATATATTATTTATTTTTCCTCACTCACAACCTTAATTAAGTGTCCTTCTGAGCTGAGAACATTCCCGGTTTTAATGGTACCGAAAGCATCCAGTTAGGTATAAAAACTTGGCATGCAAATAAAACCAACCGAAAAGTCAAGGATTACGGACGGAATTCTTGCAGTCATTTCAGCACATTCGTACCTTCAGAAAAAAAAAACGAGAGAATTTAACGAGGAGGATATTTAGATGTGGTAAGATAGCAGGTGGTCTGTAGAGATGCCAGGAATCGTTTATGTTCGGATCTTAGATGGAAACGTGGATAGCCTTGAGTTGACAGTTGATTATAGTCAACCACTGAATGGTCTTTAAAGAATGGCGGGGATATGTGGGGAGGGGTGGGGGAGATTTCATTAAATGGAACTGGAATTAAAAAAGATATTAAGATCATCGAAATAATCTAGGCAATGGTCTTCAGAGAATGGGACTGTGTGAGGTAGTAAAATGGAGATAAAGATTTTAATTTGAATTCTGCTCACTGGCATACCAAGCATTTCTCGATTAAAAAAGTGAAAAATGCAGAATTTCAATACGAATGAAATCCAATTCTTATTTTATTTTCCTTGGCAAACACATACTTTTTGAATTCAACAATAAATCTGGGTTGCGAATCGCTAAGCATTCTAAGCAGGGGAAAAAGTGTTGCTCTTTCTTATCTGCAACGAAAATGCAAACTAATCTAAAGCTTAATTTATGTGCATAGAATTTGTGAACTAAAAGCTTCATATTAAAATATTGAATGTGTAGAAATTGGCAATCTTCTTGTGATCTTTGCTGTTCTCAGAAAAGAGCGCAGAGTATTTCGTTTATTTTACTTTTCAAAATTAATGCTAAGCTTTTCTAGTGTAAACGACAATCGAGTTTGAGATAGCCTTTCTCTCGTCACAATAGCCAGTCAGTTGAAATGTTAACCGAGGTCTTGACAGCCTTCTTATCGTTATTGAATTCGAAATGATTTGTCCAAATGTTGTCGCCTGGAAGTCAACTGGGCTTCTTTAATTGAGACGATAAACGACAGCCATTTCAGTCAAGAGTTGAGAAACTCGGAAATTTCGAGAAATTCTCTTAGAAAATGAATTTAAATAGTAACTATTAAATCAGATCTCAAAAAAAGTCGTTAGAAAAATGAATTCAAATAGGAAACAGTAAATATACACTGAAATTTACTGCAATTTAAAGAACCGCATCGAAAAGCAATTCAAAATTTAAAATCTTTAAAATAACATCATCTCTAAAAACAATGCAAACGTATTTAGTTTAAATGAAAATGAAAATAAAGAGCAAAGATTTTCAATGAAGGAATAGGGGAAAATTTTCCTCTATATTCTTCGTTCTTGCTATAAATTCTTGATATTTAAAAAATTCTGTAAAAATCACAATTGGATATAAATTTAAAATTACAAATTTCTAAGGAAATTTATTATTAATCATGGTTACGTGTAATTAAGGAGCAAATCAAAGATTTACAATAGAAAATTAATGGAAATTTTTCCTCTATATTCTGCGTTCTTGCAAGAATTTCTGATATTTTAAAATTTTGTGAAAATCACAATTTTAAATAAATTTAAAATCATAGATTCATAAGGAAAGTTATTATTAATTATAGTCCGCAAAATACGAAGTGAGGTTAGAAACGAACGGATCGGATTTTTGGCTGAATTTTAATGTGTTACGTGTTCAGCAAATTAATACGATTGGAAATTAGATTGATTCGCGAAAAATTTAATACGTTTCTCATGGCCAAGTTGCGGTTGTTGTTGTTGTTGTTATTGGCCTTAGTTGAGATAAAATAATCAAAATTTAAAATCAAAAAGTTAAGGCAAATTTTGTTTAAATACAAAATTTATGTAAAAAGATGACGAGTTTCCAATTTTTTACCAAAATTTTGACTCGCGTATCAATCGCGGTACTCGTAGTGTTAAAATGCAATAATAACAACAGCGATTTGCTACGAAACGTAAATCAAAGCGTTTTATAATTCAACTTGATTTGTGGGTTTTTACAGCTGGTTATTCACAAGAGCGACGCCCACGACGCAAATACACCTAAACAGACAGGACGGACACACGTGGGCGTAGTCGAGAACTTCTCCATGAGGGGACTAAGAAGAATTTCATTTTTCAGCTCCTGCCACTCCCCTGTCCCGCACAAATCGTACAGAGAAAAACTTCAGCTGGTATCACTTTGTGTTGCGTGTTTCTGTTTCTGTTTCCCCCCATTTTGTTGAATTTTAAGCTGTTGTCATTCCAGTTATTACTGTTGTCTGTCTTCATTTCGCAACTATGTTGTGATTGCGTTGGGGAAGATTTTATCTCTGCGTTTTACAATCCACCTGTCTGTCGGTCAGCCTGTCAGTCTGTGCGTTCCTTTGACGTCTATCCATCCCTCAAGCTTTCTAGCCGCCTGTCTTCTCTGAGTTGACGTCTGTCCATCCGTTTGCGTCTCTTTTCGCCCCCACTGGAGTCGTGACGCCAAATGCACGCACGCATCTCGCCGGTTTTCTATTTGTTGATGTTGATTTGCTTTGTGTTGGCAACAGTTGGGCATCGTTAGTGTTGCCAACGCAATGAGAGCTTTTTTAGTGCACAGCAAAAGGAAGCAAACTAAAGCTAAATAAATTAAAAAAAAAAAAAAGATGAACACAATACGATTGCCTGCTTGTGGGACGACATTAGCAATTCCAAGACGATTTGAAGTAAATGAATAAACTCGAAAATGAATGAAAATAAAAAGGGAATCACCGCGAACTCTTCATTACTTCTTGATATTACTTCAAAGTAGTCAAGAAGTAATCTACAGTTCATTATTTTGATCCGCGTTTCTCTAATCTACGATAAATGCATAGAAAAACCAGAGCAACACGAGAAACTTTTTATGAGTTTTCCATTTAAAACAAACGAATTCGCCAGGAATGTGTTGGAGTGACATCAGTGCTTCACACAGCACCGGCGTCCTTTCAATCGGCTGTAATGCAGCAGGATGCGAGTCACACGTACACATCTGCGTAGATTCGCAGGTACACACGTACACGCTAATATACTCTCAGGCGCCGTCATCACCTTGCACGAGTAACACTAAAAGTCCCCTTAGGATATCGACTGTGCACTCTGTACTCGTATAGATTGCAACGCATGAAAACACTGGAGGCCAGCTGGGGGCATGAGAGCCACAAGATCTCCCATTCTGCCTCCACTTCCCACTTATTCCGCCGGCATCCGTCAACGACAAATATATAGAGAGATGAGAGTCAAGCACTCAACGGAGGAAGAAGTCTGCAATCCTTCTCTGCACTTGCGAGATCTGTAGCAATCTGGCGTTGGCTGCAATAGTTCAGATTGCATCTTCGTTGGGCGGCGGTCCGTGTGGCGGGCGGAGAGCGTGCGATACGATTGAAATGCTGCGTGCCGCTGTTGCGAAACGTTTTGCTAGCAATCCGCACGCTTCGACGCCACTCCCAGCGGGGATTTAAATCTTGAGAATTTATTCGGTTTAACAAGCATTCAAATGGCTGAGTTCAGTTCATTTACAGCTCAGCTTTGTCAGCATCGTGAGGGTTTATTTCTGTTCTTCCTTCTGCGTCCTCCAAGGATGTTGTGATGATTTCTAAAAATTACACTAGAAATGCAACTGTGTTAAACAAACAAAATTAACTGAAATTAACTGAACTGAAAAAATAGATAGAATTTTGCTGATTTCGAAGTTCGCTTTATTTTGTTTAAGTTTCCATCGGTTGCTGAACTCTATTGATCTGAAGTTTCAGCTCAGATAGTTTCAGATAGCTTGAAGGTTATAAATAATAATATTTCACCACATGTTCTAACTTTACCGTCCTCGAGTGCTACAATTAGGGAGCCACTAAATTTCGCCAACTTGCAATTTGGCTGAAAACTTCTGCACGCTTCGGCATCACATGGAAGGAGTTGATTTCCCCATTAACATCACTTTGCATAGTTTTACTACGTCATCCGAGAGATACACGTGAAGTTTTGTGCTGCACAGAATGCTGTACAGAGTTGCCACAATGTTGCCACAATGTTGCACTGTAATAAGCGATGAAGTTGAATAAATTGACAAACTTGTTTTCTCCACCTGCTGAGCTAAAAACTCTGAAACACTGTAAATTACATTTTAGAACTCGTATTTCTGCTAGAAGTAAGCAAAACAAGGACTTCAAATAGTATTGCAAACTTTTTGATTGACAAACTGTAAAATTATTACTACAAACACCATTGAAAAGTAAACAATAGCCTAAACTTTAAATCCAAATAATTGAATTTAATTTGGAAGTTTTAATAAACGACAACCGAAAAATTATTTGCAATTATCAAGGTTAAACGCGGAGTACTTAAAATCCACCTAATTAATTTAATTTTGCTTTGAAAAAGTCTACAAAAAATGCCGTACATTTGCTTACAATTTTTCATTGCATACTTTAGGGGGTACGACAATTAGAGTATTAAAAAGCAAAGAGAAATATTTATATTGCATACTTTCAGGCTGCGCTTTTATATGTTGATTAAAAAGCTTAAATTTGTAATCAACAAAATAATACAATAATTACCAGAAGAAGAAAAGTTTATTTTAAAACTAACTAATAAGCAATTTATTTTCTTCATTATTCGTCCCTTCTCCTGCCGCGCTCACAATCCGGCATTAAAATCCGCCCGAAAAGCTTCATTAAAGCCTCTTCGCCGTAACACAGCGCAGTAGATCCATCGTGGATTGAAATTAATTCAAGTGCTCAGCATTGTGGTAGTATGATTTACCAGAAAATAAAGTATTAACAGCAGCAAGATTGGCTGACATTAAATCCCTCGCATCCGACTTTGTATCCCACCAAGCCAGAATGTGTGCTTCTTGATGTTGGGAACGCTAATGAAGTATTGCATGAAATGTTGGGAAGAAAATGAGGATATTCATGTGGCTGCTCTGAGGGTGAGGAAGAAGGTTGAAGAAGAGAATGAGGTGACGAAAGTAGTTTCTGGAAGTAAGTCAACGATCTTTTTAGCACCCAAAATAATGCTAAAAGCAAGAAAGAGCAGTACGAGTTCCAGCAACAATATTTGTCAGCAGTGTCATCGACACATTTATTTATTTAATTACAGATATATTTTTCTATTCTTCTGAACCGAAATAAGGTTTCCTTAGATGTAGCAACGTATAGTATGTCGAAATTCGGTTTCATCGCATAAATTAAATAAAAAATAAATAAGGAAGCCTTTGAGAAATGTTCCTCTTCTTTAATGCGGTAATCTGCAAAGTGTTCGCACGACTTGGAATCTAGCTCGTTAAATATTTAATAACTTTGAAATGAAAATCTAAGCCTCTTGACTTCCTACTTTTGAAGTGAGCTTTTCCGGAAGCTTTGCAGATCATTCTTCTCTGAACATAAATAAATTAAAGCCTATTTTTAGGAGCAGCAATAAAAATCTTGGTGCTCAATTGTTAGTTGTTTTCTCTGTTATTTTTACTTTTGTTTTGTTTTGTAAACTTTTTATATCTTACAATATGTTTCTGTAACTCATGCTATAAAAAATACGTTAACGTGAAATGGCAAAAAGATGTAGAAGCTTTAAAGACTTTCTTGAGCTTCTAATGTTTTATACCAAAAGCTTTCATTCTTTACAGTTTGCGAAGGTTACAAATTAGGTTTTACAAGCTTTTAATAACTGATACGTGGAAAGTTTCCTAGAAACTTTAGAATCAAAAGCTTTTATTCCAAAGGAATGGATAGCTACACTTCATAACAGGTAAAACATTGCAGAAAAGATCAGTAATTCAAATCAGTTATGAAAACATGAAAACGTTGAGATAAGCTTAGTAAAGCTTTCGGGGGCTTTTATATTTTTGATTTTTAAAGATCATGAAATGCGGTTTTACAAGATTTTAATAACTTTCCTATACATTTTAATGGATACGAAGCTTTTTGGGAATCTTTACGATACGAAGCTTTTTTGGAATCTTCGAAGATTTTATTCGAAAGCTCTAGAAAGGCTCAATGAATAGCTATAATTCTTCAGACATCAAACGTCACAGAAGAAGGATAACAAAAAAGCTCAATTTAAACACGACAACGAAAAAGCTTTGATAAGCTTACTAAATCTTGCGATATTTGAAGCTTTCGGTTTTAAAAAATCATCAAATGCAGTTTTACAAGTTTTTAGTTTTATTATTCAAACCCAAAATTTACATATTATTTCAAAATATTAATAATAGAAATTTTCTATACCCAATTATCAGAATGCTTTGCTTTTGCTAAACACTGCAACACTGGATCTAACATTGTAGCGCCATTCCACTCTTCCTCACTTCTTCTGAAGTCATGGCATCACCGATCTTAGTTAAAAAGCACGAAATGACGTGCAAAAGTTATTTTAACCTCAATTTCTCTCACTTTATTTTTGAAGAGTACTTTTTTCCGCACTTTTCATTTCATTTGCTACCTTAAAATGGTGCCACGCTAACAGCTCAGGCAGTGCAAAAAGGGGGAAAAGGAAAAACAAAAATAAAAACGCTTCATTAGTTGCAGCTTGAATAAGGAGAGGAAGGAAGAAGGCATCCGTTCTGCTTTTTGTTGTTCTTCTTCCTTAAATTTTTTGTAGCTTCGGGTGCTTTCCAACACACACGCACACACACACACACACACAGGCTACGCGTACGTCATACCGACGCCGGCACACATTCTCACTGCCAAACGTAAAGCATTGCAATTATAACGTCTGAGATGCACTCGTCGAACTCTTGTCCGCCTCGTGCAGCCAACATCAATTGTCTTCACAGCGTGTTGCAGGAATGAGTGCGGCGTGCGGCGAAGGGGAAGGGAAAGTGAGGTGGCTACATCGGTGTGCTTGTAGTTGAGTGGGTGATTAAGTGTGTCAGTGTGAGTGGGGCGTGTCATCATAAATTATAAAGTAGAGCTCAGGGTCTCGAAAACTGCTGAAAAATGCACTCTGTACGCATTCTCTATAATGTCTCGACTTCGAGATGGAAATCAATATCGAAGCAATTGTTTTTTAACTGAGACGATAGTCAGCTGGCAAGACAAATTCTTGCACCTGAGACGATAATAGAGTTTTAGAGGTTGAGGCGATAATCAAGATCGAGGTTCGCCTTTTTCTCGTCTCAGATTGGGCGAAACCATCGATGTCTCTCACTCGAGATGGTAACATTTAGCATACTGATGCGTGTGTCGTAGTCAAAATGATGATCGAGATCGATTGTTCAGTCGAGACGAGGATCATGGCGGAGATATTAAGCGTCTCAAGGATGTTTTGGGAATAGTTTCTAGTTTCTCACAGGATTGCGCGGGATTCCTCGTCAATGTGGTATTCGAACACCCTTTTAACAGCTGTTACACGGTGGCAAGGGAAAATTCTAAAGAGAGCGTAAAATTACAAAATAAATAAGGAAAATCTTTCGCCGCAAGTTATTGAAAGGATTGTAGAAAATATGATGGGTGGGGGCGGGGGGAACAAAAGAGGAAATGTTTGAGGGGTGGGGGGCTGTAGGATGAAGCAGAGGGTCTAGTTTGCACAAGTGTTAGTGCGTGTGTCGATTTTATTTTTCTGCACGAGCAATTTGCTCTCAAGCTTATCAAGCATCTCCAGAGTCTACAACAATCTTGTGTATCGTGTCTTTAATATGCTTGTGGAAACGTGTCGAGTGCGCTTTTAGTGCACACGCTTACACAAACACACCGAGGCACAGAGACACACACACACACACACACACACACACACACACACTCACACTCATGCACTTCAGGTTTGCAAAGTCTTGGCAGCTTTGCAAATGGTTTTCTTTTAAATTCCTTTCTTTTGCTTATTGTGTTTTAATCCAAGGCTGTATATTTCAGTGGGTCAAAAAGTGCATTCACATGAAAACAATCTACCATACAACAACAATAATTATAACGAAGACAACAACAACAACTACAACTATCTACAACCCCTTAACTCGCGACACACACACACACAACTACGATTAAAATTTCACTTCAATTTCTGCGTTTGTTTTGCATATCTTCTGGCGTGCAGCTTGTAAACATTGCATAATTTTAGGCGCCGCAATTTTATTTTGCATTTCTAAGCAGGCAACGACGACCATCCGCAGCACGCGGCAGCAGCAGCAGCAGCAGGCGGCAGGCGGCAGGTGGTGTGTAGTTGCCTCAAAGCCTGGATAATTGCTTACGTAAACACTGAATTTTTTCGCTATGCGCCTTGAAGAGCTTCCACGTTCGATCAATCGTTGCACGTTATTCATTAAGCTGCGCATAATTAATGCAGTGCAGAAGGACCTCGAGAATTTGCATCCATGAGGAACTCGTTGAAAAATTTTCCCTCAGCTTGAAAGCTCTTTAATTCGCAGCTTCAGTGCAACGACCTGCTTTTGCGTCACGAAACGAAAACGTTGTTTCTCGAACCGCGCAGATCTTCGCGCATCCAAGTAATTCTCACATTTCAACAAAATCTTTGCGGTTCTAAATTTCTACTTAAATGTCTTATTTTATCTACACCGTACTGTGTTATCTTGTTCAAAAGCCATTCTTGCATTTCTTGGAGCTTCTTGTAATTTTCTTACCGTCGTCACGATATTTGAAACTTGGCTAGAATGGATTTAATTTCGTTGTTCGTAATTAGTATCTGTAGTTTGTAATAGGACGAAAAAGAAAGTAATTAGTCGACGGTAATTACAAGCGCGCAGTTCAAATGATATTTTCAACATTAAATCTTTTGTTTGAAAGGATATTCTAGAAGCGACACAGGAGTGTCGGTAACACTTGAGAGGAGACAGAGAGAAAGTCAAAAGAGAGTATAAAAAGTTTTGAAACCTCTCACCAGATCGTCTTTGTACTTGAGAGAGGGGCCTCGAAATGCACAAAATACCATCTAATTCTTCTTTGTAATTTGCAAAGTGATTTTCCAACATTTCCTTTTGACATTTTTGTTTATCTTTTATTACAAAATTTAAATTGTTAAAACTCGCAACCAGCTGAAGCAGCCACGACTTTATAACTTCCTTCAATCTTTCCCCCTCCCTTTCATCATCCTTTCTTTCTTTCATTTCCCCCCACTCCTCGTCATATCCTCCCTCTTGCTATCATCTCCCACACTCTCCCTACCATCCCCCCTCACCACTATCATCTCTTTCTGCTCACTATCATCTCCCCATTAACTCCCTCTGTCCCTATCAACTCCCACTCTATTTATCACCTCCCACTTTATTTATCACCTCCCCCTCTTTATCATCCACCCACTCTTTTCTCTCTTTACCATCTCACCCTCTCTTTATAATCTAGCAACTCATTGTCGTCTCGCCCTCTCCCTATCATCTCCTTCCACTGCCTATCATCTCCCTCTCTACCTACCATTTTCCTCACTTTGCCTATCATCTCCACCACTTTACCTATCATCTCTCTCACTCTCCCTATCATCTTCCCCACTCTCCCTAGCGCCTACCCCACTCTTCCTATCATCTCCCCCCCCCTCTCCCTATCATCTCCCCCACTCTCCCTGCCGTCTGAACCGTCATATCGTTCATTTTATTTCCGTGTTTATTGCAACATGGCGTGGTTGTGCCTTATTTCGAGTCCCTAATGGAGCTTAATTTCCAGATGACACTGTTGAACAGCAGCTTATCACCCCTTAGCTTTTGGCGACTGTTGCTACGGCTGCTGCACTTGGTTGCTTGGGGTTGGGGGCGCCTTTTCGGGGGGTAGACTGTGCAATTTACAAGCTTGTCCTCCAGGCTTTTTAGAGATCATTATTTTTGTGATAAATGGAAAGTAGGTTGGTAATTCTGCGATGGTAGCAAAGGGTGTGGGTGGCTGTAGTTTTTTGAGACGAGTACTTGATAAAAGTTTGTACTTTGCATTAGCTTTGAATTAGATTTGTATAAATAAGTAGACGCATAAGTATAGTAGACGCATAAGTAGACGTATAAGTGAGTAGACGTAGAAAGCACAGTCTGATTTTCTCTTTTCGAGAACGCATACTTCTGAGATCTCGTCGTTGTTTCGAATCATCATCGAATTGCTAAGATGACAAAGTACAATCATTAATAACACTTTTCTAGAAAATTCATTTCGAATCGTTATAAATTTTCCTAGAAGTTCTTCTTCCAAAAGTTATTTACGAAGCCTCATCGGAGAGAAGGAGATGCTTTTCCCCCCCAGATGTCTTCTCGTAATAAAAAGGGATTTCTTCGAACTTTCCTTTAGATATATTTTTAATCCTATTTATTGCTATACCTACAAATATTCACATATATTATTTATTATATCTATTTGTAGCTTCGAGCATTATTTGGTCTAGAGACTCTTTGATTAAGTGTCCGAACTTGTAGACTTCGTGTTTTGTGTGAAATTCTCTTTTACACAAATTGGCTTCAGATTTTCGTACCTGAATAGCAGCTCGACCCTGAAACGTTAATTGCAAAATCTGCTAAATTAATTCATAGAAACTCCAACGGACCTGTTTTGTACCGCTAAATTAATAAGAAATTCCACACGCTTCTTCCACAAAGACTTCGTTGCACGTGTTGAGGCGAGACGATTGTAGCATTCTGAGATATTTCAGCATGTGGAGATATTTCGACTATACAATATTACGCGACTACTGCATCTCTATTCGTTTCCTCATACGAGAAATGAAAAAGGTTTCTAAACCTGTAATCACTAACTTGTGCAAAGAAACAGAAAAAAACTCCTCATAAATTTAATGAAAAAAAAAAAAATTCAAATCGAACTGAATAGGCAGAAATTAAAAAAGTCATAAAATATTATTGTTCAAAACATTGTTTAGAACATTGTCGTGTTTTCTTCAAAATTGGTCATATATTTTGTGAGAAATTTATATTTTTCTACTTTTGTAATTTTTCTACTTTTTGCACGATAATCGGTAATATCGGTAATATCGGTAAAAACACACGATGGATTGGTGGTTTTATCTCGTTGATTTCGGCTGGTCCATGGACTTGCTGGTTGTTGTTGTGTGCCTTGTCGCTCTATTATGGGGTCTCTATATTGGTTTGATTCCTGATTGGAAGGCTCAACGATTAGCTGATTTTTATAAGTAAGTTCATCTCATTCGATATTTTCTTCAGCCTCTTCGGCGCCTGAAAATGCTTGCTGTCCTGCCGGTTGCAGATGCTTGCCGCTTGCAATTTGCGGCTGCTTTTCCGCTGCCTATTTGTGGTTGTCGCTTTGTAATTAGTTCTTAATTTCTAATTAGTTGTTCATTTGTAATTAGTTGTTCATTTGTAATTAGTTGTTCATTTGTAGTTAGTTCTTCATTTATAATTAGTTGTCTTTATGTAATTTCATACATATGTACATTTGCGGCTCTCATATGCGCAGTTTTGTTCGTTGTGCAACTTTGTCGCTCTAGTTGGGCGAACTTGTCGCTTGTTTTAGTATGACGCTGCTGCTTCTGAAGCCAGAAGCTCCATAAAGTGCGTAAAGTTCGTCCAACTTCGACTTTGAAGTACGCTAAACTGTCAAAACGAGTGAGCAAACGATTGGGAACGACTAATGAATAATTTTCTGACAGATTGGTGATTGAAAGAGATGATCTGAGAGGAATATCGCTGAGTGGTGGCAGAATTCCCAATTAAACAAATCTATCAGGTTTTTTTTTGTTCTTTGTCGACTTTCCTTCTTTTTTAGCTCGCCGCTTCTTGTTTGCGGGGTTTATCCGTGTTGATTTGATTTGTGGCTTCGCGGTTGTCCTTCGGTTTGCTCGCGATTGACTGATTGGTTTGTTGCTGAACTTTGCATGCGGCGGTGGGCTGGTGGGTGGGTGTGGCAGGTAGGTCGTGGGTATTGCGGTGCCGCCTCCCATCGATGTATATGTATTTGTGTTGACCCAAAACAAATTCTGCAACCTGCTAACGAGCGTGTTGATTTTTCTTTACCTACTCGAAGTTTTTTCACTTCTGATGATGTTGATCATCAACTACTTTCGGTGTGAGCGTTTTTTATGTTCCTTTTAACAGGCAAATTTATGTGTTTACCAGTGTTTACTTTTTTCCCTTTTCGTTTTAACATCCATGAATAAACTTCTGATTGCCAATTGCAGTTCAGTAAAGTCAAGTGAAAAGATTTTCCTTTAGAAAGCATACATTTTGAAATTTTCCTTTTCGAGAGGAAAAAGGAAAATGTTTTTCAATTTTTACTGACATTTAATTTTGACATATAATTGAAATATATTTTAAAAACAATCTGTTCGGTCTCTCTATATCCTGCTTTGAGTTTCTCTAAAAAAAAGGTGAAGATTTCAAATAAGTGGACGGATTTGATACTCCAGTAATTAAGTTTTTTTTAAAAAAAAAGTTTCACTTCCACATTTCGCTGAAGGAAAAGATGAAAAATTCAAAGTTCAACTTCAGCAAGAGTGAAATTGCAACAAAAAATCTTAGAGGAAAAGTTGGTTACAAAAAAAAAGATAAATAAAAAAAAGCCAGTTTAACAATCATTAATAGACGATTATTTCGGTAAGAAATTTTATTGGAAAATACTTGAAGCAAGCGAGAAAAGTGCGGAAAATTTGTTTCAGCAAGTGAAAAGTTGTGTTGTGAACTTTTAACGCTGCGAAAATGAAATTCCTTTTATTTACAGCAAAAAGTATAAAACGAAAAATAAAACTGCAATTAGAACTTCTTAAAAAATATAATCAAGTTGCATAAAATGCATATAATAAAATTCAACAAAAGTAACAATAAAAATGAGAAGAAGCAAAAATATTAGATATTTACAAGAAAAACTTGATGCAGTGGATAAACTTGTAAAGTAACTTTTAGGAAAATCAACTGAACAACTGAAAGGGCAACTTAACGTGTACTTCGAAGAAGCCCACGTAAGCAGAGACGAATAATAGCAACACAGGAAATAAAAGAAAATCCTTTAATTGGTTTCGCTCCTTGCAGCGGGATATCTTGAACGGTAAGTAATTTTTTGCAGTTTGCAAATATTATGACAACAAAAAGTGAACAAAACCGCCAAAACCGAGTAAAATGACGCAACTTTCAACAGTTGAATGCTGCAAAAAGTTTAATAAATATTTAACAAACTTCTACCTACGAAGCCGCTTACATTTCTATGAAACTTTCGATTTTCGATGAAATGTTTGTAGGAAGAAGAAACCCAAAAAAACAAACTTTATAATTGAAGTATTTGTATTAAAAAGCTGCTTAAATATTGAATTGAGAGATTGAGATTGACGCAATTTTTTAAGGAAAAAGTTCGTTAAGCTACGAAAATTCTGTGAAAAGATACAAAAATATGATGGGTGGGATTTGTAAATCTTTTTCTTGAACAATTACGAAAGATTCGTAGGAAGAAGAGAGAACAAGTACGAAACTTTCGTGAAAATACGCAAAAGTGTAGGCAGATCTGTCTGGATGTGAATCTCCTGGAAGCCTGCAGACTGCCAGATCATTGCGGTGACTTGCGGCCTGAGATTTGCGATAAAAATAGCGGCAATCTTGGCTTTGAATCTCAATATTTCGAACTGGAATTTTAGTTACTGTACATCGTTACTTGTCCCGCTATCGTTGGCTGGCCTAACCAACTTTAGTATTGTGAAGAAATGATTTCAAAATGAGGTACAACAAAAAACGCCATCACATTAACCATTTCCATTAACCATTAATCGATTTCAACCATTAATGGGTTTTTATTAACCATAATTATTAGCAAGTCAATAGTTTTTCCGGCGTAGAAGGGTTGGTGTGGGGTGGGGCGAGGGTTGTTGGTCTTCTCATGTGTTTTCCATTACGAATTGATTACAGTGTGCTGCACTGTTAAGCTCGGAGGCGTCAATAATTACTTTTTCATTGCATTACCGTGCGCGCGCTGCACTCAGCACGGAAGTCTGCACTGACCGTCACACTCACTTGCACGCAATTTCATTGAGCAAAGCGAATGACGTTACTTCTTGTTCAAGTTAAAGTTTTGAAGATTTCGAAGTGTTCGATATTTCATGCGTCTTCTGTGTGTTTTTGATTTAATAATTTGCGAGTGAAATTTACACATTACGACGCTGCATCGCTTGATTTGCTTGCCGGAAGCTACACTGCCGGCTGTAGGGTGTAGGGTGCCGCCATGTAAACTGTCCGCAGACCGCAACAGCTTGTTGCACTCGATGCTTCTGACTTCCTTTTACATATTTAAAACAATTTTTCGCAGCATGCAAAATGCGAGACTTTTATTTCTCGATTTTGAATTAAGTTTTCATGCCGCTTTGCTGGAAATTAAAGATTGATTTGTGGGAAATAGAATTTTAATGGGCTTAAATTCTTCAATTCGCTGTTATCTAGAAAATTTTGCACCAAATGCGAACGCCAGAATGTGTCAGGAATGAGAGAAGAACGGGGAGGCGGATGATGATGATTCCCAAAAAAATTAGTAGGATTCGCCATTTTGGACACCATTTTCTATGTCATTTCAAAATGGTTTCACCATTAACAAACTAAACCGAGTAACCTTGTGTGTGTGTTATGTGTCCGTGTGTTTTTGTGTGTGTGTGTATGTTTGTGTGTAACTTTAATTTATCGACACAAATGTGTTGGTTACTGACTCATTTATGAACCCACTTAATTAGTTGCACGCTAATCAATCCAAACTTCATTAGCCACGACGATTTATAACGCATTCAATTTTAATTATAATTAAAATTAATTTAACTTCAGAAAATCCAATAAATATATTTGAAGCAAATTTATTTATTAACACGATTTTTTATGGGCTTTTTTGCAATAATTATTAAAACTCTGATTTGTTAAAATTTGTCACGTAGAAATTGAAGTTTGTCACGTAGAAATAAATTAACATCGCAGAGCTTTTATGTTTGAAACTTAATTAAGTTACAACAATAATGACAAGCGTTAAATTCAATTTTATTAATCAATTACATCGCGACTTTTCTTCGAAATTACGAACCGATTACTCACAAAAATAACTGAATTTTACGAATGCTGGATTTCAGAGCTTTTGAATCTCATAGAAAGTAACG
The DNA here is from genome assembly GCA_922984085.1 of Sicus ferrugineus. Classification (NCBI taxonomy): domain Eukaryota; kingdom Metazoa; phylum Arthropoda; class Insecta; order Diptera; family Conopidae; genus Sicus; species Sicus ferrugineus. The sequence continues at coordinate 31,099,395 of OV277351.1, forward strand.
AGTTACGAAAGTAATTGCCAACAATTTCGCTATTTGGAGTTAAATACTTAAAATTTAAAAAAAAAATTCGAAATATACAATATAAATATAAAAGTAAGCAATTGTAACCGGTTACTCGGTATTCGGTACTGAATAAAGTACTCGAAACCAGTTTTTTAATAATTCTCTTGTCTTCTGTTGCTTATATGCATGATTTCTGTAAATATCTTAACGGTTCTTACTGTTTACAACAAATTATAGACCAGGTACTCGGTTGATTAAGTCGGTACTCGGTTGATTAAGTCGGTACTCGGTAGATTACTCGGTAGATTACTCGGTAGATGAAGTCTAAAGATTGTAATCTACATTGTTATGTGCAGTATTATAGAAATATCAAAGCGTTTTATCAAAGCATTTAAAGAAAAAATTTGTTTTTTAAAAGCGAGACTTAAATCAGCTGATTTGAAAGGACAAAAACTGCCACCAGATTGAGGTTTCGTAACACCTTGAAGTCATAAATCACTAAATAAAAGCCAGGAAAGCCCTTCACTCCACACCATCCCCATCCCTTATTTTTATCCTCTCATTCCATGCCTTCCTCTTCAGAGACGCACACCTTCCTTCTGCCGGCTGTTAGAATGCGGTTAACAACGGGATGGCTAGCAGAAAACAGAAGAAGAGAGAATGAAAAATTACCCTACAGAAAATTCAAAATTCAACTGATTCCCGTTTGTGGGCATAAAAATAGAAAGGAAAGAAACAACCACTGCAAAAACTCAACAAGTCACAGTTCAACGTTCGTGGTCCCTTTTCCTCCATCCCTTCCCCCCCCCCCTCTCTCTCTCTCTCTCTCTTTCTCTCTTTTTCTCTATGATTGTTAAGCTTTCAAACGGCAAGAACAACAACACAACAGCGCTGGGCCTCCAAAACTGATTGTGTAAAATTTTATGACTCGGAATTAATTTCAATGAACTTGCCGCGCGAAGACGGTTTGTTGTAATTTTTTTTGGGGGTGGGAGCGAGAAATAGAAAATTTTGTGGGCGCAAAGGTCATCAATAAAAAGGTTTTCTAGAAGTTTTAACTTCTTCTTAAATCGCTTCTTTCTTTTGTTTCCTTCGAATCGTTTAACAATGAAGTCATAAAATCATTCAACACCAACGTATTGAACGCCGTAAAACGTGTTTTGTTTTTTGATACAGTTACGAGTGCACCACTAATAAGCGCTCTGTGTGTGTGTGTGTGTGTGTGTGTGTGTGTGTGTGTGTGTGTGTGTGTGTGTGTGTTTAGAGAGGTATGGAGAGGGAGAGAGAAGTTGCGATATTGCGTATTTTTTTTAGTGTTTTCAGTTGCTCTCTGTATTATTATCTTGTAATTTTTTTACCGTCTAGAGTCGCTAGACTCTCGACAGATGGATGGCATTTACGCTTGTTTTTATTAGTCATCAGCGATGACGTTTCGTATTGTTTCGTTATTCATTAATATTAATTGCATTAATCACTTGCACCCTTGACCCCTGCCAGTTTCGCGATTGATTTCAGTCTGAACTCAAACACAACAAGATGACGATGAAGTCTCTCACTCGAAGAGAGCGAGATACTCTTACACTCTATTCACTGTGAAATTCTAGCCCTAGATTTGAGCTTCTGATTTATATAAAGTTTTTTCTTTTTGCTTTAAAAATCCATCATCGTCTTAATTTTTAGGACCAAAAGTGCTGTTACGAGGTTTCAACAAGTTTTTCCCTCATTTCATGACAGAAGTTTTTATTACTGCTATCGTCATACAGGTACAGGTACAGGTACAGGTACAGTTACTGTCATCGCCAGTGTTGTTCTTGTTGTTGTTGTTATTGTTATTGTTGTTATTGTTATTGTTATTGTTGTTATTTCCCTGCGGTATTATTACTCGTATTAAGAAATCCAATTCCTGTGGTCCGCAGCAGATTCAGGACTCGATCAAATTCAATTTATGGCGTGTACGTGCGGGAATGCTGATGTCGCTGTGATGGTGGTGGTGGTGGTCTCGTTGGGTTGTGTTGGTATTGGTTATAAGAGTGGGTAGTATCTTGCTCCGAGCGTAACGAGTGCGCCTATTCGTTATAACTTCGGATCCGTTACTCCCCACATCTGCGCTCTCTAGTTGTAGTTGCCTTTGTTGTTATTGCTTTAAAAGCTACCGTGTGAATAACCTGCTCGCTAATAATGTTCGCATTACCAGCAGCAGGCAGTTTTGACTCAACGCTGACTGAACGGTGTAGTGTGTATGTGTTAGAGTGTGTGTGTGTGTGTTTCTTTTTTTTCTCATGAGGGGAAAGCATCGAAAGCCTGCGTGCGGGACTATAACCACGCTAAAGCCCCTCCCCCCATGTCTGTCAGTCCTCCCGGAACTACCGCCAAGTATTACGTCCGGAGGTAGAAGGAGTTTAAAACTCAAACGTTCGTATCTGTCCAATTGTAGACAGTCATTTAGCCCTAACGTCTCAGTTTACACCCCGCTAGTCGGTCCAGTACTGTCCCCTTGTCCCGCTGACATCAGACTACTGCGTGTACGCTCCAGACTGCGCTGTTCTTTCATTATATTTGCGCACATCGACTTCACCACATCCCATGCCTCTCGGGATTCCAGCATGCATCTGACTATATTTTCAGGCGAGAGTGCTCGCGGAAGTGTCTCCTCGACTTTCAGACGTACCGTTAAACGTGGGCATTCAAAGAACGTATGGGAAGCATCTTTCGTTACGTGATACGTTCCGTATTAATGTAGATACGTTCTGACCCGTAATGTAGATGACGTTCACCCGTGGCCACTCAATAGCTGTGTCATATAGAAATCTACTTCCCCATGTTTTCTCTCAACCCACGTTTTAATGTTATAGCTGGGATTCCAGCTCCAGAAATGCTGTTTCACAGGATATTGTGCGGAAACCACTGCAGACCCTCAGTGCACTTAAGTGGAAGAGCTGATTAAAAGTCCTGAGGTTAGCTTTCATTTTCAAGGTGTCTGTCCAGACTGGGGCGTCATACATTGCAATAGACTGTACCACTTGGGACAATAAAAGTCTTCTGCTTTGACGCGCTCCACCAATGTTGCACATCGTCCGAGAAAGTGCCGCTGATACACCCATCGTCTTCTTACTGATCTTTTCGATATGGTTTGTGAATTTTAGCCTGGCATCTATCATTACATCCAAATATCGGATCGCCGGACTCGTCCGAGAGGTGATTTATCATTTCCGAATCGATGCAGTGAACTCCGAAAGGCCCAATGGCCCGTCATGAATTGAGTCAGGCAGTAGTCCGATTCCCCATGCTGTCCACTTATCCACCGTTCTATATTTGGGATGAGGGTATATGTCCATCGTCCCTTAGACGACTCGTTCCAGCGCCTCTGCCATTCTTCTAGGGAGACTATCCTCTCGTGATTGCGTGCTTCGTCCCCATCGCTGGTTGAATAACAGCGCTTAGCTTCGTCTACCATTAAATGGACAGGCATCATGTTTGCCAAGACAAAGGCCGCTTCATCCGATACTGTTCGATGCGCACTGATTACGCGTAGAGCGCTCAACCTATGCAGTCTTAGGAGTTGCCTTCTGGTTCCCTTCATCCTTATGGATTCAGCCCAGATAGGCGCCGCATAGAGCCGAACTGATGTTACTACGGTCACCAGTAGTCGACGTTTACTGCTCTTCGGGCCACCCACGTTCGGTAGCATTCGCGCTAATGCTGCATAGCGGGCCGATACTTTCTTACAGACGTTCTCTATTACCCGTTCATAGCGGGCCGATACTTTCTTACAGACGCCGAGGTATTTGATTGCTCGCTGCGATTTTACGTTGACATCGCCAACGTTCAACTGTACGGTTTCGACCTTTTTACGGCTACTGACTGTATTTGCTTTCTGTTGAATTTGCTCCATATGTTTAGCCACCACTACGACTGCAATATCGTCAGCAAAACCGATGACATGCACTCCTTCTGGAGCAGGAAGCCTTAGCACACCATCATACATACATAGTGTGTGTGTGTGTGTGTGTGTGTGTGTGTGTGTGTGTGTGTATTGCCATTTAGTTGTGTGCTACCATTTAGTTTTCTATTAAAAAGCAATTATTTCGTTTCATACTTTTGAGCGCTGCAGATAAAAACTGCAAGTGAGAGTTCGTAGATTAATTTAAAAGCTCTTTAGTGGCAACTCGCAAAAAGTTAGTTGAAATAATTCCGCAAATTTTACATTTAATGTTGAAAACTCTTCCAAAGTTTGTTGCAAATATTTTGTAATCACATTTTGGTAAAACTTTAATTACGAACTTTTGATATTTTGAGATTTTTATCTTTTCCTCTGCTTTAATTCAATCCTGCAAAAGCAAACAATAAACGTTTTCTTCTCGAGTGAATCGTAGTGCTGTATTTTGCGATTTCTTGCTTCAGTTTGTTTTATTCGAAGTGAAATAAATTTCACTTAAACTTATTTACAATACCTTTATTCCATTTCGATTCAATTGATTTTCTTTCACGTTATTTCACTTCATTTTACATACAAATCCGAGTTTTTACCGTCCAAACTTGTAGATCTCGCTGAACTGCGTTCTGAAGAATACAAGTTAAGTTTGCTGTTATTTATGGAGAACTTTAATCCTGTTTTTGCCTATGAGCTCGGTTTTCCAAGGACTTCCTTCATATGTCTGTTTAGGCACACAGAAACTTTCTCGACTGCATTCTCTTCCTCCCGATTGCTTGTTTGTTCTAGTAAGTTTTGCCAAGTTCTTTCTGCTATGTTATTCATCATCGGAATTGCCTTGTGCTGCCGTCTTTGCCCTGCCGAGCAACTGTAGGCCAATTCTTGTAGACCCGCCTGCAGGAATGCCACTTGTGTTTCTTCCGCATTTATAATTTCCTTCAATATTTTGTGCGCTTCCTCATCTTTGCTGGATTCCCTCGTTTACCTTGCATGTTTTTTGCGGCATCAACAAGGAAGACCAATATGAAGTGGTAACTTTTTGGCTCCAAGCAAACGTTTTCCGTACGCTGTAAACATTCTGCTGCTGCCGCTTCCCCCCACTTCATTTCCACCTTTTTGCCCCCCACATTTACTCGTATATTGCATGCCAGTAAAGTTTTCCATTTCGTTGTGCGATGCTTAACTTTTATAGCTTGAAGAATTGAAGAATTTTTGCTCCTGATGGCTCCGACCGAAACGTTGTCGAGGAAGCTTTCCATCCATCGTCACGAGTTAAGCACACTTCGCTCACTTGCTTGATTGCAGAAAGACTGTTTTCCCCCCTCAATGTTTAAATTTCAGAAATGTCTTCAAATCACTTTGACATTTGGGAGCGCAATTATCTCTTCAGAAATGTGCCGAACTTCCTCGCAAAATATCGCATAACGTTGATGTTCCTCCAACTCGTTATACGATATTTCAGCTTATTAAAAGTATCGCGTATACATTCTTCGCTTCTGTTTTCTTTTAAATATGCCTTCCACTGAGCGTACATGCGGTGGTGTGTGCCGCACAACGCCACTCGGCGCCGCTTAATGTATAAAATCCAAGCTGCGGCTTCTTGCAACTTGTTGCACAGCGAATGCAAAATTATAACGATGAAAACCACTAATAGTTGACGTTGTTGTTGTTGTTGTTGTTGTCGCTGTTGTTGACTGTGGCTGTGCTGTCCGTGTTTTTCTTTATAGCGATTGTTATTTTAACGGCTGCTGTGTAGCTTGTCGTGCAGTTGCTGCCTGCCTGACCACCCGCCCGCCCCCCCGCCCACCTTTGCAAAAATTTATAAATTTTTCCATCTCTGCCGTCGTTTTAAAACTCGATTCCAGCGATCTGTTGTCTACTCACTAGCAAGGGTGGGGTAGGAAGAAGAGTGGAAAACCTGCGTCTCTACTGTGCCAACCACTTCGGTTTTTTCCAAGCGTCAGCTGCCAACAGCCGGCTTTTCCTTGTCTTCCCCCCCCCCCTTTTTTTCTACTACTTTTTTTACACCAGTTTCAATGTTATTTGATAATGGCGTCTACTGTTTCCGGTGGGCAACTTTTTCACGCACTGTTTCATATTCTCCTTTCGTATTCCTTTTGACTTCTGCTTTGCCATCATGAATGAAAAATTCATTTCGCCGTCATTTGCACTTGCTCGCTTCTTTTGAGGTGTGTGTGTGTGTATGTGTGTGTGTGTGTATGTGTGTGTGTTAGTGTGTGTGTGTGTGTGTGTTTGGGTGTGTGGGTTGCCGTGCGATGATATACTGTTATGATGGAAACATAATATTCTTTAAGTTTCTTGAAGAATCCTCTTCTCCTCAAAGCGCAAACGATTCTCAGAGAAATGGGAGACATAAAACAGAGATTTCTATAGAATTTTCATTTTCTTCTTTTGTTCTTCATCGCAATTCCTTAATTCCACTTCTGATTCCTCATCTTCTTCTGTTCAATTATAGTAAATTCATTTTCGTTGCGTTCGGCCTTCAATTTTATGTCCCCGAAAACCATGAGTTTCATGCAGATTAAATATATTTAACAAGAAAACGTGACGACATAAAACCGAGCCATAAAATCGGTTAACCTTGAGGTTAACTCGGTAATCGGTAGAGATTGTTATTGTTTTCTTCTCCTAATTATGTGACAGGGAACGGCAGCTGGTTACAGGACATTCATGCGTAACCGAATGTTCGTTCCGGTCAACGTATTCACTGTTGTTCGCAGCAAGTTTTGAGCGTTTCGCGTGGCAGGCTTTGAATTCGATTTTAGGGTTCGCATTTAGTAGGCCAGCTTGGGTGTTTTTATGCATTTCTGCGTGTTTGTGCGTGTGTGTGTGTACAGTTGATGTACGTGTTTTTTTGATTATATTAGCCAAGAGTCTTCTAGTTCACAGCAACGTCTACGTTCTGCGTTCATGAATTCAGAATAAACGCTGAGAAAATAGTCGAGTTTCAGGAGTACGCAGTCATCTGCTCACTTCACAGCGGCAGTGTAATCACTCCTCAACGGAAAAGTGCTGCAAATGATGCTCAAGTGCTGTCTTTTGTCACTTTTTTCTGTCCGTTGGATTATAAAAGCAGCCTTTTGTGATTCTAATGAAAACAACATAGAGAACGCATTATTTTTATGAGCAAAGAAGAAGAAGATTCATTTACTTTCATCTATTTAGCGAATACATCGAAATACTGCATTTACGATTTTGTTGTTTCCCTGTATACGATATTTTCTCTTCAAAGTTTTGCCAGCCGTATGCATTATTTATGAAATTCAGAAACTAAATAAAAGTTTCGCTTCAGTGAAAATTTTCCTTGAAATGCGTACGGAAAACTTAAACTCGAATTCATCGATATTTTATGTTTAATCTACCTAACAAGTTCAGTGTATTTTCTTTAGCACGCAAACAGAAAATACGTCCAATCTTTTAGAAAAGTTAAAACCATTCGCGTGTTTGCATTTTTCGCTTTTCTTTCGTTATTAAAAGTTCTATATATTGAGTGACTTTAAAAATCTGTCGTGTATTTTCTCGATTTTCGTATAGTTAATTCAACTTGAGAGTTCTTAATATCCATTATATGTCTCTGAACAAAAGATTGTCGTGGAATTTATAATCAGTGAAGTTTTACCATCACTGAAGTTTGTATTTGTGTTGCAAGTGTAGCATGTGAATTTGCAGCTTTTAAGTTGTGTTGCTCGCTTTCTTCATAAATATGTCATGTGTGGATGGCGCGTTGCATGCAAAGTATTTTCACGGAAATTCTGCTACCCAAAAGTTATTGTTTGTTTTTCTTCTGTGTCGCTTTTGCATGTGACGCTCGCTAACCATCGTGGTGACGCTCAGAATACTCGTGTGTGGCGCTAAGTTTTGCTGTGATGTGGTAGCAAGAAGTTGCTTGTTGCAAGCTTGCTTACCCTGCGGATTTTCTCGTGTCATGCGACGAAACATGCCTGGCATAACGAAACTGGCAGAGTAACGAAACTGGCAGAGTAACGAAACTGACAGAGTAACGAAACTGACAGAGTAACGAAACTCGCAGAGATCAGAGGCAAATCTAATATGTTCTTCTATTTGATGTGTTTACCGCGTGTTTCCGGATTGATTTGCGTGTTTCTTCAGAAATTCTTTTCTCTCTCTTTCTCAAGAAAGTTGATGTTGTACTTCTAAATGGAAATATTTTAGAATAGGTCTAACCCTTGCCATATAGATTCAGTTTATGCCGCTGACGATCATGGCCACATCATCTGCAAACCCACATCATCTGTCCACCTCATGAAGGAGAGTCTCCACCGTAATATTCCACAGAATGGGTGAGAAAACGACGCCTCCGTGCTGGCATCCCCTCACAATTCTCCCTCTAAACTTCGACTTTCCACATAGCAAATTAATCGCTCTCAGACGCAGCATGTTGTCCACCCAGTTGACTATAATAGGTCTGATCCTACGCGCAACCAGGGTCAACCGATTACTCGGCCTCTCTGCTGGTGATTTCGTCAACTCTCTCACATGCTTTTTGTGATCCGAGTTTCTAGGCATCCGCACACGCCTGCATTTGCTTTGTTGCTTCGAGCCGCAAAGGATTTCGATCGGCCCTATGATCTGACATTGTAAGTCTATTCGGGACCCCTCAGCTCGTCACCCTCCCGAGGATCTTGGTATTAAACATGACCTCACATCTGCGTGCATTCACAAAAGTGGTCTCTACGCTTCTATTCGTAGTCTGCAGTTGTTGTCTCATCATAAATTCAAGCAAAGCCTCTCCTGTCTGGTTATCGCCGGTGCTGCCTCACATCACAGCCTATCATCCACACAGAATACCTCACCTCAATCCACAAAGAACTGCGTCAGAACTCTCTAGTCGCTAGTCAAAGGTGATTCCGGTGCATCGTATGGAAGATATTCTGAATCAGTGAGGGAGAACCCTGCATCGTCTCCTGTCCTTGCGAGTGTCAGGTCCGGCGTACACAAATGCGTCATGAGCACAGCTTGCACACCATTATGAATGTCTCACCACTATGAATGTCTCACCACTATGAATGTCCTCTTACTTCCCTCTGCCTGAGGGTGAAGCAGAGTGTGGCACCTCGTACCGATAGTTCCTTAATCCTGTTATGAAGGTTCCAGGGCTCCTGTATTAGCGAAATGTCTAGCTTTTCGTCGACAAAACAGCGGACTATGATTGCTGACGCCGCCCTGCCGTGATGGAGGTTCATGACGGGGTGGGGGGGAGGAAGATGGCGAATTTATTAATTAAATTAAAGTTTAGGGAAAGTATTGCCACGGTAGCGAAAATACACCAATTCGGTGTATCGATTTTATTGTCTGCAGTGAAACTTACGAAATCAACTGGAGGGAAATTGTTTCCAAAAGCAGCGCCTTCAATTAACTGACGTGCGTACCACATCTACGTGTTGCACATGTTGTACGCACGTCAGTTAACCGCCGGGGAGTCCACAACGTATGTGCAGCACACATTAACCGCATAATGAAAGCACCGCAGAGAGTTTTTAGAAAAATTGAGGAAAAATTTCATACAATTAAATGATCTCATTAAATTGAGTACAACGGGGAAAGAAAAAACCGGCAAGAAGAGACATAAATATGGACACGCAAGCAAGGATGAACATCCATGTAAAAAAGCAGTTAAACAAAAAAGGACAAGAGATACACCGCAGTAAGACAAAGTCAACATACCGGCTAAAATAAGTTGCGAAACATTAAAAAAAGAATATTAGTGGGAGTTACCTTTCACATATTAAAACTTCACTTTACTGTGAAATGATTACGCTGAATTAATTCTGAAGTGCTTGAAATGTACCTGCCAAGGATCATGGGATTTCCTTCGGAGGGTAACACGTGAAGGATAATGAAATTGCTTAATTATTGTGGGTGTGCTGTTGCTGGCTTCTCTTTATTTATTATATTCTCAGTTTTTTTTTTTTCGGGGAAAAAGCCGGAACTTAAGTGTGATTTTAATGACAAAAAAGTACTCATCCGGGATTTTCAGTTCTTCGTGAAAACAAACTTTTAATGGAGATTATTATGGCCTGCCTTAATTATATTTTCCTCCACGCCCCACTCCCCCCACGTTTCCCTCTTTTTTCGCTCTCTTTACCATACCGAACTTAGTTAAAACATTTATTTGTAGGAAAGTTTTTTTCGTTTGGGATTGCAAGAGTGAGAAATTAATTAGATTGTAAGAGTTTCATTTATTAATTCGAGGCTGAAGAGTAAGAATTTTGGATTTTTGTTTTTTCTGTTTTCGAACTTCAAGCCTTTGAAACGTTCTTTTTATAGTTCAGTATATTTCTCTTCTACGGTTATAAATACTTGTTATACTTCTATTATAGTATAAATTTATTATACTTCAGTTATTTAGATTAAATAAGAATAATTAACTTTGAATAAATGTCTGTTATACGCTTTCTGTTAAACTGCTGTAAATACTTGTTAACGTCTGTTATTTACAGTCGACTGTATTTCTGTTATACTACTTCTATTTCACTGTTATAAACACCTGTTATACATATGTCTGTTATAGTCTGTTCCTGTTATACTTCACTTATTTACAGTAAATAAGAATAATTTTCCACTACTTCGCAGTTTTCCCATTCCTAATGCTCTCCCTCTCGCATTTAGCATAAAACTTCTCTCATAAATTTTTGTCTAAAACTTTTGCCTCTTTTGCAGTTGTTTACTTTAATTGTGGCGTATAATGTTGTAACGCGAAATTAAATTTCATGCTAATTCCCACCGTGCAGCACACGGTTGCGTTGTGTTGTGTGCACACTTCTCGTTGTTATCGCGCAGGAGTTTCAAAATACCAGTAACTCGCTGCGATAATTTTGACCTGTAGAGTCAGAAGGGCTTCGCAGCGGAGGAAAGAAAAGTGTTTTCTAATTTGTTAGAAAGGCGAACAGCCTGCGGCGCTGGTCTGAGCGTCACTGCATTGCGGTTGTGCGACTATCTGTGAAGAGATGCGGGCGGTGGGGTGGTAGAGGTGGGGAAGGAGGAGGTGGAGGAGGAGGCGGAGGAGTACAGATGTCTGCCTGCTTTTCTGCCCTTTTATCGGACTGTCTGTCCGGGTCGGGCCGCCCCTCCGAGTGGTCGCTGCTTCATGTGAATTGTTTGCCTCTTCGATTTCAGGTTTCGTGGCTTGTTTGTCCTTTCAGTTTTGCCGCTCGTGCGTCTCTTCGCTCGTGCGTCTCTTCCCTCGTCCTTCTCTTGACGCGTGCGTCTCTTCGCGCCGTCCGTCCGCTTGACTATCAGCTGACACTCGAAAATAAGGTCTTCCACTTCGTCGCAGTGCATTTCAGACGTACGAAATGGAAACACACACACACCCACACACACACACACACACACACACACACACACACACGCACGCAATAAATGGTCAGCAGATATAATAAACAAGGTTGTTGCTTGGTTTCCTGCGTGTTTTGACCGTTTTGTCGAAGCTTTTCAGTGCTCGCTTCGCTTTCTATTCTTCTGCGCCACCTTCGTCAGCAGAAACTGTTCGATGTACGATACGCTGGAAGCTTTTGCGTCTCCGCGCTTAACTGCAGCTTTTAAAGCCTCAAAGTTATTCTAACACCGCAGCGAACAACACTGACATGACATGCTAAATAATTGCATTCATCATGACTGTAAGCCGTGCAATTACCGCTGCAAGCAGAGCTGGTAATGCAGCGATTCCAACGTAGATTGCGGACCGGAGCGGCGAGCATGCAGTTCCGTTCTTCGCAACTGCATTTCGTGCAGCTGCTGCTGCTGCTGCTGCTCCACTCCAGTCGCAGGTTTTAACATTGAATCACAGCCACGCAAGCCGAGCGCATTTCATGCCTCGACTCGGCTGCCATTTGCCTCGCGGGCGCAGTCTGGCTTCTGTTGGAGAGGCCTGCAGCTGCCACACCCACTAGCGCCCACTCACCTGATTGCCTGTTGTACTTCATTCGCAGCGGATAAACACACCGTGCGAGCGGCATTCGGGTGAATGTGAGCACGGCATTCACTTACCTTGTGTTTCCTCCTCCTCCTCCTCCTCTTTCATTTCCCACTCGCCCCCCGTCCCCCGTCCCTCATCACACCCTCGGCGGCCACACATTGTAAGGGCGGTGGGCTGGTTCTCCCTCCTGGAAGCCTTTCAACTTCCTTTCACGTTACAAGCTGTGGCAGTTTTTTCCGGCTTCCGCGCTGGAGGCGGCACTGAAGTCGGCTCACTTTCAGTGCGACGACTGGCATCTGATACGCCGGGTCGTCTGGCTCAATATTTGCTTACCTTCTGCTACGGCCAATTTTCTCGACCCTCTTTCAGCATTTCAGTTGCTGAGGCTGCTTGTCAGCCTGCTTTTAACAATTTCTGCCCATTAGTTCGCCTTTTTGGGGGAGGAATGCAAACGTCCTTGAGGGGGGACGCCTCGGCAAACAGTCAGTAAACTTTTAAATTTCTAAATTTCATACGCAAAGACTTCGTTGCTGGCATCTTGTAGGCATTTTTTGCCATTATCGCTCTTCCATTCATCGCTGGAGTCCTTATTTCAGTCATTAAAAATCAAAACTCCTGACAACGAAATCATTTTAAACCGCATTCTCTCTGAAATTAAAGCCACCAAATGATGAAATTATGATTGCGCGATAGATATCGCGTTACGGGTAATAAAAACTTCACATCGCACATGGGCTCCGAATTCTGTATATCGTTGTGTGTGATGTCGACAGAAACATTCAATTCATATTCAATGCCTCGTTGTAGGATGGAGGGTTGGGAGCGGTGGAGTGGTGCGAGTGGGGGGGGGGGATGAAGAAGTGCAGGGGTGCCTGTTATCCGAACTCATAAAATGCTTTTCTTTTTATTGGAACATTTGAATGCTGTGTTACCTTGCAGTGATACAGCAATAAATGATGCAATAATTCAAAAATCTGCAAAATAGTTTAATCTTTTACTCCGTGAATTTCCATCTGGCAACCCTGTCAATATCTGTGTGTGTGTGTGTGTGTGTGTCCCCTTAATATTAAGATAGACGGAGAAAATTTAATTTCTGCGTAGTACGACTTTTCCACTCCGCTCAACTTAATCTAATCTTTTCTCCAGAAAATCAATTAAAACTAATTTAAATTTTTGTCCTTTGGCAAACAGCAGCAGAGAGGGAGGGAGAGAGAGAGAGAGAGGGAGAGAGAGAGAGGGAGAGAGAGAGAGAGAGGGAGAGAGAGAGGTGCGCGTAGGAGAGCAAAACACGCAGGCATTTTTAATTAACGCCACGTAGCTGTTGCATTACGTGTAACCCAGATTTCATAATTTAATAGTTTTTGCTTCATACGACTTCTTGTTGTTCCTGCTGTTGTTCGCAGCAACATGAGTGCTGTTTGGTGTCGCGTTTCTTCTGTTGGAGCCACCGATGACGTCACAACAGCCACTCTGATCGCATCAAACTCAGCTACTCTGCTGCGAAATCTGCTACGCGCTCAATACTGCCGGCTGCGATAAGCAGCGAAGTGCAGCGAACGAGGAAGTTTGATGTTTCCTGACTATTGGAGGCTCCATTCGCCTCCTGACCCCCTCCCCTCTCCGCGCCCCTCCGCGCAGCCCTTCTGTTTCCGGTCTAGCGAAATTAAAATGTGGAGTTTTGTGGGCGGAATTTTTAATGATTTTATGTAGTGTCGGGGAAAAGGCAACAACAAAACGAGAACAACAGTGCTGCAAAAACTGAAAAGAGTTGAATTACACGTGAAAAGCAACACGCAACAGAAGTTGGAAGTGTTAATGCATTTTTTCTTTTTTTCTTTTTTTTTTGTTACTGTGAAAACTTTTAGTTGAAGGGTTTAAAAAATTAAATGTTACAATATATTGAATTCTTCAATCATCAGCAGCAACAGCAACAGCAACGAAATGAGAGAACAGAAGTTTGCGAAAAACCTTTGGAAACGAAGAATTTGCACGAATTCATCTCTAAATCTCATCTAATCATCGTTTTTCCTCTCTTTATTTCAAACGTCACCTTCGAATCAAATCTGTTTTTCATTGTAAATTTCCAGGAAACAGACTTCCGAGATGATAAGAAACAGCTTTTCACTTCTAACCAACATTTTTATGGACTGTAACAACTGTTTTTTTTTTCCTCTTATAGCCACGAATGAGTTTCATCGCATTAATATTTATACAGTTTTCCCGCTTCCCTGGCCAACTTATTAGGTTTCTGTTTGCTGGATTGGCTTCATTCGAATCCCTACGTCAAGATGAGATCTGCTTCTGTTTTCTGTGAACGTGCGAGTGAGTGTCTTGCCGCACCCCGTTCTCTTCGCCCCATCGCGCCATCGCGCCATCGTCCCATCGCGCCATCGTCCCATCGCGCCATCGTCCCATCGTCCCATCGCGCCATCGTCCCATCGCGCCATCGCGCCATCGTCCCATCGCGCCATCGTCCCATCGCCCCATCGTGCCATCGCGCCATCGTCCCATCGCCCCATCGCGCCATCGTCCCATCGTCTTATCGTTCCATTGCCGCCACAGCAGCCGCATCTGTCGTCCTCGTCGAATGTATGCAAATCCAGCCTCGACTTCGGATTGAATGTCACTTGGATTTGTTTTGTTTGCATGATGAGTAAATAGAATGAATATCTCCGTATTTAGCTCTGGCGAAGTTGGCGCAAATGCCAACCTTCATCGGGCCGGAAGTGAGCCTGAGCGCGTCTGTTGCTGTGCTCATCGAAATTCCTTCGAGTGACTACAATACTCGTAATTGAGTCCTTTTAACTTACAACAACAACAACACTTCGGCAGCGCTTGCTAATTGACAGGAATTTTATTTATCTTTGTTTCACGCATTCAATTGCGAGCGCTTGGCAGCTGCTGCCACACGCTTCTGCTGCCTCCTGTGTTGCCACCGCTCCGTCTCCGTTGGCACATCCGTGTCCTCTCCCTGTCCTCTCCCTGTCCTCGCCGTTTACGTCATTTAATTTATATTCACTTAAGTCAATGCAATAATTAAGTTTGCACAAGCCAATTGAAGAAAGTGCTTAAATATTTGCACTCGTCACTGCTGTGTTGCAATTCGTGTTTCTTCTGTCAACTCTGGTATTCATGCCAAATTGTTCAATTAAATGTTTGCGTGTTTGACTTTTTTATGCGGCCTAAACATGGAATATAGATTGACATTTCTACGTCTGTACAGAACATGAAATTTAAATGTATTTAATGTCGATTCGAAAGCAAATTCTTCCACACAAGAGAATTGATATTTTCCTCCACTGCGAGTTGTTGCAATTTAAATTCTTGTGTTTTGTTGTCTTGCAAAATGTATTTTTAAAGGAATTTTTCTTGCTCATCTTATTGTTGTAATTCTGAGTGAATTTCTGGTTTTTCGTATATATAATACAAAAATAGCTTCAGCAAAATTCCATCTCCAGCTGTAGAGGAATTTAAGTTTTCTTTATTTTATTGCAGAATAAATGTTTTGTTAAATTTTCACATTTTATTGTTATATTTCACAATAAGTGAAAATATATCAGAACATAAATACTCTCCAGTTTCATCTGCAAATCGCAATCGTAGATGATTGAAAAGAAAATCTTGAAAATGATTTAAAGGAAAGCTTTTGTTAACCGCCGCGCTCCCCGATTTAAGATACCATTTTTCAAATGTCATATCGGAAAACAAAAAGTATGCCATCCATCGCAACATACAGACATCCATCTCGACATTCAAACATAAATCAAAGTTTCCCTTATCGCACAGAAGAGAAAAAGCGAGGCAATGCTACGTAACCTCAAAATACATAATGAAAAATGGATGAGAAAAGACATGAAGATGGTAAATAAAGCCAAATGTGAGCGAAAACATAATCGCATGAATAGAAAATGATAAACTTAATAAATTTTTCAATAACCTGAGATGGTATTTCACATTATGCGGCCATAATGCATTAAAGAAGGGAAAAAGCAAATTCCAATCGCTACAGAACAGCAAAATAGTATTTTGTTATATCAAAACGATGATGGAAACTTGAGAAATAGAAAATTATTTCTATTTGTTATTAGGGAATTTTTGGTTTTTGAATGTTTTCGAATTTCGGGGCCATAACACATTGAAAAATGGGGAAAAAGGAGAAAAAGCAAATCCCAATCGGTACAGAAGAGTAAAATATTACTTTCCTATATTAATGCGATGCTAGAAACTTGAAAAATAGAGAACTATTTATATTTTGTGTAAGGGAAGTTTTGGTTTTTGAATGTTTTCGAATTTCGGGGCCATAACACATTGAAAAATGGGGAAAAAGGAGAAAAAGCAAATCCCAATCGGTACAGAAGAGTAAAATATTACTTTCCTATATTAATGCGATGCTAGAAACTTGAAAAATAGAGAACTATTTATATTTTGTGTAAGGGAAGTTTTGGTTTTTGAATGTTTTCGAATTTCGGGGCCATAACACATTGAAGAATGGGGAAAAAGGAGAAAAAGCAAATCCCAATCGGTACAGAAGAGTAAAATATTACTTTCCTACATTAATGCGATGCTAGAAACTTGAAAAATAGAAAATTACTTCTATTTGTTATAAGGGAAGTTTTGGTTTTTGAATGTTAACGAATTTCGGGGCCATAACACATTGAAAAATGGGGAAAAAGGAGAAAAAGCAAATCCCAATCGGTACAGAAGAGTAAAATATTACTTTCCTACATTAATGCGATGCTAGAAACTTGAAAAATAGAAAACTATTTATATTTGATTTAAGGGAATTCGAATTTTCGCTTGTTTTCGAATTTTCGCCTGTATAGGACAATCCTTCGCTATTAAAACCTAAGTTAGTTAGAGAAATATATCGGAATTTAATCAAAGAAATAGTAAAACAGCACGGCGCAGTTAGTTACACAGTATTATAACACGTTTCACGTATGTTTCACACGTACAAAGTCACGTTTCAAACGTAAAACGTCAGATTTCATTACACAAAATGCTAGTTTGAAAAGTTTCCTTCTGATTTGCGAAGACTTCTCAAATTAACAAATTAACGAAAAAGAATTCATATAACAAAAAAAAAAATGTAGTTAAAGTCAGCGTTTTGTCATTCTTGTGGTTTGTATCGAGATGTGAACATCAGTTGTTGCTATGATGCTGCTGAGATCCTTAATCAGTCTCAGTCGGAGCGAATCGCCATCGTCATCCTTTTTGCGGCCGCTCGTGGTGTGGAGAGCAGCGCCTTCTTCACACCAATACATAGATAGGCAGCCACATATGTACCGTTAGCTACCGAGACATTCAGCAAAAAACTGGAATGTTTGCTCTTCGTTCGTGACCGTTTCAAATTATTTGCAGCTTCAGACTCAACGCACCTGCGTTTATTGTCCGAGCGTCCTTTCCCCACTCGATATCCTACCCGCTCTCCATCTCTCCATCTCTCTCTCTTCTCCCTCCACTTCTCTTCCTCCTCCACCAGTACTACAACCATTCTTATCTCTCCGCGCGTGCCAAAACTCTCCGAAAACTAGTGAAATACCAACGCCGAGCAATTAAGTGGGAACATTTCAATCGACCAGAAGTCGTCTCTCCGTGTTGTTTGCCATGTTTCTTGTTTGAAATCGTGTTTAGCCTCCACGAATATATTTGTTGTCTAACTAATGCTGCTTTTATTAGTATTTTGATTACTATTATTGTTGATTTTTCATGCTTTTCCATGTCGTTTTTCCATGATATTCTGCTTGCATGCGGTCGTCCAGTCCATTAATTGGTGATGCTTATCATCGTACTGTTGTTCTTGTTGTTGGTTTGAACACATTCACTCCGCTTACCACTCACAAGACGGCTATCAATCTTTCGTATTTTCCTGCTTCGCTGTCATTAATAATAAACGTTTATCTACAATTGCATTTCATATTTCCATTTCGTTTATTGTTAACATTAAAACGAAGGATTTTCTGAAGGCAAATAAATCGAAGTTCCTGCGATAAAAGCAACTCTTTGAATATAAATTCAAAACGTCTCTCTCTCTTACACACACACACAATTGCTTGAGAGAGAAGCAGTTGAAGGTTTTTCTTCTCTTAAAATGTACATCTTATTTTCCTAATAAAATGCTGTTTTTTAATAAAAATGGATTGGGAAAAAAGTGACTTAATTATTTCCATATCAATTTCTTAGCGTCAATTTACACCTCATGCAAATTTTCACCCCACTTTAATGAGCAATCAATCAATAAACGCTTCGCGGAGCGGTATTTTCTTCCTTTTTCTGTTTGAAGAGAATCTATTTTCGAATTACTATCAGCCGAAGTTAAAGAAAAGTGAAATAAGGGGAAGGAGAGCCAAAATCTCCCCGTTAATTTAACCAGCACGAAAGCAACGGGCAACGGAAAGCCATTCAAATCAGTGTCTCCCAAACAGTCAATCGCAGTCACTGTATCAGATTTTGGTGAAAGTGTCAAAAACTGCAGAATCTAATTAAATTCTGATTTTACCTTTTGATTTGAATTGAATTTTTTTAAGAAGTACGGAAAACTCTTTTAAATATCTTAATTTTTTTTTCTAAAATAATTACCAAAAACAAAAATGTTGCCTGCCAAAAACACTAAAATTGTATTAAGTAAAAAGATGAATTTGTTATTTCTGCAGAATGGCCGA
The DNA here is from genome assembly GCA_922984085.1 of Sicus ferrugineus. NCBI lineage: Eukaryota > Metazoa > Arthropoda > Insecta > Diptera > Conopidae > Sicus > Sicus ferrugineus. The sequence goes on from OV277351.1 coordinate 31,117,951, forward strand.
CATTTAAGAAACACTGACTCAGTTTGTTATCCTGGCTCTCTGATGTCCTGCTTATTCCGTGCTGGCTGCGTGCATTCGCCACACAAATAATTAAGGATTTCGGTGAGCTTATCAGCTGAAAGCATTCAAAAACTATTCGATCCTTTGTCGCGAGCCATTTTGTGGCGATTATGGTACCGGAGGGAGATTCAAGCCAGTCGAGTCAGCTGTCGTTTTCAATTCGCATCGAAACGTTTCGTAGTTGTATTGAATTTGTGATCGAAATTTGTGATTGAAATTTGTGATTGAAATTTGTGATCGAAATTTGTGATCGAAATTTGTGATCGAAATTTGTGATTAAAATTTGTGATCGAAATTTGTGATTGAAATTTGTGATTGATTAGTTTTGTGTTTTTAACGATTGATTCGACTACTCGTTCGCATGGGACAATTTAAATAATCATTTAAATAATAATTTTGTGCTATCGGTCAACTTGAAACACTTTTAACACTTTTAACACTTTGAAATCCATTCTAACTTGTCGCAGTCGCTAGTAATCGTTGAACGGCGATTGCTTGAAGTGACTAGATGACGCATAGCCGCGGTTTTGATATCAGTGTCTTGCTGTCGGACAATACGGCATCTTGCCAAATCATACAAAGCCTGCCACTCCTCTACGATCCCCTCGCTCTCCGCTCACTCGCTCGGTATTCTCTTCCGCCGCATTGCGAATGCGAATGCGAATGCGAGTCCTTCATTCGAAAGGAATTCGTAGTTCGCATTTGATTTGCAATCGAGCTGCTTCGAGGAGTAGCAGCAGCTCCTCCTTCACATTCTTCACTTTGTCCATGCCAACAACAGCTTCCTGGACTTCACTTCTCGACTGACTTCACTTCTCGACTGACTTCACTTCTCGACTGACTTCAGTCTGACTGATTACTGACGACTGACTGATTACTGACTGACTACTTCAGTCTGACTGATGTGAGCTCCATTCTTTCGAACCCATTTTACGTGACTCAGTTCTCGTACTGGTGGCGAAGTCATCATCTTGTTGGCACCGCATTGTACTGATTAACACTTTCGGTAACAAAACTTCCAATTACCACAAATGTATGCCGTACTTTTTAGCATCTGTACACAAAAACTGCCACTTCAGTCGGTTCGCGAGAATGGATCTGATACGTGTGAGTGCGTGTTCGTGTGTGTGTGCGTGTGTTTGTGTGTGCGTGTGTACGTGTGTGTGTGTGTGCGCAACACCAACAACAAGGCGCCATCTAGTTCAAGTTTTCGAAGCACCTTTTGGATTTGGATTTCGCTGCGCAAAACATGCCGGTGTTTGCACACACGAAGGTGTGACATTTACAAGTTTTGACCACATTAACACGAATTTTGGTGGAACATTCTAGCGGACCCTCGATGATCCGCCGCGTGTAATAGTTTAACAAACCCTGTTCACTCACTGCTGCACTCTCTGGAAGTAAAAGAACTTCCTCTCATCTCTCTCTCTCTCTCTCTCTCTTTCTTCGCTCCCACAGAAACTTCCACTGCGTGTAGTTGAAAACTTCAATTAACCCTTATAAGTTCCTGTTCAGCGTGGTGTTAATGTGCGAGCCAAACTTTCGAAACAATTACTTGTTCGGAACAAGTAATTGTTTCGAAATATTCAACTTTGCTGCTGTAGGCCTCGTTCGTCTTTTTTCGCTTTTGTTGTGGCGTTTGTTGCTTCCTTCGAAGAAGTCTGCTGCACCCATCCCACCACACAAGGCTAATTTTTTAACAAGTTTTCCTTGTTTACCGCTTACGGAAACTTTGTCGTCACTTTACATTTTCTTGCAGCGTTGTTGTCTTTCGCTTCAATTGGGTTAAGTTTAGCTCACACACACGCATGCACGGCTGAAGCAGCATGAACAGTTATGAGTTCAGTTCTCTGTTGCCTTTTTGAGGTATTTTTATAAAACTTTTTCTATTTTTATTGTCGTCTCTGGAGCTACGTAGCATTTTCTCTCGCTCATCGCAGTTGAGATCTCATCGCAGTTGAGCGCTCATCGCAGTTGAGATCTCATCGCAGTTGAGCGCTCATCGCAGTTGAGATCTCATCTCAGCTTTCTCTCTCTCCTCTCGCACGCCTGCCGTAGTGGGAGAGGCAACTTTGTATTTGTTAATGGAAAATCACCAGATCTCTCAACGGGGGTCACCACAGCTGGCCACGACAGTTTTATCCTGTCGCACTTTTCTTCTTCGATGCGAACAAATCGTTGGCGGCAAAGTGTGTTGTTGAAAATAATTGGCTGTCTCTGGGAAAGCAGAAGAATTCAATTCAAAACGACATCAGAGGACACAAAAAGGAGCTTCAAAAAACGGTGGAATACATGGAGGGTGTGAAGACGAGGGGGGGGGGAGGGTGGGCAAGGCAGGCGGAATCGGGAAATGCGATTCGGTGCAGTCAACTGTGAAATAGTTTTTTTGCGTCTGCGGTTTTCGCACGAATTCAATTGGAGCCGCTCGAGGGCGCTCCAGTCGTCGCTCCAGTGATACGCGAATATTATTTCGGTCGGCTGGGTGCTTCTGCCCCCCTCTCCCCCCCCCCCCGATTTGCGGTCCGCACGCAACGAAACCGGCGAACAAGACGACAGCAACCAATAAAACTCTCGATTACGAATATTCAGCTTTTTAATTAACGAATCCCAGACATTCGCTCCGCTCATCAGATTCTTCACAACTTCGAATTTGGATTTTTGGTATTTTAATTTGAATTCTTTTTTTATTTTAATTAAAGATTTCAAAGCGACTGCTGGAGGGGACGACTTCGGCAGAGACTTTTGCGTTGTTTTCAATTCTTGAGGCAATTTAAAGATCCTCTTTTAGAGCTCCTAAAAATGCTCGTTAAACGTTTTGCAGAAACTTGACGAACTTTCCCTCACATTTCTGGTGCAAATTCCAAGAATAAATTAGAGAAGTCTGAGAATTTATATAAAAATATCAATAAGAATGAGAAGAAATCAAGTTTTTATTTTGTATTCTTTTATTTATGAGCTCGTGAAGTATTTACAAGCAAGACACGAATAAATTAACAGCAGTTGGTTGCTGTATTTCATTCACAGGATGCCGGAAATCCTGCTTCCTCAGGCGCCATTCGACGCCTTTTAATTTTTTCATCGATTAAGCGAAAATTGAACAAAAGTTAAAACTGAAATTTGTATGAAATAAAAGTGAGTAAAATAAGATGAACTGAAAAGTCAACTAAATCACTTTGAATGAATTCAAGTTAATTGAAACTAAAGAAGGATACAAAATTGGGAGAGTGAACGAGAAGAAAGAAGTGTGAATTGTAGAAAATGCGGTTTTTGTCACTATTTGTTGCGTCTTTTTTTTTCCAACATTTGCTCAAAATTTTGCATTTAATTGAATTTCCATTCTGTTTCCTGCCACAGACTTCACGCGGCAATCACGGCGACGACGACGACGACGACGACGACTCATTTCTGAATCATACAGAGTTTTCAGCTCAACCAACACAACAACAGCGCTAACTACTCGTTGAGCGTCTCGTAGGAAAGCGAGAGTTCGAGAGAGAGAGAGAGCGAGAGAGCTCGCGTGGAGATTACGACTTCGAGCGGCAGGCCGCGAAAACAGACGCAAACACGTCGGCATGCATGGGAAGACACGTCGGCGATGGACTCTCATGTAGCCTCCCAGCTGGCGGAGGCGTCGCATGGAGTGACGAAGTGTAGATCGGAGGCCGCCGCCTGCTCTCGTCGGCAGGAGAGTGCAAATTAGAGGAACGACACACGCGCTTCTCAACGCGTAAACAAAATTAGCGGCATAACGCGGCACTGAAATCAACAACAAAACCGTCGCAACGCACCATCAAACGACGCAGCCATCGCAGCAAGAATGCAGCGTCTGCGAACCACATTCACGAGGTCGCGCACACCCACGGGCGCCGAAATGAAAACCCAAAATAGTCTCGAGGTGCCGAAACAGGTGTGAAAATCGGTGTTTAATCGGTGTTTCTTCCTCCTGCGCACTGTAATTGCAATGTAATTCGCACTCGTTTTCTCTTCTCCTCCTCCTCCTCCTCCTCTCACTTTGTGTTCACTTCGATGTATATAAAAAATTATCATTTGCATGCTTTTCTCTTTTTTATTCCAATTGATTTGGCAGCAACTGCCCACTCCATGGTCCGAGTGCGTTGATGAAACGTACCATTTTGGAAAGCTAATGGCAGCACCTTTGCAGCGATATATGCCACTTGGCCAGAATATTTTTCTAAAGTTACGAAAACTGGCACTGAAAACGCGCATTTTTAGTTAGCCTACACTGGCATGATCAAGTGGCCACTGCCCACTCCATGGTCCGAGTGCGTTGATGAAACGTACCATTTTGGAAAGCTAATGGCAGCACCTTTCCAGCGATATATGCCACTTGGCCAGAATATTTTTCTAAAGTTACGAAAAATGGCACTGAAAACGCGCATTTTTAGTTAGCCTACACTGGCATGATCAAGTGGCCACTGCCCACTCCATGGTGGGCACTGCCCACTCCATGGTCCGAGTGCGTTGATGAAACGTACCATTTTGGAAAGCTAATGGCAGCACCTTTCCAGCGATATATGCCACTTGGCCAGAATATTTTTCTAAAGTTACGAAAAATGGCACTGAAAACGCGCATTTTTAGTTAGCCTACACTGGCATGATCAAGTGGCCACTGCCCACTCCATGGTCCGAGTGCGTTGATGAAACTTATCATTTTGGAAAGCTAATGGCAGCACCTTTCCAGCGATATATGCCACTTGGCCAGAATATTTTTCTAAAGTTACGAAAAATGGCACTGAAAACGCGTATTTTTAGTTAGCCTACACTGGCATGATCAAGTGGCCACTGCCCACTCCATGGTCCGAGTGCGTTGATGAGACTTATCATTTTGGAAAGCTAATGGCAGCACCTTTCCAGCGATATATGCCACTTGGCCAGAATATTTTTTTAAAGTTACGAAAAATGGCACTGAAAACGCGTATTTTTAGTTAGCCTACACTGGCATGATCAAGTGGCCACTGCCCACTCCATGGTGGGCACTGCCCACTCCATGGTCTGAGTGCGTTGATGAGACGTACCATTTTGGAAAGCTAATGGCAGCACCTTTCCAGCGATATATGCCACTTGGCCAGAATATTTTTCTAAAGTTACGAAAAATGGCACTGAAAAAGCGCATTTTTAGTTAGCCTACACTGGCATGATCAAGTGGCCACTGCCCACTCCATGGTGGGCACTGCCCACTCCATGGTCTGAGTGCGTTGATGAAACGTACCATTTTGGAAAGCTAATGGCAGCACCTTTCCAGCGATATATACCACTCGGCCAGAATATTTTTCTAAAGTTACGAAAAATGGCACTGAAAACGCGCATTTTTAGTTAGCCTACACTGGCATGATGAAGTGGCCACTGCCCACTCCATGGTCCGAGTGCGTTGATGAAACTTACTATTTTGGAAAGCTAATGGCAGCACCTTTCCAGCGATATATGCCACTTGGCCAGAATATTTTTCTAAAGTTACGAAAAATGGCACTGAAAAAGCGCATTTTTAGTTAGCCTACACTGGCATGATCAAGTGGCCACTGCCCACTCCATGGTGGGCACTGCCCACTCCATGGTCCGAGTGCGTTGATGAAACTTACCATTTTGGAAAGCTAATGGCAGCACCTTTGCAGCGATATATGCCACTTGGCCAGAATATTTTTCTAAAGTTACGAAAACTGGCACTGAAAACGCGCATTTTTAGTTAGCCTACACTGGCATGATCAAGTGGCCACTGCCCACTCCATGGTCCGAGTGCGTTGATGAAACTTACCATTTTGGAAAACTAATGGCAGCACCTTTCCAGCGATATATGCCACTTGGCCAGAATATTTTTCTAAAGTTACGAAAAATGGCACTGAAAACGCGCATTTTTAGTTAGCCTACACTGGCATGATCAAGTGGCCACTGCCCACTCCACGGTGGGCACTGCCCACTCCATGGTCCGAGTGCGTTGATGAAACGTACCATTTTGGAAAGCTAATGGCAGCACCTTTCCAGCGATATATGCCACTTGGCCAGAATATTTTTCTAAAGTTACGAAAAATGGCACTGAAAACGCGCATTTTTAGTTAGCCTACACTGGCATGATCAAGTGGCCACTGCCCACTCCATGGTGGGCACTGCCCACTCCATGGTCCGAGTGCGTTGATGAAACGTACCATTTTGGAAAGCTAATGGCAGCGCCTTTCCAGAAATATACGCCGCTTGGCCAGAGTATTTTTCTAAAGTTACGAAAAATGACACTGAAAACGCGCATCTTTAGTTAGCCTACTATACACTGGCATGATGAAATGGCCACTGCCCACTCGATGGTCCGAGTGCGTTGATGAAACTTACCATTTTGGAAAGCTAATGGCAGCACCTTTCCAGCGATATATGCCACTTGGCCAGAATATTTTTCTAAAGTTACGAAAAATGGCACTGAAGAAGCGCATTTTTAGTTAGCCTACACTGGCATGATCAAGTGGCCACTGCCCACTCCATGGTGGGCACTGCCCACTCCATGGTCCGAGTGCGTTGATGGAACGTACCATTTTGGAAAGCTAATGGCAGCACCTTTGCAGCGATATATGCCACTTGGCCAGAATCGACTTCTAATCGAATCGAAATCGAAAGTAATCGAGATGCGCTTAGTGAAACATTCGTAATGATTTCCACGACGACGTGGAATTTCAGTTTTTTAACGTGTTGATTGATTTTTCAGAAAAAATTCACCTTCTTTACCAACTCAACTCAAGCGCACATTGAACGAGTTAATCTGTTCAAGTTTTTTGCAAATATATTCAATAATATTGAAATATATAGTAAATTCTCTGAAATCTTCGGAAATTGTTTTCACTTCATTTGCTGCACGCATGCATTGCTATCATTTGTCAACTAAGAAGCTTAAAAACCCGATAAAAACTCCTCACAATAACACGAAAATCAAAAGTGCAAACAGAACTCAAAACTAGAACAATTCTTAATTCTTTTTTGAGGCTTGTGTTGGCATGAAGAACAAACGTCTCACGTTTCTTTTTAATATTCCGATTTAAGCTTTCTTATTTTGTTTATTTTATTTTAATAGTTTCGTTAAGAGCGGAATTGAGAACTTTTATTCGTTGTACACGAGGTTTGTACTGCACTCGTTGTACATTTTACATTGCACTCGTTGTACATTTTACATTCCACTCGTTGTACTCACAATCGACACTCTATTCGTTGTACTCAGAATCGACACTCTATTCGTTGTACTCGGTATCGACACTCTATTCGTTGTACTCACAATCGACACTCTATTTGTTGTACTCAGAATCGACACTCTGTTCGTTGTACTCGGTATCGATACTCTATTCGTTCTACTCAGAATCGACACTCTACTCGTTGTACTCAGAATCGACACTCTACTCGTTGTACTCACAATCGACACTCTACTCGTTGTACTCGGTATCGATACTCCATTCATTGTTCACGGAGTTGATACTTTTATTCGTTATACACGGAGTTGGCATTGCCTTCGTTGCTGTATTCGTTGTACTCGAAATCGAGTACGACTTTCATATCGAGTACTTTTTTATGGATTCGTGAGTAGTCGTGAGTACTTCTGAGATCAATTGCTACCAAACCTTTTTTTACCCATCACTAATTTTTAGTTAATTTGATACGTTGGCTCGAATTGTTTTAAACGACTTTTCAGTTTGATACGGCAACCCTAAATCTGATAAATGTGCTCTGTTGTGTTTTTTTTTGCTTATTCTGCATGGCCTCTCAGTTTTGTTGTTTTTATACGCTCTTTTTTGCCTTCGTTTATCCGCATGTCCTCGTCCGCAGAAAATGATTCGAATCTCTCGAATTCTGTGTTGTGACATCTCTCTCTCTCTTCTTCTCTTCTTCTCTCCCTCTCTCCCGCTCTTCTCGCGACCCCCTCGCACAGGTGCGCTCAGCTTCTTTCGACGAAATGCAGCTGGAGGCTCAACGCACCACCACGTCGCACCTGTTGAAGCAGCAGTCCTCGTCCTCGGCCGACGAGCGCTCTTCGGACGCCGGCTTCCTGCAGGTGCCGCTGCCGTCGCACCAACAGCGCTCGCGTTCCTTCGACTCCACGGCCGGCAGCGATGACTCGGGCACGTTCTTGGAGGTTCCGCGCCACTCGAAGACGCGGCGCACTTCGGCCACGAAAACGCCGCCGCCCTGCATCCACTGCCACTACTTGGAGGAGTACGAGCGCCAGATCAGAGCTCAAGAGCGCTCTTTTCTCGATCACCGCGAGCTCGGCTCGCTCAGCTACAGCTACAGCAGCACCGACGACGACGACGACGACGACGACGAGGACGACGACGAGGACGACGACGACGACGATGACGATGACAGCGTCACCGAGGATGACATCCATGACGGCGATGGCGCTGCCGTCGATGACTACGATGACGCCGCTCTCGAAGTGGACATCCACGTGGGCGGCATGAAAATGGGCAGCAGCATCGAGGACTCGCGCGCACGCCTGCCGTCCCAAATGCGGCGCCACACCATCGGCAGCTCCATGACGACATCCACGTCCGAGGACGAGGGACTCGAGGAGTCCGAGTACGGGTCGCCGCACTACGGCAACACGCTGCTGCCGCCGCCGCTCACCGCGCCCTGCGGCATCACCTTCACGCTCTCGCCCACCAGCTGCGACTGTCCCCCCTTCCCCGCCGCCGCCGCCACGCCCTACGGCTTCCTCCTCGAGCCGGGTTCGCCGCCCGCGTCGCCCGCCTCGCCCGCCTTCTCGCTCTCGGTGTGCGGCAGCCCCGTGCTGGAGTTGCCGCCGCCGCCGCCCGTCTCGCCGCTCGAACTGCTGCCGCAGTCGCCGTCACTCGACGTACCGCTGCCGCCGCCTCCCGCCTTCAGTTGCGGCGCCGCGGTCGCCGCATACGCGACTGACGGCGCGTCCGCCACGCCAGCCGCGGCGCCGATTTATCCGCGGCGCCGCTCCATCTCGCGGCAGGAGGCCATTTTCGTCGAGCCCACCGGCAACTCGCTGGAAAACGTTGCGCACGAGGAGGAGCCGTTGAAGTCAACGACCGCGGACTCGCTGGACGACGCAGCCTCGGCAGCCACGAAGCACGCGTTCGTCGTGCGCGACTTTTACTTGGCCGTGCCTGACCTGAAGCGCGACCGGGCCGCGTCCGTCGACTCGTGCTTCTCGAAGCTGTCGTCCGGCGGCAAGACGCACACGGAGGAGCTGCAGCCGAGCAGCGACGGCTGCTTCCTCGCGGTGCCCAACATCAACGCGACGCGCTCGCGCTCCGTCGACATCGTGCTGCCCACCGACGAGCAGGCGCGCTACAAAGCGCTCGCAATGACGGGCCGCTGCGCAGACGGGTACGTCAGCTCGATGCGATGTGTGGTGTGCTGCATGTGTGTGTTTGTGTTTGTGTTTCTGTTTGTGTTTCTGTTTGTTGAGTTGCAAACGTTTCCAGTTTCAGTTTTCCTCGGTGGTTCTTCGCTATTTATTTTTGCTTTTCCACGCTTTGTTTTAGTTTCCGGCTTGTTGTTGGCAGAGATGCCAACTTTACATTTCGTCGACTTTACTAATCAAATAAAAAACCACACAAAAATCTTGAAACTACTTTAAACGCAAATTTAAAGTACTCGAAAAAAACTCGAAAATAACTCAGAAATCGACTAAATAACTCGAAAATCTCCTTCCGTAAACACGAACCCTGATAAATAGAAATTTTCTGTTTATCATCGTCACGAACCACAGTAACGGAGAAAATTGTTAATCTTGCTCGACATGGTTGAGATCTAAAAAAAAGTAATTTTTACTACTTTAATTTAAGTACTTTTTTTTACTACTGTTTTTAGTGCTGCTTGCGAAGATGGTCTGCAAAGTTTCTATCTATTAAATAGAATTGATTTTGGAAGCAGAGATTATTGAATTTAGCTTGCTATAAATTTTAAGTGAACGGATTTGCTATAAAAACAAAGTGAAACACGCCGCATCACCGTTACTCCTGCTCTTCTCGCTCCTCGCTTTGAAGTGCGGTCGACTTTACGATTTACAGTTTCTCCTCTCTCTCTCTCGCTGGCATGATGATGCCGTTACTGAAAAGCCGCTACTAAAAAGCTACAAAAAAACTAAAGAACGCGAAAACACTCCTAATAACAAATAATGCGAGGGGGGAAAAAAATCACAGTTTCGCGCATTTGTACGCCGAAAATCGCGGATTCCTTTTTACTTTACAGTGTTCACTCAACCTCGTTCAGGGGAAAATAAAAGACGATTGATTTCGTGTCTTCGCTGCGTCGAATGCGGTGGGAGAATTCAGTCTGCAGAGAGCGCGAAGAGGAGAGACTTTGGCAGAAAGTAGCTACTCAGCACAATAATTCAATTCAGAAATTGCAAGCCATCGTTTTATCATCATTTCTGGAATTACTTTTGCGAGGGAGTTCTTATAATTTTTTCCATGCTTTTCCTTCAGTTACGAGTATTTTTGTAATAATTTGTATATTCAATGTTAATGAGAATTTCTACTTCCAACTCTACTCATGTGGCTCTCATGCTTCTTTCTCTCTCTCTTCTCTTCTCTTCCAGGTACGTATCAACCTCAGATGAGATTTGTGGGGCGAACAGGCGATGTTTTAAAATTGCACTCACGCTAAGTGTTGACTGGAAGCTGGAAGAACCATATTAAACTACATGTAAACAAACACCTTCGTGTTGGTTCAGCAGGTTTCGCTTTATTTTCACTTTCAAGAATGCTTTGACGCCATGAGAAAATGCAGGGTGGGGGGGGGGAACAACGGGGAGGAGTGTGTGGGCGGCTTAAGTGGGGATGCGATGCTGCTGCTGCTGCATTGATTCGAAAGCATGATTCAAGTATTTGCGCAAAGCATTCGCTGCGCCACTCGACACGCTTGCACTTGTTTCAGCGTCTCCTGGAAGGCGCCGCCGATGAGCGTTAACCTGTTTTATAGAGAGGCTTTCAGAGTGGATTTGTGCGTGTGTTTCAGCGTGTGAGTTGCGGTAACATTTCTGTTTGTTTGTTTGTGTGTGTGTGTGTGTGTGTGTGCGTGTGTGTGTGCGGATCATTTGTGGATTGATAACAGCAAAATTTCTGCGGAAAAACATTTTGTAGAATATTGGAAAACTTAAGTTTTGGAAAACTGAAGTTTTGGAAAAATGAGAAAGAAATAACCAGCCACGCAGAAACAACAAAGAAAAAAAGAGAGACAGAGAGAGAGGAGCAGCGTTGAGGTTTCAGTGAAAAAATCTATGCGCTCCTAAAAGCAACAACAAAGTACTCCACTTACATTGTTATTGTTATGACGATGCTGGCCGCAGCGAGGCTGCCGTGAGAAGCGAACAACAAATTTGTTGATGATGAATTATTCGATTTAATGATGACTGAATGAGGGAGGCTGGAGTGGCGAAGCTGATGGATGCTGGAAGGCGCGCTTTCGCTGGAGGATGCGTGTCGTGTTGTTGCAAGGAGTGCATTGCGAACCGTGTGAGTGTGTGAGTGAGTCTGAACTCGGTGAGAAGTAACGAAATTGGAGAGAAACGAAATTGGAGAGAAACGAACACGAAAGTTAAGTTGCATGCAATTCTTAATATTCCCGCAAGAGAAAATATAATTCCGGAAAAACTAACGTGGAATTAAATTCATTTAAAAACGAAAAATGATGAAATGGAATGCAGTAAAAATAAGAAAGAAAAAAAAACTAATTAACATCAAAATCAAATTAATGCAGTATTTCAATCCAATAAAATTTCGTCTATTTAATATTAAGATTTCCATTAATCACGAAGCCACGAAAGGCCCAGAAATGAGCCATTAAATTGCGAAAATAGAAGCTGCCAATTTTTAAATGCGCTTGACTTCACTCTGTGACCGAAACACAACAACAATAGAAATCAATCAAGCGATGATGACGACGTCTCGCGCTGCCGAGTGCATTTCAAATTGCTCGACGTCACAGTTGGCAGCCTGCTGACGTCAGAACACTGAAATTCATCAATTTATAAATAGAAATGTAGAAGTAAGAAAAAAAAGGAAGCCGCTGAACCGCCTGAATGCCACTTGAAAAGCAGAATCAGCGATGATTTTGGCAGCGAGTTTCAATTTTTACTCCTTTTTTCTCGCATAACTTCTGCTGCAGAGATGCAATAATTCAAGTACAACAACAAAATACTGACACAGTTAACAGCGGCAGCAGCGGTGACAAGTATGTAACAACAACAACAACAACAGCAATAAAGCTGCAGTAATAAGAGGAACAGGAACAACAACAAGCTCTGCTTGTTACTCCGCAATCAGTGCACAATAAGTATCCCGAGAGAGAGAGAGAGAGAGACTTTCCACGCGAGAGACTTTCCAAGGGGCAGCCTAGCAGCAGCCAAGCAGCGCTGCGCGACTGACGGCAGCCTAGAAGTCGCAGCAGCGTGCAAATTTCTAGTTGTCGTTTGATGAATGCAGCAAACAACTAGAGAGGAAGAAGAAGAAGAAGAAAGACAAACCATTTCTTCAATTATACGCGACGTTTGTGTGTGTTTTTCTTCTGTGCGAGAAGCAGAAACCGCAACACACGCATCGGGGAGGCAGCAGCGAAGCGTCGTTCGCTTCAAACACAACTTTTTTTTTAACTCGCTGGCTGCGCTGTGGTGAAAAATTGGTGAAGCTCACAGACGTATGCGGAAAATTTTTCCCCAGGGGTGAGATTATTTTTCAACTAAAAAATCAGCAAGGACGGCGAAACAAATTGAAATTCTTAGTATTTTTAACTGTTCGCCAAGCCACAAAAATGGAAAATTACATTAAAATTCGCTTTAGAAATGAGCTGAAAATTGGTAAAAAACATTTGTAGAAAATTTCAAAATCTACGCAATTTTTGTAAATTATTTCCAAGAGCTAGCGAGTGACTCCTCCCTCCCGCACTCGTGCGTCCCCCGCCGCCGCCGCCGTCTGTGGTTGGCAACTCGTCGCGAGATCTCAACGATCGCGACGTGTAGAAGCTGCAGATAAATTTTATATCTTCTGCGTCGCAGATACCTGCGAACGCCATCAGTTTCGCGCTGAGCAGAGAAGTGTGAGCGCGCGCGCGCGTTTGGTGACCCAGAACTTGTCGCAGCTCAATGATTTTCGATCTGTTTACATTCGTTGACTGTCGGCGTTCAGTGGCTAACGCGCGGAAAAATGTAACCGCAAAAATCGTGCAAGGGACGGCAACCCTTGAACTGGCAACCCTTGAACTGGCAACCCTTGAACTGGCAACCCTTAAACTGGCAAGCGAAAGCCACCGCCGCCGCCGCCACCGCCGCGATAACAACGAGTTGATGCTGATTCTTCTTGTGATTGTGACCGTCATCGTCGCCGTCGTCTTCGTTGTCGTTGTCGTTGTCGCCGTCGTCTTCGTTGTCGTTGTCGTTGTCGTTGTCGTTGATCGTTTGTCGTTGTCGTTGTCGCCGTCGTCTTCGTTGTCGTTGTCGTTGTGGTTGTCGTTGTCGTTGATCGTTTGTCGTTGTCGTTGATCGTTTGCCGTTTGATTGCATTTACTGTTAACATTGAGGTGACTTTTTATTCTGCCAGCCACAACGACAACGTTCTCTCTCACGTTCTCTCTCACTCTCACGCGCTTCGCTTCTCTGCTGCCAGTTTATTGTATGTAATTAAAAATTGCATGAGACAAAAAATAAGTGATGCCAAATTGAAAAGGAATGAAATGCGAGTTTTGGAACGCCGCGGTCTTCAAACTTCAAAATGCATTGAAATCTGAACATTTCAACGCAACTCAAGTTCAAAACTAAGTTAAGAAATCTACAAATCAATTCAAAATTAACGTTTACGATTCACAAAGTGCGAGATATTCAAATGAAAAAATTTATGTTGACATCAAGTGGTTTTGAGAAATTAACAGCATATAAAAAATTAATCACATAAAACGTGAGAATTTCATATTACCGACAACAACAACAGTTTGGCCATAAAACCTAAAAATAAACATTTAAAGTATTAAATGGATATAAGAAATGTAAAAAAAAAATTAACGTAAAAGTTCACAAACTGGCGAACTAAAAATAGGATTTGAAGATTTACAAAATTAAACGGAAACTATTTCGGTCGCCATAAAAACTGTGAAAGCCGCTCGTTTGTCTCCTCTCTTCGTATTTTCATAAATACGTTCGCTCAAAATACTCGCAGTAATTACCGTCAACTGGCCGCGCGACGTTTTTATTTCAATTCCGAATAATTCTCCGCTCAACGTTGGTGCGGCCGCAGCAGCCGACGACTCAGCTGCGTCTCTGCCGGCGGGGGGGAGAGAGAATTCATTGCATGGCTGGCTGGCTGGCTGGCTGGCTGGCTGGCTGGCTTGTCACGCGGGTGGCGGCGTCGGTGGGGGTTCACTGTGCGGCGCAAAGTCCCCCCCCGCTCCCCGCAGTCCCTCTGACAACCACCTTCGCCGCGAATTTCACATTCTTTCCTGCCAGTATTTCGATTAAAAGCGCGAAACGGGTCGCTTGTGGGCGCGCGAGTGCGTATAAATAAATGAAATTTTAATTTTAACGCCCGCCGTCAACAGAATTCCTTAAAATTTCCGCCAACTAATCGATTTTAGTGTTGCTAGTCAACAGCGGCGACTGCCATCCTGCGAAATCGCACAGAATTTGGGAATCACACGAGTTTCTAATTAAACAAAAAAAAAAAACAAAACTAAGTTTCTGCAGATGCTGACGCCAGCTTTTGGCTTCTCTGGCTTTTCAACTTCCACTATTATTATTATTATTATTATTCTCTTTTGCACTCCTTTTCGAGCGGCAGAGTGTATAATTTTTGAGCGATAAGAAGTCAAAACGCAGTCATGTGACTTCGCGTTGGCAGTTTTTTAGTTTAGCTTCGAGTTGCGTGCTTTTTTAAGAAAATGCGAAAAACGCGTCCGCCAGCTTCTCGCTGCTCGGTCGGACCAACTACTCGTTGTAGATAAGCGAACTAGTTGTGTGTGTGTGTGTCTGGTGTCAGTTAGTCTGTCGCTCGTTATATTCGCACCGAGTGTCGAGTGTCGAGTGTCGCCAGCTATTTGCGCACTTTCAATGTTTTCGGTTGAATTTTTATCTCTTATTTATCGGAGGATTTCCTTCATTTTCTCTTATCTAATCACATTCTTTTTGTTTTCTCCATGATAATTTTACGATTTTTGTTTGACTTTAGCTTGGAAAATCACTTTTATTTCTTCATTTTGATTCTTTTCTTTTAAATTGCTCTGCGAGAGAATTACACGATTTCGTTGTTATTTCTCGCTATAACATTTGAACGAGGAGACGACAGTCGTGATCGCGACATTAATTCTCATTATCGACGCGACCTCGTCTCGAATTCGATTCGATAATCGTGATCGAAAGAACTTTCCTGTCGAGACGGCAACCGCGCGATCACCACATTAATTCTCGTGCTCTCGTCGACGTGCTATTTTTTCGACACAATAGTCGAGACGACGCGGCCGTTTTTAGTCGAAATGCCGTCCTGCCACAACACGAACGTTTTCTCCGACCACACAATCGAATAAATAATCTTTTTATTGCACTTTAATAGACTTGGAAGGAGCAACAAATTCAGAGAGAGTGAGCAATAAATTCAGACTTCTGCAAGACTTCGGCCTATAAAAAAATAAGTGAAAAGAAACTTTGCAGGGCTGACAGGGAAAGAGATAAATTTTCTTGTTGCTTGTTTCCCTGTCGTTGTTGTTGGACAAATGTTTCCCCGGATATTAATAAAATATTAACAAGGAACATTTAAATGCTTCACCCAACTTGTTTACCTCGCCTGTTCATTATCAAGCTGGGAATTCCGAGAATCCCCCGACCGCCACACGCTCGCCCTGCGGAGTCCCAAAATGCGCATTCGGTCCTTTTTTTGATCCTACAATAGGATTCCCGTTCCCCCTCTCCGTTCCCGTCGTCCCCACCATCGTTCCCGTCGTCCCCACCATCGTTCCCGTCGTCCCCACCATCGTTCCCGTCGTCCCCACCATCGTTCCCGCCGCCCCACCATCGTTCCCGTCGTCCCCACCATCGTTCCCGTCGTCCCCACCATCGTTCCCGTCGTCCCCACCATCGTTCCCGCCGCCCCACCATCGTTCCCGTCGTCCCCACCATCGTTCCCGTCGTCCCCATCATCGTTCCCGTCGTCCCCACCATCGTTCCCGCCGCCCCGCCATCGTTCCCGTCGTCCCCACCATCGTTCCCGTCGTCCCCACCATCGTTCCCGTCGTCCCCACCATCGTTCCCGCCGCCCCACCATCGTTCCCGTCGTCCCCACCATCGTTCCCGTCGTCCCCATCATCGTTCCCGTCGTCCCCACCATCGTTCCCGCCGCCCCGCCATCGTTCCCGTCGTCCCCACCATCGTTCCCGTCGTCCCCACCATCGTTCCCGTCGTCCCCATCATCGTTCCCGTCGTTCCCACCATCGTTCCCGTCGTTCCCCTCATCGTTCCCGTCGCCCCTCGCTGTTCACATCTTCTGTAGTGCAATAAATCAGCTTTGTCGGGAATCGCGAGAGGGGAACGAAGAATTCTTCCTTCATTACTTTGTGAATCTGGGATGGCAAAGTGGCCACCTTTTGTTACTCTGCTAATGGCTTTGCGAGCTCGCTGCGAAAGCGACTGAATCGTTAACAACAACAACAAGAACAACAACAAAAAGAACAACAACAACAGACATCCTACAAATGCGACAACCGGCCAACAGCAAGCAGCTGAAAACAAAGACACGGAATTTAATAAATAAATAAAAGCAATGAGAACAAAAGATGTGCTGCGCTCCATGGACAGCAATTATATTTCGCTTTCCTATATAAAAATGGATTCATCATACAGCGTCCGAGAAAATGGCTTTGAAATGCGAAGTTTTGGAATTGAAATGTGAAAAGTTCAATTCAAAATGTAAAAAGTTACATTTTTAAATGAAGTTGAATTTGGAATGCAAAAAAACAAAATGAATTTGGAACACAATAAACTGAAATTGGAATGCCAGAAATTGAAATTGGAATGCCAGAAACTGAATTGCGAATGTAAGAAACTGAAATTGGAATGCCAGAAACTGAAATTGGAATGCAAGAAACTGAATTTGGAATGCAAGAAACTGAAATTGAAATGCAAGAAACTGAATTGCGAATGTAAGAAACTGAAATTGGAATGCAAGAAACTGAAATTCGAATGCCAGAAACTGAATTGCGAACGCCAGAAACTGAATTGCGAATGTAAGAAACTGAATTTGTAAGGCTAAAAGTTGTATTTGAAGTGCAGAAAGTTGAATTTGAAGCGAGAAAACGATGAATTGAAGTACGCATTCTGAATGACTTCTTGAACGAAATCCTCCTCAAGTACGTCAGCTGTATGAGAACACAAAAATGGCGCTACAACTCTACGCGTCGCATTCCCTGCGATAACCAACTGACTGACTCACGTTTTCTGCCCCTAGAACACCCTGTGAATCCCGATGCTCGCCGAATCCCCAACCTCTTTCGGGTTGGAACGAATAAATTTGGAACGAAACAACGTCTCACACTCAGCTTTTAGTCCAACAACAACGACAACGACAGCAACAACGACAGTAACAACAACGGCGACAACAACAATAACAATGCTGGGGAAATCCTACCGTAATAATGACCTGAGTTAGAAGTCATTCAAAAGCACAACACAGAAAAACACTCATTCACATCCAGAGAACACAAGAGAAATTTTGTGTTTCTTCTCTTCTTGCCGTTGAGTTTCATTTTATTGCCAGTGCCGCGTGTTGTTGTTGTTGTTGCTGTCGCTCTTTTAAGTGGCTCATTAAACACTTTCTAGGGATTTTCATGCACGTTTCATGCTATTTTTAACAACAAATCAAATGCAACCGCAGGCAAAAAAAAACTCCCATCCCGACACGCCGTGGAATTGGAACCGCGTACTGCGAGTTGTCGCGGTTGTTGCAGATTATAGTAGCTGTAATTTGGAAAATACCAGCAATTAGTTTTTATCCGCACCGCCGTCTCCCGCCGCACCCGACCTTTATAACTGCCAACAATTAGTGACTCCTGTTCTCACAATGATTCTCTCCATTACGCGTCTCCAATTTGAGGCTAATTAAATGCAACACCTTGTTGAGAGTTGGGGCAAGAAAATGCAGAAAATACGGTGTCTGTCCGTCTTTCTTTTACAGAAAATAAGTGCAACTGTAATTGTTTTCTTAAGTTTCGTTATCGGAAATTTCTGGTGATTTTGCCCACCTTAATTTTCAGTTGATTTGAGTTTTCAGGGCGGCTTCGACTTCCTTACGAATTTTTCAATATTAAAGTAGAGAGAAACTTTTTACTTTTTCTCTCACCAAAAAGTGAAAAACACTTGCAAAAACTGTTTTGCAACGCCATTTTATTACAATATTATGACTTTGTTCTCTCCTTTCCTCGTTCTCTCCTTTTTGCCGTTAATTTTGTTGCTTTGCTCGTTTGTTGTTTTTATATAGAGAATAAGTTGAGCGAGCTGCATTTTATTCACAATAAATATTGCTAATTAAACAAACAAATTAAATAAAGAAACAGAAAAACCCAAAGATGTGGATTATTCATTAAAAAGTCTCGTTGTTGCCACAGAAAAATGTTGCCACAGAAATTGTTGCCATTGAGCTGCAGCGAGGCGACAACAATTCACTCAGATGTTCACTGATATTCACAATAATTTATATTGATGGCTTGTTTTTGCTTTTATTCTTCGCTGCCTCCTGACAAACATAGCAATCTGCTGGCGCTGACAGATGTCTGTTGCAGCCATTTATTTCTCAACACGCAACTTGTGCTCAAAACCAAGAAAGACGACGAATCCTTAAATTTCCATTGTCATCTGTTTGGATTTAAATGTCAAGACTGTCGTGACGTGACGTCTCGCATCACTTTTCCAGTGTTGCGAGGTGAAATCGAGAGTGATGGATGTTTTGCTTTCTTGTTTTGCTTTCTTGTTTTGCCGTCTCGGAAGATTTAAAGACAGTCTTTGCAAAACAAAAGCATTTCATTCTGCAATCTGCCACTGACTTTCTAGAGATTTTCCTATGAAAAAAACTGCTATTCAGTTTTTTAAATAGAACACACTAAACCGATTATTGGACTTTCAAATATCAAATAAGTCAAATCAGTTCAATAAATCCAAATAAGTTCAATAAATCCAAAACGCCGAATTAATTCGATTAGTAGGTGAAAACTTTTGCCCGTGAAAACCTGCGAAAACCTGCGAAAACAATGCAGAAATCAGCAGAAATACTTTTTGTACAAAACGTCTGCAAGATACTTTGCACCCGATAAATAAAAAAAATAAAAAAAAATAAAAAAAAACTTGAATACTCCTACAAATGGAATCAAGAAAACTGAAGAAAAAATTCTAAAATGAGGCTTTGAAAAACGTGACTTAAAAAAATATACAAAACGGAAAAATGCTTTCAAAATTCGTGTAATAAATTTTCAAGAGTTCTTCTGGCTTCGGAAGCGCGGATTGTATAAAAACCGAAAGACATAAAAAAAAAAACCATCTCAAATGATTATCTCGCAGCAGAGTTGTGAGAAGAATAACAACAATACGACCGCTGGCGAGAAAAACAGTACTGTCAACAACAACAA
Source organism: Sicus ferrugineus (assembly GCA_922984085.1). Lineage (NCBI taxonomy): Eukaryota > Metazoa > Arthropoda > Insecta > Diptera > Conopidae > Sicus > Sicus ferrugineus. The sequence goes on from OV277351.1 coordinate 31,137,619, forward strand.
CGACAACAACGACAGCAACGACAACAGCAACGACGACAAGAGCAAAAACAACAACAGTATCAATAACGTTATGTCATCGTTGGAAAAACTGTTGGTGTGCGTAGAAGAGGAAGATGACGAGTTCGCTTCACCGGACAAGAGAAGAGGCGACGATGAGAGTTATTTAGAGGAAAGCGACGACTCGTACACGGACTCCGATGCCGCCCCCCTGGTGGGGAGCCTCAGCAGCACGTTATTAGCGCGCAAATTCCGACCCTCGACCAGTGGCATGCAACGCAAGGCTGCATTTCGTCAACGCAAAATGGACTCAGCAGGTGTGTGGCGTCTGAAGAGGTGAGTTGAAGGGGCAACGTGGCCCCCGCGAGCACAAGAGATGCAGTGCAGGCTGTGTGAATGGATTCACTGGCTATTATAAAAGAAAGGGAGGCAAATTATTATTTAATCGTTTATATGTCGAATATATGGCAAGAAAGTAGAATTCCTCCGAAATTAAAAACTTCTTTTAATTTTATATGCTTTTTTGCCAATTTATATGCCGATCAGGTGCATTTTTACGTTTGGTAATTCTTGGGTGGCGAAAAATATTTAATTTTTTTATAATTTACACTCTCAAGAATCTCTTTCTCTTCTCACATTTGTACACTCTGGATGAACTCCGCCAGGTGTTGTTGTCGTTGCTGTTGTTGTTGTTGTTGTTGCTTCAGCCAGAACTCACTCTGCACATCGACAACAATTGCTATTATTTATTCACTCAGAGTCGTTGCTGTCATCATCATCATCATCATCATCATCATCATCATCCGCCACCGTCATCGAACGCTCATCTCAGAAGCACTCAAATGTCAGTTCTAGTTGAGCAGAGTGAAGTTTCGTTGTGTTGTTGGTGTTCTTGTTGCTGGTGTCATTGTTGCGGTGGCTGATTCAACACGACGTTATTACTCCTGGTGCTGCTGTGTTAGTGATGAAGAGGCAGCCGCTGTTGTCGCTCACGTTGGCGATGACAGTGTAAACAATGGAAATGCTAACAATAACAACAACGATGATGATGGTGATGATGATGATGATGATGATGATGGGAACGATAGCATGTTGTTCTTGCTGTTGTTGTCCAAGTGATGTGAGGAACAAAAATTCTAGGAAAAACAGGAATCGCTCGACACGCTTGTTACCTCTGGATTTTCTGCAATAAAACGGAATTTTATTGCAAACACAGTTGATGGAGGACTCCTCTCTCTCTCTCTTTGCGGGTTCATGTGTGTCCTTCTTCTTCTTCTTTCTGCAAACGGGCAGAAAACAGTGAAGAAGGAGAAGAATTCGAAATCAGTTTCCACAGCAACACACAATAGAGTTCGTGGTGCAGCCATTTTTATCAGCTGAATTAAGCGTGTTGCATGCGTCCTGCGCTTTTTTTTTGCCACTGGCAGTTTTGATCATGAATTTTCGTTCCTTGTTTTCAACTCTGTTACTCGGACAAATTTGCAAAAACGAAAATTGAAGCTGTGAGTTTTCTTACTTTTTGGAGGAACAAGAATTCAAGAGCGAACTCTTCGCATTTTTTGCTCCTCACACTTTTTTACTGTAATTCTCCCTCCCGCTCTTTCTCACGAGAACATTTAAAATTCTCCTCCTTCCCAACGGGAATTACATTACAAGCAGCTTTAAGAAGAAATTTACATATAAATTATTTTCACACTCGCTCAGGCATTTCGACAAAAAACAACAAATAGTCGATATTCTCTAGTGATGCGTATTCTATGATTCGCTTGTTATCCTCTCGATTTGCACTCTGGTCACCTTAGAAGCGGAATAAATGAGCGGCACCTCAGAAGCGGAATAAATGAGAGGCTCAGAAGAGCAGAAACCCATTTGAAGTGAAGCCCGAAGAGACGTCAGTTATCAATGAGTTCCGTACGTCGCGGCGTCAAAATCTCATCATAGTTCTTCTCTTCTGGACTTCTGATTTCTGTATTTTTACGCTCCGTTAGAAAGCTGAACCGAAAGCGTGCTTCAACTTCAATACACAGCATTTCAACGAGCGTAAAAATATCGCGCTGTAAATTTGTAATTTCCGCCAAGCGAATTATTTACATTTACGCGCTTCCACCTGAAGAACCAAACTGTTTTTTTTTTTGTTCTCTTCTATTTTCTCAGCTTGCAATTTTAAAACATCTGTCGTGATTCTCACCAACAAAGCGGAAGTACAAAAATTTCTCGCCCATCATTGAGCGCACGAACAACAGTCAGTCAGACGAGAAACGCTATATTATTCGTATTTGTAAATAAATAAATAAATAAATAATTCTTATATCTGGCGTTCCTTCTCCTCCCTCTCCTCCTCCTCCTTCTCCTCCTCCACCACCACCACCACCACCACCACCACCACCTCTTGTTCCCGTTGCAGAAGAGCGACCAGCAGCAACGCGCGTCGTCCGATTCGCATCGTTCCGGACTGGACGGAGAACGCAGTGCAGGGTGAGCACTACTGGAAGCCCACGTCGGCGTCTGGCGATCTGTGCTGCCTGAACGAGGACTGCATTGTAAGTACAGCCGGTAGTTGCGACACATGAAATTCTGAAGCTTTCATTTTCACCTAAATCAAGGCAAAGCCAAACGTAGCGAAATCGGGGTTTGCTGATGTATAAAATGACCAAATGAATGTCCTTCTTTTTTTTTTTGCTTTCTGCGTTTACGCAAGGAGAAATTCATTTTCCATTCTTCGAAATCGTTGCGTTTATTTTTCCTTTTGTCCTTTTTTCTCCCCTCTCTACACTCACATTTTTCACGGTTTGAAGGGAAATCGTGGGTTTCGAGTTAATTTTGTTGGCCGCTGTAGAGTCCTTAATGATGCGAGAACTCTTGAACACCCGACCGGAAATGCATTGGGGACACGAAGCCTCCGCACACACGTGACACCGCATACCACACGCTAAATTACGCGCGGGGAATTTCGGATTACACGCGTGACAAGAGATAAATCCACCCTCAACTCATCATCCTCCTCCTCCAACTCATCATCCTCCTCCTCGAACTCCCCATCCTCTTCCAACTCACCATCCTCATCCAACTCCCCATCCTCACCCAGCTCTTCTCCCCTCGATCCTTCCGTCATTCCTGCAACGCATCCTTCTCAGTGAGTCCTTTGAAATGTATTCAAGCGCAAGGATTTCGAAAGCTTTTTCGTTACACTCGGCCACCGCTAGAAACAACTAATGTGAATGTTTTCACAAAATACAATAACTTTCACGCCATTTTACGTTGTTGGCCAACACTTTCATTATCAATATCACTGAAAATAGTGATAAAAAGGCGAGCCATTGCTAGCTGCTGTACATTTTGTGTCATTTGTCCTTCTTTCTCACCACTAGAAAAGCGGTCAACGCATGAAATGTTCCGCCTGTCAACTCATCGCTCACCAGAACTGCATTCCGTTGGTGAACGAACGGACTCAACTGGTGTGCAAGCCAACGTACCGCGATGTGGGAGTTCGTCAGTATCGCGAGCAGACAGCCACTCATCACCACTGGGTGCACCGCAAGATGGAGAAGGGGAAGTGCAAACAATGCGGAAAGGTGAGAGCTGAGAAGCTTAAATGTAACGAAATAGTAATGAAAACGAAGTGAAGTCGTTTTCTTCTTTCTCTTCTTCCTCTTCTTTCTCTTCCTTGCTTCGAACGGCGCTTTTGTATCGTTTTGCTGTCTCCGCAAGTCTGCGTGGAGTGCCTAATCAATCATCAGCAGTCGCAAAGAGCAGATCATTATTTTGGTTCATTTCTCCTGCTCTCATTTCTTCTGCTCTCGACATTTCTGGAGATGAGAGTGAATACAGCATCTTCGGTTTCTCGAAGTCGGCTTTTGTGGAGGATTTAAAGCACTCGTGTTGTGTGGCCCATTAGCTCAGTTGGTTAGAGCGTCGTGCTAATAACGCGAAGGTCGCGGGTTCGATCCCCCCATGGGCCATCGGCAGGATTTTTTTTATAATTAGAAAAATACATACAAGTTTTTTTTTATAGTTTTTACATAGTATTTTGCTGCAAGATAATATGCGGTGCAAGTTAGAGATGCGCTGCGGCAAGAGTCTGCTACAAAATCGCTCAATTAGCTTAAACGATTCGCGCTCAATTGAAAGTTTCGTTTTTTACGCTTTGCTAATGCGTATAAATTTATGACCGGAATACGATACAATAAAACATCCGTCTTGAAACTTTTTAAGCTTTTATTGCTGCTGTTGTTGTTGTTGTTGTGTGTGGATCAGAATTTTCAGGTCTTTCACGAACACGGAGTCACGTATAAACGCGAGCTGAATAGCATCGCGTAGACAGAACACGGACGCTCGTTAATTCACTTTATTGTCCGCTTTGTTGAGTACTTGCGAGCAACAATAAAACCACGCAACGCAAACAACAGGAATTCAACAACAACAACAACAGCAACAACACAGCGACGCGGCAACAATTCCAGTGATCGTAAAAATGAAAAAAAAAAACAAACAGCATCACAAACACACTCATCAGCACTTTTATTCATTCGCATCCTCGCTCTCAGTCATCGAGGGTTATAATTATCGGTTAAATTCATCAATTAAATTGAATGCCATCATTAATTATGTCTCATTATCATCTTATTGTTGCCGTGATAATGATCACCTCGATTGTTCATCATCTCTAGTGTCATTCTGATGATGATGATGATGCTCTCGCGGTTCGTTGATAACGATCCGATTTATTTAAGTGTGGCCTTCGTCGTTCGTGATACGCACGAAGCGATGCGTTCGTCTCGCTATCGTCTCGCCATCGTCACGAACTCATCTCGAATTCGAGACTGTAATCGTTTGTATCGCTAGCCGTTTCCGGCTCCTCTTCTCTCGTGTCATTGAAAGTTTTGCCATCAGCATCAGAAAAGCCAAGGAAAACAAAATTTCAAACGAAAATCGGCCAACATAACCAGAGAGAGAGAGAGAGAGAGAGAGAGAGAGAGAGAGAGAGAGAGAGAGAGAGAGAGAGAGAGAGAGAATCTCGTGCTATAAGAACGCGATGTGCGTACAAGACAGACGGACCGGATGTCCTGAACACCATTTTAATAGCCATCGCTTGCTGCATGATGAACTGAGCGAAATATTTATCTTGCAGCAGAAATTCTATGAACGAACAGGTTTAGGCGGTGTGTGCGTGTGTGTGTGTGCGTGTGTGTGTGTGTGTGTGTGTGTGTGTGTGTGTGTGTGTGTGTGTGTGTGTGTGTGTGCGTGTGTGTGTGTGTGTATCATTATTGCTGCAGTGATTTTTTATTGCACATTTAAATGGTTTTCTTACCACGCGTGCAAGCGTTTCACATCCCGCAGGTTCGTTTTTCTCCGTAGGATTTTATTTTAATTTTAATTTCAGTTTATCAGCGCTGGGCTTTAGTTGGTTTTTATTGCACTTCTTGACGGATTTTTATTGCTGTGTTTTTACTTCCACTGATGCTGCAGATATTATTGCTGCTACTGCTGCTGCTGCTGCTGCTGATGATGACAGGTTTCATTATCACTCTCTTGCTCGATATTTAAAGCTTTTTAATGTGGATTTTACCAAGGTTGTCGATAAATTTTAATACATCGATTTGAAGCTTTAATACATCGATTTGAAGTACCATTGACGCCTTACTTATCTTTCTCTAATTTCAATCTGAACTAAATCGAACAATTCAAGCCACTCAAATACTGTCTTCGTTGCTTTCTCTCTGTAATTTCTCTGTAATTTTTCAAATATTCCTTCTGTATTTTCTGCAGGCCGTACAAGGAAAACTCTTCGGCTCCAAAGAAATTGTTGCACTAGCCTGCGCGTGGTGCCACGAGGTGTACCACAACAAGGAGTCCTGCTTTAATCAGGCCAAAATCGGAGAACAGTGTAATCTTGGTAAGTTCTGAGCTTATATAATATAATAAATTAAATAAAATAAATAAAAACGGATTTCGTTGCGAAAAAATGCTATTTCGACAAAATATATTTTGCTGCTTAAACTGTCCGCTGTCGTCATCGGTATCCGTGTGAAGCTTGCAAAAGTTCACAAGTCGCTTGATCGATCGATCGATTTCATTCCACAACTAAAACGATCGCTTAATTGGTGTCGCGTATACGTCGCGTTGTACGCAGCTGAAACCCGACCGGTTATCGTGGTTGAGAGATGAAAATAGAGAATTACATTCTTAATTACACACGACTACACATGACACACTCTACGCACGACACACTCTACGCACGACACACTCTACACACGACTACACATCAACTTTCACACGCACAATGTTAAAACGCAACAAATACGTAAACTCATTGAAAATTAATACAGAAAATACTTGCTTATGATGAACTGAATTTTCTTCATTTGCGTAGTGTTTTCGGTGGCTTATCATCTCTCTGTGTGTGTGTGTGTGTGTGTGTGTGTGTGCGTGTGTGGGTGTGCGTGTGTGCGTATGCAAATGCACTTCTGTCAGCAGCTGCCCACATTCCCTACTTTGCTTTGTTGGTTTGACGACTTCAGTTTGCATTTGCACTCCACCACAAGCACTGATGTGCCTCTCGGGTCTTCTGCACCAGCATCAAGTAGACGGCAGTCCACACTGTCCTCCTCTCCTCTCTCTCTCTCTCTCTCTCTCTCTCTCTCTTTCGGGCGCTTCCGATTTGCTAGACTTCAAAGGAAACTTTGAATGTGCAGCTTAGCTTCTGTTTGGAATTGATTACCGTTGCGTTATCCGAATTCAACACACGCAGCGGCATCATGAATGCTTTGAAGGTGGCCGACATGCAGACAGGATGTGTTTATCAGAGCACACACGCACACACGCACGCACTCACACTCAATTACAACCGGGGTAGCGAAGAGGTAGGGAATTAATTAAGAAGAATTGAGGAGCTGCTGTTTGTGTCATCGTCGCCAGCATCATTCATAATTATGCGAGCGTTTCAACCGACAAGTGAGGCAGAGAGTTGTGTTTCACAGTTATTACGTATTTATTGAGGTTGAATTGATAGCCACTTGAAAGTATATTGATTTTTATCCGAAAACTTATCCTTCCTCCGAGAAGTGCACTTCTTCTGATGGAATCCCTTTGATCTGCTGAATGGTTGGAGTGCGCAGTGAATAAATCATTTTGATTAAGAGTTCCGTTAACGCATCACCACATCGTTTAAGTCAATTACAATTTGACAACCGTTAAGTTGAGAGGAACACCTCTGCGTTAGTGAAATTATGGCTCCACAGTAATCACTAACATAAATCAATAAACAAGTATAAATAAACAAAAATATTCTATTTTTCTCAAGCCGTTTTCAGCCAATTACGCTTGCAACATCAGATTCTCTAACCCTCTCCGTTCCTCTCCTTAGGAAACTATGCACCCATTATTGTGCCACCGTCGTGGATTGTTAAGCTACCCACCAAAGGCAACTTCAAGTCATCCATACGAGCGAGCAGCAACAACAAGGGGAATATCGGCGGTTCAAATGCTTCCAAGAAACGCCAACAAAGTACAAAGCGCAATAAACAGAGAGATGACAAGAAGGAGCCGCGAGCCTTCATCATCAAGCCCATCCCGTCCGCAGAGGTCATTCCAGTCATAGTCTTCATCAATCCGAAGTCAGGCGGCAATCAGGGCGTAAAACTGCTCGGCAAGTTTCAGCATTTACTAAATCCGCGGCAAGTCTTTGATCTCACGCAAGGCGGACCGAAAATGGGGTGAGTTCTCCTCGCATCGGATGATGCGATTTCATTAAAATATTCTGTTGCAACAGCTTGGAAATGTTTCGGAAAGCGCCGAATTTGCGCATCTTGGCCTGTGGTGGCGATGGCACCGTGGGCTGGGTGCTCTCCGTGCTCGACGGCCTGAGTCCGCCGATACAGCCGGCACCAGCCGTGGGTGTGCTGCCCCTGGGCACCGGAAATGATCTTGCCAGAGCTTTGGGTTGGGGTGGAGTAAGTATTGATGATGGGACCCTTCTGTGCCTTCGCTAAAAATACATATCAACCACGCAATTTTCCAGGGTTACACTGACGAGCCGATCGGCAAAATACTACGTGAGATTGGCATGTCACAGTGTGTACTGATGGATCGCTGGCGCCTGAAGGTGGCGCCCAACAATGACGTCGAGGACGACCGTGTGGAGCGGAGCAAGGACAACGTGCCGCTCAATGTGATCAACAATTACTTCTCGTTCGGCGTCGATGCTCACATAGCCCTGGAGTTCCATGAGGCGCGTGAGGCACACCCGGAACGGTTCAACTCTCGCCTGCGCAACAAGATGTATTACGGCCAGATGGGCGGCAAGGATCTGATATTGCGTCAGTATCGCAACCTCTCGCAGTGGGTGACCATGGAATGCGATGGCACGGACTACACGGGCAAACTGAAGGATGCCGGCTGCCATGCGGTGCTTTTCCTCAATATACCCAGGTATGGAATGGAATGTGTTTTCTTCTCATGTCCCCGGGGGCGGACGATTAACATTTAATCGTTTTTGAAAATTTATTACCCCTCTAATTAAATCTATAGATTGCTTCTGGGGCTTAAGGCCATTCTTCGATTTTCGATCAGTTCAAATATGTTTTCCTCTTATTCACTGCATTCTTCCCTCCCCCTCCCTCTTCTCCTGCAGCTATGGAGGCGGTACTCACCCGTGGAACGACTCGTTCGGCCAGTCGAAGCCAGCTATAGACGACGGCCTCATGGAGGTCGTCGGCCTGACGACCTACCAGCTGCCCATGCTGCAGGCCGGGCTGCATGGCACCTGCATCTGCCAGTGCCGCACGGTACGCATCGTCACCTCGAAAACCATACCGATGCAGGTCGATGGCGAAGCTTGTCGGGTGAAGCCGTCCATTATTCACATCGAGTTGCTCAACAAGGCCGTCATGCTGGCGAAACGCAAACAAGGACATGGCGATGTGCAGTAAGTAGTGTGCTGATGGCTTTCTTGATGTTGTTGCTCCTGCTGGTCCTTCCATCATAAGGGCGACTTATGGTCTTTCAGAAAGGAAGAAAAGGAAACAGCAAGCAGCTGTTTTCACATTGAAGCATTGCAATTTTTTAAATTGGATTTTTATTATCGAAGAAATAAACTGTGTAATGTATGTCGTCAAAATGCTGAAGTTCAGCATTGAATGGAACTCAAGTTTATTACTCAGCCGTCAGTGTGACTCTCGACCAAGTGAAGAACCGTAAATTCTGCAACTTTATTCTTGTTTTAATTACACAGAAGAATGCTATAAATTTTACCACGTTTCACCACTGGATTCTCTTCACGGAAAACATATTTTATTTAGACTGAATTTTATTAGTTTGTCTTTATTTATGGGTTCTCCGTTCATCACAGAACTTACATTGTGAACGTCCTTAAAACAGAACTGCAGAAGTAATCATTACTTTTACAGACATCATTTCAAAATTACAACTAAAAATTGTGTGCGAAGAACATACGCTTGCTATTCTCGATCACTTCTCGCCTATATAAAATTATAAATCTCTACATTTTCGTTTATTTGAGAAGTGTAATCTGAATTTTATTATTTTAATTGTTCTTCCTGGCATTTATTATAACCGGAAAATAATAAAAATGATGAAAATTTGATTACATTTTCAATAATTTTAATAATGTGCACAAAAATTAAACCAAATCAGTAAAACAATCACGAAATAATCAAACTAAATTGAGAATTTAGTAGGATTACTTGGCAATGTATAGAATTACTTTGTAATCATAATCTAAATGTAATATTAATTCAAAATTTAAAGCTCTCCCTGAGATTTATGCATGATAAATTGGTGTAAAATTTTTCGATAATGTTGAATAATCGAAAGTTTCCTTATTCGATCAAATGAAAGTGACGGTTTGATCGAGGAAATTCTTTTCTAATTTCTCTGTTAATCGAAAACGATCGATTAATCGATAGTTTCACTTTTAGGCTAACATCTGGATTTATAAATTCTAACATTTCATTATCTACACACTTTTCTTCTTCCAACACACAGAGTGAATCCGTTGGAAAAGCTGCAGCTGACCATCTTGCGCATTACAATGCAACAGTACGAGCAGTACCATTACGACAAGGACATGCTGCGTAAATTGGCGAATAAGCTGGGCCGGTGCGAAATCGACTCGCAGTGCGACCTGGAACACGTGCGCAACATGCTGAATGCCAAATTCGAGGAATCCATAACGTACCCGAAAGTCTCACAGGACTGGTGTTTCATTGATTGTAAGCATTTGATCGCGCACGGACAATCGGCGCTTATTTATTCATTACTTTACCGTCTGCATTGCAGCCTGCACTGCCGAGCATTATTTCCGCATCGACCGAGCACAAGAACATCTACACTACATCTGCGACATCGCCATCGACGAGCTCTACATACTCGACCACGAGGCGCCCACGATGCCGCAGACGCCGGACCAGGAGCGCTCCTTCTCCGCCTACTCGCAGCGCCAGGCGCAGAACGAGCGACGCAACATGGACCAGACAGGACGGTCGGGCAGCACTGGTATGCAATTGCCTTATGTAGATAAACGCATGTTTTGTCATTTCTATTACAAAAAGAAAGCTTTTGAGTTGTGAAGATGCGACGAGTATATTTCGCGGCCGCTGTGTGAATTCGGTAGGTGTTACATGTGGGCGAGGGGGTGGGGGAGGGAAAGGTTTTGTGGAGGTGGGAGGATGCGAGGTTTTGGAAAATCATAATTAATTCAAAACTGAGTTCAGTCGAAGAGTTCTGATTGATATTTAAAGCGGGCAGCAGGGGACTTTTTCAGTCAACAAAAGTCAACTGTTGCAGCCGCCAGCCAAAAAATAACTTCGCTCCAGTCAAGAATAGAATTGTTACAAATCTTAACTGTGTTAAGCTGCAGATCTGCATGTAATTTTGTCAATTTAAACAAACTGCGGCTGGTTTCTACAAGTCTTCGCTGTTAAAGCTAATTTAGTTTGTACGAGTAGTTTACAAGTTCAGAACTAGCTTGCCAAACTGAGTTGAAATAAATTCGAGAAACTTTCAATGCGAATATTTTTATTTCCAAGTTATTTTGCTTTGCCTGAGACAGAGAAAAGTAGCGCTTCTTCATCAGTGAAATCAGAATACAGCTTAGTCCTTGCCGCCGCAGTGTAAGTGGAACCCAACAACCAGCAGCACCGACGTGCTCCCGAAGCAACCGTAAACTCCGCCGGAGCGACTTCCATTTTGCACAGTCAGCAAAGGCTAAATCGTATTCCGAGCTCCACGATGGATGTGAAGAGACGAGTAGTAGTGTATTTTGAATGAGGAAACCGAAATTCTTACTTTGAAAACGTTTTACTTTATATATTTAACTTGTCTTCTTACTTATCGTCACTTATTGCCTGCGTTTGTTGTTTTCAATTCTCTCGAAACGCTTTGAACACCCACTTTCACTCAAATAACAATTAAATTTTGAAAATATCTTCCATTTGTTGAAAACCTACGCTGAAGACGATGATCTGCGTATCGGCTCGAAACCTCTTCGAGTTACCAAGTGGAAGAGGTAAAGCTAAACCAGCATTTGAGTTCGTAAATTGTATCTGCCGTTCAAATTTTCGCATATTTTTAGACTTCTAGTAGTGCTTCGACTTTTCCACACTCTCGCACTTCCACACTTTGGCACTCAATTTCCAACTTCGCTAAGCATTTTTTACAGTAGAAGAAGAGACCCCTCGAACCCTTTTATTCAGCTTTATTAATAAACACTAAACATTGAATTCCAATTCCATGCATTTTTTAATTAATTCTTTTATTAATAACACATTTTTCAAACTAATAAAGTTGCAAGAATTCATCAAACTTTTGACATCTAATTTGTGTGTGTAATTATAGTTTTTCTGTTTACTCTAAAAAATTCATCTATTCCTTCACTTGTTTATTTACCAGTTTACTTACGTAATTATTCTCTCTTTCATGTGTTTACTATATAATAAATTGCAATATCTTTCAGTGTCCTTATTTACTTATTTATCAGTTTATTTTAGTCATTTCTTTACTTATTTACTCAGTAATGTACAATATTTAGTTTTTCACTTTCTCCTCGTTAGAGAACATTTTTGCGCCGTCTGTGCCACGTTATTATTGTTGCTTGACATCCAAGCTTCCCAATTCTTGCTAACCTTAAAATTTGCACTAACCCAAGTTTAGCTAGAACTTTTCTACTAAGCATTTCTTCCTACAAAGAAATTATTCACAAACTTTCAATGCATGCAGCAATAAAGACAGACTATTCAGTTTCAACGAGGATGTCTTTGGGGCGGGATTCAGGTATTTATTGTGAAAATGGAATTACTTTTTCAGTTTCCTATAGTTTTTCCCCCCCTTTTTTAGCTCTTTCCAACGTATGCTTAAAAAAGGTTTTTCAGTATTTTAAGGTTTAACTACAATTCTCTTTTTTTTCCACAACGCCTTGATTTATGAACTTCCGCACGCCACTCTTCTCTACGACTTCTAACCACCTGGATCGACAACTCGCACCTACTTTAGCCCTATTCTGGAGCAAACTTCCGATGCCGTATTACTAGCGGCTCAGCAAGGCGACCTGAACTGGGTAGTTAGCAATAACTATTGTAATATACTTGAATTTATATGTGTTGCGGTGTTTGTTGATTGCTGTTGCCTATTAACTGCTAGTGTCCGTTGTTCTTGCTCTTGTTTGAGAAATCGAAGTCATGTAACCCGCCTGTTGTTAAGAACATTTTCCGATATTCTACGCAAACTCATATACGATAATTGCAGGCTTGAGTTGAGAGCTTCTGTTTTTGTCTAGTTCCTCGTGAAATTCATAAGATGAAGATTGAAATAAAGAGCAAACATTAACTCACACATTCTCTCTTTCTCTCTCCCTCTGTAATTTTGCAGTTACGTGCCCTACATGAACAAGGATACTCACTGCAATCAGTAAACTCCGCCGGACAGACAGCCTTACATTTCGCTTGTAAATATAATCACAAGGACATCGTCAAATACATCATCTCGTATGCATCACGACGTTTGATCAATATGGCGGAGACGGAAAGGTGAGTTCGAATGGCTCTCTTTTCTGCAGTACACTACATCTAACGTCCTCTTCTCTTCTTTTTTTTTTTATAACCAATCCCAAACCAGAGGACAGACCGCTTTGCATGTTGCTGCTGAGCAAAAATATCGCGACATCAGCGTCATGCTGGTCGCCGCAGGTGCCAATCTACAAGCGCGCGACCTCACTGGAAACACGCCGATGATGGCGGCTTTCAACCGAAATGCCAACGAAATCGCCACCTATCTGGAGAGTAAGCCATAAAAAGAAGCCTTCAACCAAGCGTCGAACGTCATCGCCATCGTCATCGTCATCACCACCACCGCCATCATCCGTCAGCTAGCAATGCCATCAGTTAGCGCCCAAGCACACCAAGTAGTACGCTAGAAACCCTTTGAACTTGCCACCAGAGTCGAATCACGGCTCCAAGGACATCATAGATGTACAACTCATCAGCGCCTTGCAATGCACCCACACATCTCGTAGTGCTTGTTTTACATACTGTTTGCGCTTTAACGAGGCAGTGCGCACCTTGCTGCTTGCATCCCTGCAACTTTGTGGCTGTACATCAAGTGGTTGTGTACTTGTGGGCCTAATGTACGATTGTAATGCCTATGCGTTTTTGATTGATTGTGTGACTGTAAATTCCTTAATATCCAAGAATCTCTAAAACAAAAATAATAACAAATGCCAACGAGAAACTGTTGCTCTCAATTATTTTCCCCAATTAACAGCTTGGTAGGCTTAGATCGCTAAAAACTTTACCTGGTTTGTACTAATCTTATACGTTTCTTCTCTTTTCCGTCTCCCATCGAACAAATACAAAATCGCTACATTGTGGATATACAAATTAATCGATTATCATTGAAACAATTCGTGAAAAACAAAAATCATTCCATTAACATGTTTAAGGCCAAGAACGCTTCCTGTATATGGATGCGCAAGCGAGGATCTAAAATCAGTTGAATTGCAAATAGTCATAAACCGAATTTCATATAAATAAGACTATTTACTGCATTCAAATTGCTTGCATTTCAAGTAAATTTAGCAATAAAAACAATAATATCAATATTAAAAATAAAATAGTCTCACTCAATTTTAATGAAATGTTTTATTTATTTGTAGTTTTAGCAAAGGCATTAATTTATATGAATAAATTTAAATAAACTGCATCAAAAATCTCTGGCGCACGAATTAAAAGTAGTGTTGTAATTTGAATTAATAATTAGAGGCGAAATTGAGCATAAGGCATTCATTATTATTTTTTGTACAAACACAACTAATTCAGAGTAATTTTAATTCAAAAATACTATGAAATGTAGTTAAATTTCTTCTTTTGAGAAGTAAGATTTCTCTAGTAATAAAAACTTATTATGTGATATTAATAACAGGAAAATTGGAAGATTTATAAATATTATTAGTTTTTAATGTAAGTTCTTATAGACGTGTTTGTTAATTTCCTTAATAAGTTACTTCCTCAGTTAATTTATTGATTCTAGCTAATGAAATGCATTAAGTTAGTAGAATGTATTCACTTGTACCGGCTATAATTTTGGTTTATTTAATTTCTAAACTGTATTAACTTGTTTAATTATTATTAGTTAACAGATATTGTTAGTGATTTTTATATACAAATGTATTCTTTTGCGTTCTGAAAACCTTATTCAGTGTTATTTATTTGTTTGCCCTTGTTTATTTATTTAAGTATTAAAGTATTGAGTAATTGAGTATATGAATTTAGCTCGCGTCACTTGTTTAGTTTTCACTTGTTTCGTTCTTAGTATTTATAAACTTACTGTCAACTCTTCTATTTGCAATATTTATAATTAATGTTTAACTAACTTAAATCGTGAGAAATTTGTTTTACTTGTTTTTATCTTTCAAAGTGATGAAAATCGTTTCAAAAATATTGTTTTGTCTCAGTTATATATTGACTTTCTTCTGATTAACTAGCTGGTTGGTTACCTCAGTAAATTTTGTCCAATCAATTTCTGTATTCTATTGATGTCAGTAGTTAGAAAAAAGGGGGAATAAAAGCACCCAATTTACACAATAAGAAACTATTTAAACAAGTAGTTCATATAAGCAGCTAAATACATGCGTAAATATATATCTTACACTGTACATTTGTAATTTAAAATGGCCTCACCAACTGGATTTCTCTCAAAATACTCAACGAACTTAATTAGATTAGATGAAAATACTTTATATGTAAATATCTTATTCAAACAAATAATATTACTAAAAAAGACCTTTTGAAATTTCAGTCTTATACTCACTTTATGCTAAACGACACACACAAACATAAAACATGAACACTTGCTATATTTTTCTACATCTTCGTTATAATAAGTCTGTATTAAAAATGTATAAAACCTGAACACATATAAGAATTATTTGTAGTGATTAGAATACAATTAAGAAATTTAAAATATTGCAAACGATCTACTTAAAAAAATACACTATTTTTTAAATCTCGCGGATAATTATATTTTGACAATTTTTGTAATATAAATAGAAGAATAAAAGCAAAGCAAATATTAATCGCACTTATTAGATCATATAAAAATTTTTGTTTCGTGTTTTGAAGAACATTGAGCAACATAAAAAGTCAATTAGTATTTATATTGAAGCAAAAAACATTTTTGGAATATACTTATCGTATATAAATCACTAAACGCTTTCATGCAGAATAATACATAATACATTTTTCACTTTAATCTCAACACATTTGATGATTTAAATTAGATTGTTAGAATTAGAAAACGGCTTGACTTCAAATTAAAAGCAATTTTTTATTACTCAAAATATTTGCATGAATGTATTTTTCCTCGAAATATTGAAAATTGTGCTTGAAGAAAACGTTAACGGTTTTGGAGCAAAACATTATCTTGTGCCAGGAAACTTTTACTTTAGCAAAAATTATGCAATTTCTTGAATAAACATGAGAAAATTACTGTAATAAAAATTTAATAAAAGATCGTAAATATAACCTAATTGTGAAAAAATATCACCTGAGATTTAAATAAATTTATATAAATGAACTAATAATTTATAAAAAAAGCGTTAAAATAAGAGATAAGAGAAATATTATGAAAAATTCTATTCAATAGAAGTTTCAGTAATTTTGTATACAATTTGAAAATAATATACATTTCACAAATACTAAATTGTTTAAGGAAGAACCTTCAACAAAATATTCTTGCTTAGCATGATTACAATCGTAAAGAAATCGGCACGAAAAATATCAGTTTGTGTAAATTTAATTATTAGAAATAAGGATTCATTGAAGCAACATGGAAAATCACTCTATTAATTCACAAAATTATAATATATTTAATACGAAAAGATAAATTTAACTGAGCAAATAAACAAACTCGCAGCAAAAAGTTGAATGTATACAAAAATTTGGCAGCAAAGGATTTAGATGAGAACTCTTATTATTTGTGTTTTTAATTTATATTTTCAGGGTATTTGTTTACATTCAATTATTTAGGTTTTTATGCTATTTAATTTTTTAAATATTAAAAGTTTTACTTATTTATATTAAATACTTTAGCATTAAAAACTAAATGCTTTAGCTTGATTGCAGGATTTTTGAGTACCCAGGATCGTAATGATTTTTATGATAGATGAACATAGTATGAAATTAAAATATATATTATATTTTAAAATATATATTTAAAATATATATCTTAATTTCATATAAATTAAAAACCTTTTAATAAGCAAATAAGAGTTAATAAAGTGATTTTTCGATCATAACCTCGAAATTTTCGAGAAATAAAAGTGATCATCATTCAAGTTATCTTTATTTCTATAAATATTAAATTAATTCAAGATTATGTTTTAAGTGGATTTCTAAACAACAAGAAAATATTGTATGAAAATATTGAATGCAACGATTTATTGCATTTCTAAGCCCCAGTTATTTGCAATAAATTGTTTGTATTTTCAAACAGAATTTTTCTTAAAATCTAAGAAGGAGAAACCTATTGCTTTATAAAACTAAGCATTATCAATATATATACAAGTATATAAAAGATATATTAAAGCATAAAAAAGATATATTAAACCAGTAAATATTGAAAATACTTAAAATCGGTAACTTAAAATTAAGCCAGAAATAATTTCTTAAAATATTATAGAAGTACAAGATAATAATAAACTATTTAACTAGGGTGAAAAGAAAAATATTATATACAGTCGCTGACAATCTGAACAAACTAAAAAACAAAATGAAAGGGTGCAAAAATTGAAAAATTAAAGAGTATTATAAATCTAGAAAATCAACATAAACTTGTAATTTTGCTAACGAATTTTAAATGTTTTTTCAACTCATTTTTCCATCTTTAATTAACTTTGTGTATCTGTTTGCTGTGAAGAAGAGAAACGCTGCATAACTCAGCAACAAACATTTAAATAGTAAGTGATTGTTGCTATTATTTATTAGGATTTCCTCTAATGGTAGCAACATTTTATGAAACGCCTTTTTAAGCAGGGAGTTCAGTAATGAGAAAATCCTCTATCCTCATCAACAATTGAAATTGTAACCAGCTTCAAATTATAACTAGTTTTTGCGTAAGGAAAGTGTAGAATATTTGCGAGACAAGTTTTAGCTATGGCAAATGAACTAATTCTTAAATATGTATCTTGTAAATTTATAGATATTTAACAGAGTAGAAGACATTTCTGTTCGGAGCAATACCGGGTCCAAGACAAACTTGAATTGAATACTGAAACCTAAAAACCAACTTGCAAGCAATTTTAGCAATTAGAAAGAACTTATTTAGCAAGCGAAAAACTAAACTTATAATAATTCCGCAAATTTTCTTGAAGCAAAGGAAAAGAGAATTGGAACTGAAAAACTAGAGTACTGATAAAAAACGAAGAATAAATGGAGAGAAAAGCAACGAAGAATTGTAAAGACGACAAATTGACATTTGTGAAATTATATCACAAATAAATGGAGTTTATCTCCAACGAAGAATTGTAAAGACAAAATTGAGGTTTGCGAAATTATATTCACAAATTCGAAACATTATTTCGGTTCTTAAATTCGTCTCTCGCACTCACGTTATTTAGCAGAATTGCGAGTCTTTTCGGGCTTTTAGCAAAACCTTGTATAAAGTTATTTTAAGCAATTGTTTTATTTTATTATTGCTTTGTTATCGGCTGATATGCAGTTGGCACCCATCATTCATCCCAAAAACTACTAAACCTTTACACTAAAACCTCACAATGAAAGAAAATTAAAGTTGAATTTAAGATCCATATTGAAAAAGAAAACAATCATTATCTACTTTACAAAATACCCCGTAGAAATTTAACTCTACACAATAAAAAAACCAAACAATAGTAACAGCAACAGGAAGAACAACAACATTTAAATCTATACACTGAAACGAAAGTCTTATGATTCTTAGATATTTAAGCACTTGTAGAACTTAGAAAACTAGTAATAGAAGAAGAAGTAAAATTCAATTCTAATGCTAATAACAGAGCAGAACAATAGGGAAAACCTAACAAAGAGAAATTACTTTAATACAGATAGAATTACTTTGTACATAATTTAAATTATCGCTTACCCATTTCTACTTTAACATTATTGGACTTGAAGAAATCTCCATTTATTGTAAGTTTGATTTAAGAAATACTATTTTAATGTTATTGTTAATTAGAAAACAGACATCACTATTTATATTGAACTTGAAGAAATGTCAGTCCTGATTCAGTATTTAAGTTAAACAGTTTTTGTCGTTTCTTGGTTTTCATCTTTTCTATAATTGAGTTTTCTATGCAGACAACTTGAAGAAAGCTATTTCATGTTATGTTGACGATGCGGCTTTTAATGTAATTTTCATTTCGTTGTTAGTAGTTTTCTTTTATTTAATTGTGTTTTGTTTAATTTTATTTTTCTTTATTATTCTTTCTTTTAATTTTATTCTATCGTATTTCTAACACTCACTTTACTTTACTTGATTCAACTAGAACTTTTTCCCTATGAACTCCTCCACTTAATCAGAATCTCTAATCGAAGAATCGAATTTTAGTTCGCTTTTCGAAGGCAACTAAAACTATCTAAACTAGTAACAAATTGTTTCTTGAAAGTCTGACTTCTGTTAAGAAATGCATAGAAATAAATAAATTTACTAAAACCCATTTGCATTCTAAGTACACTAAAAAGTTTATTGTAAACTAAAAATTAATAACAAAATGTAAATAAAAATATATATATATATATGAAACTAGAATAGAACTTATATCTACGTAAGTAGAAAACATTTCAAAATCTCATTACCAATCAAGAATTGGAGTGATCATAACAAAATACAAAATCGAAGAAAAATATACTATTTTTTGCACTGCAAGCACTGAGGAATTTGATTCAATTTAAATGATACGGAACTAAAATGTACAGAAAACCGTTCTCAAGATTAAAGAGAAAACCATTCAATGTGTCTACATGTGAGTGTTTTTTGAAATGTTAAATTTCCGCGTATTATATGAAGTTTTGAAATCTGGAAATCTGAAAATCTCAATATTATATGCATCCTTTTATTAAATTTAAAACTGAAAAAACTGTGTAGAAACTGTGCTGCCCCTTACTGGCTCCGTGATCGAGCAGCGCGGGAAGCAACCAGCGGTATTGCTTCAGAAACGCTTCGAAGTTTCATTACAGTGATAGTTGAAGCTTTTTTCTGGTTAATAAGCTCGTGTACCTAACTAAATTCCAATTCTTAAACATTCTAATTGGTAAAGATATTCAAAGAATTTCAAAAATATCATAATCACAAAATTATCAAATTTTGTAAAATTCAATTATTTCCATCTAATTCGTTGCATTGTAAATAGAGAGCAATTTATAATCGAATTACCAATCCCACATTTATTAAAACGAAAAATAAATCAATTTTTAAATCTCAAATTCATGTGTTTCTCTTCTCTTGGGGAGGCTTTTTCGAACACAGACCAGTCGTAAGAACTTCATTCAGCGGAAATGTTTTGCACCTGCTGTTGTGAAGATTAACGCCCGTTTTTCCTGCTGGCTAATAAACAAATTCACTCACACAACACATAAAAATCAGCTCAAGAAGCTTTTGGCAGTTTGCCACTCATGGACTCCTCATACTTTCAGCTCTTTGAATGCGTGGTATGGATGCAGGACCTGCTGGTTTGCACTACCATCATGGCTTACACGTCACAATTGATAACCAACTTCTAGCATTTCGAGGTAGATGTTCTTTTCGTACATTTAGCCAAATAAGCCGACTAAATATGTTTTGAAAATTGTAATGATATGCGGCAGTGGTTCCAAATATATGATTGATGCACATGGTGCAATTTCACAACCAATCCAAGGGCGCCATGGATACCTTTGATCAGATGTGGAGCGTCATGTAGTCGAAAAACGAAGAGATGGCCTATGTGCCTATTTTATGAAATATTGAACCATTGACGTGGGGAAAGCCAACTTCCTTTCCTATGAGCAACACATTTAACTGGCGAAGAAGCCAGTGAATATTATAGACATCGGCAGCAAAAACCTCCATTAATATGCTGCAAACATACCGCTGATTTCACCTTTATATTATTGATTATACTTTGATATTATTGTCAAGATATTACCGATATTTATATTAAAGATATTTATTTTTATATAAATTTGAAAGTATACAATTAACTCGCTCGTGTATACCTAATATATACAATGTTATTTAAAATTACTACTCTACGAGTTACCACAGTTTAAAATGAAAAAAAACCTGTGCCTCGTTGTGTTCAAAGAAAGTCCAAAACGATTGCATCGTTCGATTTAAAATGGAATTCGGTGACAGACCAAGTTCTGCTAAGATTTCACTGGGGAGTGCGGCTAACACAACTACAATTTGGTCACAATTGTCTGTCGCTTATATAATATCATTAAAAGTTATTGGCATTCTACTTTAATTTAATAAACGAGTGAAATTAGTACAGCAAGTTAATCTCGTCGATGTGGTTTTAAATCGTCTGCAAAAAGGCCACGATTTCGGAACTGGATTTGGCCACGATGTTGTATTTGTCCACGATGTTGTACTTGTCGCGCATTTCCTTGACCAAGCCGAGCGCGTTGTCACATGTTTCCTGTTCGGTAAATTGTTTCTTGTAAAGCACGTGGATGGCGACCGCTAGTATTTGCTCTAAAAAGACTTCTATGGCGCTTCGCGCCTGAATGTACAACAACTTGAAGCATTTGAAGATAGCCGCGTTCTCTTCGAAATCATCACGCAGTGGAAGATACTGCAGGAATACGGGCAATACTTGTGCCAGAGGAACGAGCGAGTAATTGGTGATGATCAAGCGTGCAATGGCACCACAAATGTTGTCCAGAGCACTCGGGCTGGTCTCCTTGGAAACGGCTTCTGACAAAGCACTCAAAATGTGAGGGTAAGCATGAAATGATTTCTCCTCAGCGTGGAAGACCAGTTCGCCCAAACCGTAGACAGCATTTTGGCGTGCCTCATCGAACTCGTCAGATAAGCCGATAATCATTAGGGGACATAAGTCATCAAAATATGTTTCACAGTACTTTTGCAAGGGCGAAAAGCATTCAGACAGTATGCCATACGAAAAGGAGGGTTGTGACTCCATTTCCTCGTTCTTCATAGCCTTTTGCAATTTTTTAACAATGATGGGATATATACGTCCGAAGAACATAGCGAATTGTTGCGGGATCAGTGCTTTACCAAATAGCGGAAGGATGTTGCCCGCACCTTCTATCACCGCCTCATCGTACTCGCTCTCGTCAGCGTCGTCGTCGCAGCCACCCGACGGTTCGTCAAACTGACATGCAACCTTGGCTTGGAACACTTCACTAATGGACTGGAAGATGATATCGCGCATCTCGTCCGTGGGGATTGCCTGGTGTTTTATCTCCCTCAACAACTCCGTAAAGCTATCCAAGGCGGCCAACACAACCGCCACTTCTTCATCGTCGTGAATGATATGACCTAATTTGGGTATTAGGATTAAAATAGCATTGGACACACCCTGCACATCGTTCTGCTTGAAAAGGGCCACAACGAACGTGGTGAGAGCCTCGATCGAGACCTTGCGTATATCATCCTGTGGATGATCAATCATCTTAAAGACGTTCTGATACGACTGCTCCAGATATGGTATGAAAGCGGAACCGGTGTGCTCAGCAAATTCTCTGAGCGCTATAATAGCTTCTTCCTTCTCATCCAAAAACGAGTTCTCCACACTATACCCTGCAATGTTATCCAAATCATCTTCGCCTCCATCTGAATGTTCGATATCGATCTCACTGTCATCGTTCTCATCATTTTCAGGTTCAGGCACATTAATGTCGTCCTTGAACCCAGGAATGACCTCTTCGGTGGATAGAATCGAGTCATAGAGACGTTCCATGATCTTAGGATAAATGGGAGCCATTCCCTCATTAACCACTTTGCCCAAAGAAGCAATCAAATTGTATACAGCGCGACGTACGTCAGGATCATCGACCTCTTCGAGCAGGGAGAGGGCAAAATTCATTGTGTCAGTAGCAAGTGGCAGGAAATTTTGCTTGCCAATAGTACGTGCAATTGTTGCTAGAGTATCGATAGCTTGCGGACGCAAAGCGACTATATCTTCATTTTCCGTCTTCACGAGATATGGTTGAAGAACTGAAACAATTTCACAACCAATCCAAGGGCGCCATGGATACCTTTGATCAGATGTGGAGCGTCATGTAGTCGAAAAACGAAGAGATGGCCTATGTGCCTATTTTACGAAATATTGAACCATTGACGTTATCTTGAACCAAAACAAAACATATGACGAGGTCTACATAGGCAAAGTACGATAAAGTATTAGCAGAGAGCATAAAATTCAAATTTGCAACAATTGCTTTTAAAATCTAAAACAATAAACTTTTTTGTACTGAATTTTTATTTAATTTATTTCAGTTGGTTTACAATATATATAATCGATTAGATATATATTCTTCGATTCAAGTAATGATTAGTGTGAGCGTACGATATAAAAAATTAGATTAGTGTTACAGGGTTCAAAATGACTACAAAACTGAGATATAAGGGCGTATGTATGTAAGGGGTAAACGTATGTATGTATGTATGCCCGCAAAATCCAAATCGGTGGCGTGTTGACTCTGCGCTGGATGGAAAAATCGAAAACCGCATTTGGCATTCACGTACATAGTCGATATTACAATTTTAAAAGTTTATAATTACAATTTTAACAATGAGGCAGATGGGCCACAAGACTTCCCTAAAGTTACGGCTCGCCCACGAGGAATACAAGTAGTGCGTATTTGACCTCCAACAGAGAAGTTCAGCTGGTCAGAAGTTTGTCCCAAACTCCTGGCCAGTCGAAATTCTCTATCCGAGGAAAAACACGCATTACTTCTGAGCGTGTCACAACTTCAGGGATGTCTGGTGATGCACCTGCGTACTTGTTAAAACTGTAATGTATAAATATAAGAGAACCAATGTAGTCGAGGGAGGCCGGGGACCAAGTTGGATGGTACGGTAATGTCTCTGCTAGTCTCTTGCTAAAGTGTAGGTTTACACTTTCTTAAAACAAAACCTAAAGGTGGTTCACCTTCTTAAAACAAAACCTCCAATCCACGGTGGAACAGCATACGCCAAAGATGCATGGCTGTTGGGAGACCAGTTGTTAATATACGAAGTTTTTGTAGAACTAATAGCGCTAGGCTAGGCCTTGAGTACGCTGAAAACAACACAATTAACACCCCGGAGCTCGTAGCGCGGTTATCACCCACTGCGCCACCGAGGACTTCACAAAGATGTAGAGAGTACAGGAGGGTCTGAAACATTCAAGTCTTTCTGTATCCTCAGATATATAAAAATAGGGAAATTTTAAAACTGAAACATAATTTAAAAATTGTCTCTGGTGCAATGACAGGTCACCACCCATGCAGGTATCACCCCAAAAAAACTGAATTTGTCCGTGTTATACATACATACATACATCGTAGTCGATAATCAAGCTTGCATTTAGGATACTGCGATTGTTAACTTAAGAACTACAAAGGAAGCAATTTATGAAATGCTTCTCAGCGAAACGCACGTTGTAGAAATGTTGAAGGTCATAATTTGAGAAACCTGCTTTGTCGGCATCGGCTTTTAAATTAATCTCTGCATCGTTGAGGTTCCCGTGCAGCGAAGCATTGTTGCGAAATTTTGGGAGAATTGAATAAGTCTTCACTTTAGTTTCTTGTCCTTCAGTATTTAGAATTGGTAAATGGAATGGAGCCAAGAAGCTGTTGCGAAAGCAATTTAGAAGTTCATGACTCGAAAACTGAGGAAGCATTTCTAAAGCTTCAGCTAAATTCAAGATGGAGTCGATAATGCAGAATCGTGTTTCTCGTAAATTGTGAAGAGATTTGGAGTATTTATGCGCTGTGAGAGAAGATAAATGTAAGTAGAAAAGCGAGTAAGTATTGTTACCGTTTTATCATACCTATTTCTGCTTTGTTTTGCTGAACTCGAATTTACTCGATGTTAGATATCCGTGGGGAAAGCCAACTTCCTTTCCTATGAGCAACACATTTAACTGGCGAAGAAGCCAGTGAATATTATAGACATCGGCAGCAAAAACCTCCATTAATATGCTGCAAACATACCGCTGATTTCACTTTATATATATATATATATATATATCCCGCCTTAACCTCACTCACCAGCAAATCTTGTTATATGTCATTGATATATGTATAACAGAATTTAAATATATATATATATATATATACATATATATATATATATATATATATATATATATATATATATATATATATATATATATATATATATATATATATATATATATATATATATATATATATATATATATATGTGTGTGTGTGTGTATATAAATAAAAAGTGAAATCACCGCCTTAACCTCACTCACCAGCAATTCTTTTCATATGTTGTTGATATATGTATAACAGATTTTGTCCCTCGGACCGAAAAGCGATGAAGCGCTTATCAGCCTGATAATGAAAATTACGCAGCACGTAGTATGCTGAAGCCTGAGAGTCTTCCGAACATTCCCAGAATCCGTCATAAGGCGAAAATAATAGACGGTGGCGATTCGATGGAGCTGCACAAGGAGCCACAACTCGTCCAAATTCTGTGGCACGTGCGTTATGCAGAGTTCGTGAATATGGGACGGTTGTGGCCCGTTCCAGTTTACTGGTGGCTATTCTTGCCCCCGTTGGTGGAAACAATTCCTGGTTAGAAACTGTTTTCACAGCTAAGATCTCGATTGCAGTTGGCGAAACTGCAGTCGATTTTGCAGGTCTGCATAATCACCATTTTTCTCCTAATGTTTCTATATTTTTAAATTAGCACATAAATTATCCTTGAAATTTAATAAACGTGTTAACCTCAGCACTCATAAAATGAAACTCCACTAATCTCAGGGCGGGAAAACCGGCATGCCATGCTTTTCGATTTTAAGAGCGGGAAATCTATTACAATTAGTTTCTTCGTTCAAGGTCAATTAGAAGAGAGTAATCTAGTACAACTAGCTTGTTCGTTTGAGGGCATGTCGCACGCCAACGCTCGCTTATGCGTTAGGTAAAATAAATATTACGAGCAAATTTTGTATTTGGTAATATTGGGTCATATAAAAAGCCTCTGCGGTTTTTTGGTACATTTTTTAACAAAATTTTCTTTATTGAATATCAATTTTAATCAATTACATATTGACCAATATTATTTATGACCTTTTTCCATTTTTCGGGTAGCTTTACAATTTGATCGGTGTAGAACTTCTGTGGTGTATCGTCGAAAAACTTGGGCAAGTGGTTTTCAGCGGCGCTTCGGTCGGCCAATTTTTTACCATAAAGAGAGTTTTGCCGAGACCGAAACAAATGGTAGTCAGACGGTGCGGGCTATACGGTGGATGAATTGACCAGGTTTCGCCAGGTTGCCTTCCAATCCCACCAAACACTCAACATAACCTTGTTTGCCGACAATCCAGGCTTTGAAGTCGTTTGTGGAGGGTCACCAGCCTTTGACCTTGATCGTTTGCGTTTGATGTTCTCGTATTTCACCCATTTTTCATCGCCTGTAATGAGTCACTTCAAAAATGGTTGGATTTCGTTGCGTTTCAGCAGCATTTCACTGATGGTAATTCGGTCAATCAAATTTCTTTGCGTTAGGTGCATCTTTGACATCGAAATTTCCGGAACGGAATCGAGCAAAACACCCCTGGGTCCTTCGTTCACTCATAACATTCTCACCGTACACTTCGCAAATTTTTTGGCACGTTTGGAGCGTTTTTACAATTTTTTATAGTAAAAAAGCATCAAATAGCGTATTTCTTCAGATATTTCATTCATTTTCAATTCAAGTGTGAATTGTACAATAAAAAGTGCTAATTAAACAAAAATTAAGACATCAATGAATTCCAGAAGTATTCTTTCTCCTCTAACGATATTGACTTTTAAATATATAAATACATTTTATATTTATGCCTTGGATGAAGTTCCACTTCACAAATTTCCTTTGTCAGAAATTTGTTTTTAATTAAGTATTGGCAGTACAGATAAATTATCGCTGTTCTTTCTTTAAATTTGAAATTTTATTTTAAAAAGCTGATAAAGAATATCTCACTCAAAGTATTGTCCATCGCTAGCTATTAATTAATATTAATTTCTCCCATCTTTTAGGCAACTTTCGAATTCCGTCTTGGAAGAACGATGCGTCTTTTGATTTAATTCAGTCATCGACCTATTTTATGGTATCGTCATAAGAAAAAAATTGTTGATCAGCCAGGTCGCTTGTCATCGATCGAAACAGGTGGTAGTCGGAAGGAGCAATGTCTGGTGAATAAGGCGGATGGAGTAGAATTTCCCATTTTAGCCTTTCCAAATAATTTTTTACTTTTTTAACTCTTGCAATATAGGTCGGGCATTGTCATGCTGACAAATAACTTTGTCGTGTCTGTCGGCGTATTGCGGTCTTTTATCTTGCAATGCTCTGCTTAAACGCATCAATTGAAGTCTATAGCGGTCTCCTGTAATAGTTTCATTGGGTCTGAGTAGCTCATAGTACACCACACCGAGCTGATCCCAACAGATACAGGGCATGAGCTTGGAGGCATGGATATTCGACTTCACTGTTGATGTTGAGACATGGCCAGGCTTTTCCCCATGATTTTTTCCGCTTTCGTTTGTCGTAGTGTATCCACTTTTCATAGCCAGTCATGATACGATGCAGAAAACCTCGGCTTCAATTCGTACGGAACCCAATTTCCTTCTTTTTAAATCATTCCTAAAGTTCTTTACTTTTTCACAGTTCAACACATACTAACGTTTTGAGGCTCAAGGTGTTGCTTTAAAATAAAATTGGTTTCAATATTGCTATATGTGTATATAAAAAATTAAAATTCCAATAAGAAAACCAGCGAGAACTTATTTGTACTCCCAATACTTCCAAAGTTCTATAGTTATTTTATTTTTATTGGGATTTTTAAATTTGTATTGGGAGTTAATTTGTAATTATAAATTATATAATTAAACAAAGTGGGTTATTTCATGGGCCTGTAATTTAAAAACAACTAGGAGAGTACACATCTTGCGCCTTTTTTTATTTTCTAAGTATTATACATTCAGTCGCCTGCAGTGCCCCCGATCAGCAAACTTTGAAAATTTAAAATAGCCTATAACATGGGATAGTTATTCAAAAAACGATGTCGAAAGCCGCATTTACATCTCTCAAGCGGTTCTTTAGATTATGTATTAAAGACAGATTATAAAGCCTGCAACGCCGCCCAGTGAACTTCGGAAACTTAAAATATCCCATAACCTGGCTCCAAATATTCAAAACACAATTTCCATTATCGCATTCAAATATGGTAAGCGGCTTGGAAACTTAAAATAGATTATAACTTCCCCCACCAATATTCAAAGTTCAATAGTCAGCAAAAACCGTGCTGAAATCTGCTAAGCGGTTCTTTAAATCACTCTGCTTCAAACAAACAACAGCATGCGTTCGCATTTATTACATAGATTACAAATATAGCTTGTTATAAATAAGAACACTGTAGTGCAAAATCTATTACAAAAATAATATTAGAAATTTGGTCTAGTAGGCTGAAAATTTTTAGAATTTGGTCTAGTAGGCTGATTTTGCAAGAAATAAAAAAAGCATGAGAATATCGGCGTTAGAAATCGTAGGAGAGCTAACGAGGTCAGACGTTTTTCTTGCAATTTGTGAAAAAAATTGTGAAATTTTATAAAAATTTTTACTTTTGTTGTGAAAAAAGGAATTAGCAATTGAAAATAAAAGGATTTGAACCAAGAATGGATTACACGGATAGGCAATATCAGCAATTTTTGCAGATTTACATTGCTCCCACTAATTTATTGTCCCCAGTCACACAATCCTTCCAAGGGCAAGGAGGTGGCCAGGGGCAAGGAGGTGGAGAACAGTCGCTGTGCCTACACAGCAGTATGACCTTGATAGAAAAACTCCAAAAAAGGAGTTATCCCATCCTTATGCGGACGGATAGACGCCGAAGCATTGGACCGCCGGAGACCTGGTCGGGTGCAGTTCCAACTAGCGCTTGCGAACTTTTCGTACGGCGAATTCCGAAAGATCTGGAGATAGAAAAACTGATGCAACCGTTTATGCGCTTCGGGGAGATTTACGAGATGCGTTTGCCGATGAACTTCAACCACGCTAACCGCGGCTATGCGTACGTCAAGTACACCAAAGAGGAGGACGCATTGTGTGCTATGGAGGTACTCAACCACTACTACGTGATGCCACGACGTAAGTTAGAAATAATGCACTGTTACGAGAAGTGCCAGCTGTTTGTGAACAACATCCCTAAGCATCTCACTGAGTCTGAGATCGAAGAGAAGATGCGTATTGTTTTCCCCACTATGCAGAGGATATATAGTCGGGGCAGATACTCCGCCATGCAGCATCAATACAACAGCGGCTTTGGTGCCGGTGGCCATTTATTTGATGGAAGTTCTACGCTGATCAATACGGGCAACCGGGGCTATATTTTCATACACTTTCCTACACACGCACATGCCTTAGAAGCGAAGAAGAGCACTGTACTCGGGTTCATTCGCATGTGGGGACGCGATCTCAGAGTCGTCTGGGCCAATACTGAGCGCGATATTGATTTAACAAAAACGGTGAGCGTTTTATTGTTAGTACTGGGTGGAAATTCATATTGAAAGTTTTCCTTGTTTCTACTCCAGGCTAAAACTTTGTTTGTGCGTAATGTAGACCTCTTGGCCAGCAATCGCGATATCATCAATCTAGTTTCTCAATACATACCACGAATTACCATTCGCAAGATCACGAAGGTGCGCAATACTGCATTTTTTGATTTTACAACTCGCGAGGCGGCCGAGAATTGCTTAAAACAACTGCAGGGTAAAATATTAAGTGGTCACCGCTTGGATTTGGAATGGGCCAAGCCATCAGAACAGTAATGCATAATCTATATTATTTAGTTTATTATCTTTTGTATTGTTGAAGAATGAAACTTTAGTTGCATTTGCTTTAAAAGAATTCGGTTACCCACTCCAGTTCCTTAATATTTAATAAGTATATTTCAAATGTAGTAAGCGGTGATATAATCATTATTTATTTTTTTCAACTTTTAAGGAGTGGAGATTCGCCGCACTCTTTTATATAAATTATTTTTTTTTAATTGAAAAATGGAATTCAAAAAGAGTGACTGTGGAAGAAAATTTTGAAGGAATGCATTCTGTGTGTTTCTCTGTTGGAGCGTGATTGCATTCTTCGAATGAATTCCGCGGTAATTCAGTGTGCACGAATGCAGTTCCAAAAGGGCGGAATTTTTTGAGAGATCTGGTCGTTGTACGCGGTTTTTTATTTTTTCAGGCAGGCACTTCATCGTATGCGTAACACAGATTTTGATGCAGTTTTGCGCTTGAAATGTTTGGCGAACGGTTGGATGTTGCCAGTGGTGCTATTTGGGACCTACTACGAGTATGAAGGGCTACAATATGGTGTAGTGATTCTTCGTGATGCAAACGGTCTGATGCGTGCCGTTTATATTATCTTGCAGTCACACGAATTGGTGGATATTCACTCGCGCATGTGCGAAGTAGTTTGCGTGCTGATCGAAACTATCGGTACCTTTCCCGACTGTGATTACGTATTCAATGTGCAAAATGATATCGCGCACTTAGGTGGGTGTGGACTAATTCTAAATTTATAAAGCTTTTAATTTTTACCCTTTTACAGTTGGCATGGTCAGAAACAACTATAACATGCTCGAATTTGTATCCTCTTCCGGAGTACCGAATGATATGTTTTTCGACTTGAATGAAATTCTTGATCTTAACGGAGCTGTTTCCTTACTGGCCAGTACCAGCGAAGAATCGCTTTTGATAGCATATCAGGAGTCCTTCCAAACACAGACAAACTACACATTCCTACAGGGTTGGGTCACTGCGACTCAGCGCATTTTCGGTACCATTATGCCAAAATACCGCAACAAGCCATCGCTTCCGCACGATTTAAATGACACCCAAATTGTTATGGCACTTTGCTACATTTCCACAGGCAGTAATAGTGCTATATTTGAACGTCCCTACACTCCATTCCTGATCTCATTATTCGACAACGGTTACGAAGGACTTCCTTATATTAACATGAAGCTGCTGCCGTTCGCCTTCGCTCAGTGGCAATTTGCTGAAAATCACATTATGCGTTATGTAAACTTCGGCACTACTGAATATTATCATCCAGATCAACGCATCAAGAGTCCTCCATTTTGGTTCTCGTGCATTTCTTATGCAACTTCTATCAAGCAGCAACAAGAGCAATGGGAGCAGCATGACTTACTAGATTCAATATCACACACTTCTCCGATCTCAAATATTGACATGATAATGGACGATGAAGAGCGTACGGTAACCAACCTTCTTGATAACACCACTTTTGCTACAGCTACCACCGCATTGGCAGAAACCAACTTAACACCATCATTTGAGTTGGAATTTGAAAATTCAAATACGTTTAATTAGTCTGATGCTGTTTTTAAATTTGTTATTTTATTAACATTCTATTGACAGTATTTTCATATATGTAAGTGTATTACGCATTGCACTTGCTTCTCTTTGTGGATATCATTTTGTAAGTATTTCATACTGATTTGATAATATCGGAAATACTGTATTCTTCTTGTCATATATTCTTAGAATATTTCTGCTTTATTGTTGCAAATATATAGTTTATTCGAATTTGTTAATATTTCATTGAGATTTTTAATAAAATAATCCATGTGATTAATAATTTTTTCATATATATTTTGTCATTACATATTCAGATGGAATTCCCACTCTTTTAAGTAATTTTTATTGTTGGCCAAATAAGTACAAAGTAACTTCAAAATAAGCATTTGATTATTTTTCCTCGAAAAATGAAATTTTCAAGGCTAATATGCTATTATACTCCAGGAATAGAAAACTGAAAAAATACCCTTTGCTAAGTTGAAGAACGAATTTATTTAATTTTAATAAAATTCATTCGACTTCTGAGTTATTCATATGGGCCCTCGTAAAAGGTAAAGGCACTCCCTTCGAGACTTCTGCAAAAAACAATTTTTAGCGTCCAAGCAACGGTCTGTGCCACGTATTTTATACCCTACACGTGTATCCACTTTGTTCTTCCTCTTATAACGCAGAGAAGAAGGCGAAATACAATATACATATATAGAGAAGTATATTTATATATATATTATACCCCAGCGTCACCTCCTGAATCGATTTAGCCCTGTCCATCTGTCTGTCTGTCGAAATCAAAGTCACGGGAGAACGAAAAGGTTAATCGAAATGAAATATCCTTTATTATGTAGGGCAGTTTGGGATTGAAAATGAGCGAAATCGGTTGACAACCAAGCCTAATTTACATACGGAATGTAAAGGCATATCGTTTAAAAAAATTTTATAAGGTTAATATCTCATAAACCCTGTGAAATAATAAGGCATATTTCTATTGCAGAACATATAGCGCCTTACTAAAATTTTCGCAAAAATTTAGCGTTGTCTCCCCACTCATGCAAAAGTTAGCAATATCTCAAGTTTTATTAAATAATTATTTAGAAATAATGGGAATTATTTCTAACATAAATTATATCATTTAAAATCGGTTGGAAATATTCAAGTTCCAAGTTCGTGCTCTACTTCGTTGGTTTATGAAATTCTATTCAAAAGGTAGTGAAAGCTAGACTACAAGACCTCATTTCAGCCATTTCACGAGCGAGCTCAAAAAATGTCCTCCGCTTACGTGCGGCGTATTTCAGTTTTATAGTGCAATATTCTTTTCTCATGTGCTGAAATTGTCTCATGATATATTCACGATGTTATATCCAACAGACCACAACCGTGTGTTGTGTTGTTGCCATTCCATCACACCACGGTGGGAGAGTTCGTGAAAGAGATACAACCAGGGTAAAATATTTGCATATACATATTGCAATTGCAATATAAATTTTACTGAAATTCAAATGGTTTCTCTTGAGAAAGTTAACTTCTTTAAAACCTTACTTCTTAATAACATTTATTTACTTTTCAGATGTGTTGGGTTGGAGCTGTAAAGAAAAAGAAGAATAAAATTGTTTCTTGGTGTTTGATCGCTTTTCCGACAGGGTAGAAAGATGGTGTATTTTGGAACGGATTTCCGTCATTCCTTGTCAAATTTGGTCTGTAGGTTTCGGCGTTGTGCCATCGGTTTGTCTACAGACCAAATATGACGAGGGATGACGGAAATTCGTTCCAAAATACATCAAGAGTAAAATTCGCTCTCAAAAAACCTATTCCTAAGCCCAAGTAGTCAAAAACAGTTTTTAACCAATTAAAATTGCATGTTCAAAAATTGCACTTTCATAATGCACAAATCAAGTTTGGTATCAGGTAACATTCAAAGCGAAAAGATTTTATTAGTAGGCTCTCCTCGAAGGTACTCACCACACAAAAATTTTTCCCAAGAAGATGGCAATCGCCGTCTGATTTCTAGCACTTGGAGACTAAAGTACAGTTAGAAATCTATTACAAAACTATAATTTTTAAATTTTCTATGTAAAACTGACATTTTCTCAGAATTTGAATTTGTGCGGTGGGGTGTCAATGTTTTGCTGAATTGGTGACGAAGCGTGGTTTTCTCGTTAAAATTTTTCCAAAAGCCTCTGGTGTTAAAGGAGAAATAAGAAATATATTAGAAGTTGGCATGGATTACCAATCTGCGAATGCATATCAAAAGCAGTTTATGCAAATCTTCGGTACTCCCAGGAACGTGTCCCCGATCCTACCACCCCACTTGAGACGAGGAGTTGTAGAGGAGCCTATGAACATACCCACCAACATGGCCTCAATACATCAAAAAAGGAATCAAACCCTCATGCAGATGAATGGGCGCAAAGTCCTTACACCGCCGGAGAATTGGTTGGGTGCTCCGCCAACCAGTGCTTGCGAACTCTTCGTACGACGCATCCCGAAATCTCTGGATGCACAAGAGCTAATACAGCCTTTTCTGCGATTCGGAGAAATTTACGAGTTTCGCATGCCAATAGACTTCAACTTTTGCAACCGCGGCTATGCGTACGTCAAGTACACAAACGAGGACGACGCAGCATCCGCTATGGAGGTGCTCAACCACTACTACGTAGCGCCACAACGTAAGATGGAGGTGATGCACTCTTACGAGAAGTGCCAGCTGTTTGTGAACAACATTCCTAAGAATATCTCCGAGGCTGAAGTCGAACAGAATCTTCGTCGTGTTTTCCCCAACATGCAGAGGATTTATACTCGGTGTAGTTATCCTTCCACGCATGCGTTCCATCAGTACAATAGCCACTATGCTGGTGCTTTTCCTGCATTTCTCAACAATATAGGCAACCGGGGTCACGCTTTCATACACTTTGCTTCTCACACGCATGCCTTGGAAGCGAAGAAGCGCACTACACCCGGTTTGATTCGCATGTGGGGACGTGATCTTAAAGTCGTCTGGGCCCATACATATCGCGATCATGATGCTTCAAAATCAGTGAGCACTGCATTGGTAATATTAACTGACATTTTAATATTTTTTTTTCTATTCCAGACTAAAACCTTGTTTGTGCGTAATGTAGACCTTTCCGTCAATAATCGCGATATCATCGACATGCTTGTAAAACACGTACCACGCACTACCATTCGCAAGATCTCGAAGGTGCGCACTACTGCATTTTTTGATTTTACAACTCGCGAGGCGGCCGAAACTTGCTTAAACCAACTGCAGGGAGCAATATTACATGGTCACTGCTTGGATTTGGAATGGGCCAAGCCATCAGAACAGTAATGCATAATCTATATTATATAGTTTATTATCCTTTGTACTTCCATTCCAGTTCCTTGATATTTAATAAGCGTATTGTTGAAAAATATTGAAATTTTGGAATTCAATTGAAAATTTAAATTTGAAAATTGAAAAATGGAATTAAAAAAAGTGATTGTGGAAGGAGATTTTAAAGGAATGCATTCTGTGTGGTTTCTGTTTTAGAATAATTGCATTCTTCGAATGTATTCCGCGCTAATTCAGTGTGCACGAATGCAGTTCCAAAAGGCTAAATTTTTTTGAGAGATTTGGTCCTTGTAGACGGTCTTGTAATTTTCTTTTTCAGACAATCTCTTCATCGTATGCGTAACACAGATTTTGATGCAGTTTTGCGCTTGAAATGTTTGGCGAACGGTTGGATGTTGCCAGTGGTGCTATTTGGGACCTACTACGAGCGAGAAGGACTACAATATGGTGCTGTGACCCTTCGTGATGCGAAGGGAGTGATGCGTGCCTCTTATCTTATAATGCAGCCACACGAATTGGTGGATATTCACTCGCGCATGTGCGAAGTGATATGCTTGCTTATCGAAACGATTGGTGGTTTCCCCGACTGTAATTACGTCTTCAGTGTGCAAGGGGATAGCGCACACTTAGGTATGTGTAGTTTATAAAGTTTGAAAAATCGCTTATAATTTTTTTCCTATCACACACAGTTGGCATGATTAAAAACACGAATAATCTGCTGGAATTTATAGCATCTGCCGGTATACCGAGGGATATGTATTTCGACTTAAATGAAATCCTTGATCTCACCTGGGCTGTTTCCTTACTGGCCAGTGCCAGCGAAGATGCGCTCCTGGCAGCATACCAGGAGTCCTTCCGAGCAAACACCATCTGCACATTCCTACAGGGTTGGGTCACCATGACTAACCGTATCTTTGGCACAATTATGCCGAAATACCGCAACAAGCCAGCCCTTCGGTACAATTTAAATGACACCCAAATTGTTATGGCACTTTGCTTCGTTTCCACAGGCACTAATCGTGTTCTGCCTACACGACCCTACAGTCCTTTAACGATTTCAATATTTAACAACGGTTACGAAGGACTCCCTTATGCAAGCTTAAAAATGCTGCCGATCGCCTTGACTCAGTCGCGATTTACCGAAAATCATAATCTCAGTTGCGTGCAGTTCGGCACTGCTGATTATTATCACCCAGCTCAACGCGTAATGATTCCTCCACTTTGGATCTCATGCATTTCTTATGAAACTACCATCAAACAGCTAACACCGCAGCAAGAGCGGGCTAATTGCTTGAAGCGGCAACAGCAGCTACACGCATTGAAAACCCCAACATCAACTGCTAACAGAGTGGTTACCGCTACACAGTCTTCGATAATGAAGACAATTAATTCTGGTGCGCCCACTTATTCTACAGCTACCATACATTAACGGAACCATCGTTACCATTGTCATTTGAATTGAAATTTTACAATTCAAATGCTGATTGCGACATTTTTTTCAGATGGTTAATTTTTAATATTTTTGTCTCATGCCTTAAAAATTTATTTGCGGTTTAATTGTCTGCAATTTCTTCTTATGTATGTTTTTATGTACTGAATTCGTTCTATATCGAAAATTATCGAAATCACTGCATAGAAATTTCAGTCTTAAAGAACATCATTGGATAATTTATGTTTATTATTTAAAATTTTTTGTAGTCTTGCATGTACGTTCTTTCAATGCTATTAAATCGAATATTTAATAAAATGGAGTTTTTTCCTTACAATTAATAATTTTCTCATATTTATTTATCATTACATATCGAGATAGAATCGCAATAAGAATTGCAATAAGAATCGTCCGACTTCTGATTTATTTGTACACCGGGCCTCGTAGAGGGCAAAAAAACTCTTTCGGGACTCATGAAAAAAAACCAAGTTATTGGTGTCCTAGGTCTGGAATGAGAAAATTTGTCTGGCCGCTACAGCGTACAACGTGCTCATCGTTCTAAAAATAATTGCACGTGAGCATAAAAGTGTGAGCGAAACCAAATCTTGCAGGATGGGAAGAAAAATTAATGCAAAGTCAAATGAAAAATCGCTGAATTTGTTAGTATTCGAAATAATGCCAACGTAGCAGCGACAAAACTGTTCAAAATTGGCGAATATATTTTTAGAAAACTGAAATTAAATTAAATAATTGAAGTTCGTAACCTAGGTAGGAGAAGATTATCGAAAAGTTAAAAAAATACTGTAAAGTAATTTTTAAGACGATTTATTTAATTTGAAATCGGCTAGAAAACTATTTAGTGCGAGATTCGTTGGTTTACGAAATTCTATTCAGAAAGTTGTGAGAATAATTGAAAGGTAGTGAAAACTGAATGAGTTAAAATGCAGAAATAAGTTCAATTAAATGAGGTGCTCGTATTAGTCAAATAAAGCGCAAGGAATTAAGAAACTTAAATATAAACAAAAAAGTCCGGTCTTTTTCACATATTAACGAAGTGAACACAAGTTTATTGACTAAAATAAATCCACAGATTAAAATTCTAAAACATTCAGTTATAATAAAATTAAAGGCAAACAAAAGGAATGCATTGCAAATAAAACATACGACAGCAACAACAAGAAACAAATCTAAAAATAAACAAGAGATACAAATTTAAAAGCAAATAAATTGCGAAATATTATTTCGCTTCAAATCCAATAAAATTCTAGCAGATGCCGCCTCGCCGCATTTAAGCTTTAACAAGAGCTGCTATCGCTGCCGCTGCGCTGTAGTCGTTGCCGTTGCCGTTGCCGCGAATATCATCTCAGCTCTTTAGTTATGAGTGCAGCTGGTAGGAAGTGTTTAGTTCTCGCTGTGCTGCTGGTCTTGATTTCATTTCCTAATGCCTCGTTTGAGCTGAGCTTCAGATTCGGTGCGGACGACAAGAAGGCAACGGACGAAATCGCG
Source organism: Sicus ferrugineus (assembly GCA_922984085.1). Lineage (NCBI taxonomy): Eukaryota > Metazoa > Arthropoda > Insecta > Diptera > Conopidae > Sicus > Sicus ferrugineus. The sequence continues at coordinate 31,174,961 of OV277351.1, forward strand.
GAGGCGTCGCGTGGCATAAAAGAGAAGAGATTTAAATTTCATAAAATCCAACGTATCTCTTTGGAACACGACGACGATAATGAGGAGGAGGAAGAAGAATATGAAGATGATGATGACCATGACAACGAGAACAACAACGATAAGGTGGCCGACGGTGATGTTGGAGGTGACAACGGCGTGAGCGCGGATACCAAACGTGAGTCACGTTTCTCACGCAGCTGGATGATTAGTGGCGACGATAAAGCTGAAGAGTTACAATTCGAGCGTGTTCGTAAAGCACAGAAAGATAAAAGCATCCCACTGTTGAAAGGCAAAAAGTCCGAAGTGAATTCTGGTGACGGCATCAAATCAACCAAGAAAGCAAACGATGCACAGGGAGAAACATTTTTCGGCTCACTCGTAAGCAGTTTCAGTGGCTTATTTCGAAAGGCAGAGGCAGAGGATGGCACTAAGGAAGGTGGTAAAAATATTAAAAATGAAAATAATGACGATGCTTTCGCCAAAGGAGCCGCTCAAACAAACGGTATAATTGATTGGCTCAAGTGGCTGAGTGAAAAAACAGGCCGCCTCAAGTCAGAACCTCCACCTCCTCCGCCACCATCAGAAAGCTGGATGTCCTATTTAAATCGTTGGCCCTTCAATAGTTTCTTTTCTCTTGGTAAAGCTGCAAAGCCGAACGGCATGCCGCGCCGCACTGCCAAGCGTCGCCCTGAAGGCGATCGCAGTGATGATGCTTGCCGTTCCGCAGCCTCTGAAGAGCCTATAAGTCAAACACACTTCGAATCACTGTTGCATACTCTGCCCGGATTTGTAGTAAACGCCTCAAATGTCAAAGATGTTGAATGCAAACGGCAAATACAAATTTTTCATCATCAGCTACGCGGCAACAAACTGTGGACGATGCAGAGTAAGTTATATTTTCTTTTGCTTTAAAAATGTGCTCCTGTTAATGAGTTGCTCTCACACAGTGCTCGATGCTACTGGGAAGATAACTTCCGGTCTCTTGCATGGCAACATCAACCAATTTGGCGACTTTGATCTCTGCACCCAAGTGAAGAAAGTCGTTAAAGTAACAGCAGATGCTTCGGTGCGCATACGCGGCAAGTACTGTCTGGCTCATATTGAAGCTCACACAGACTTAGAGGAACTGAAGGTGCCGCTACATCTGGCTCAAGGACGAACACTGTGGAACAGCCACCTGGGCAATGTGAGTAGCCGCCGTACTGATGCCGGGGCGATTTGTTAAATTGTTGCTCACTTTTAGCCAAGCCATTTTGTGCCACGTTATGGTGTTGCCAACTGGGGTGTCTGTATTCCTCACCTTTGCGGAGGCAGCGTGGTACGAGAGCTGATCCAGAACAATCTGAGGCCATACAATGTGACCGGCGTAGAATTCCGTGTCGAGGTTAACGATAACGATTGCTTTACCAGACAGGGCAGAGGAAGCTTATCGAAGCTGATCAAAGCAGATGACAACATTATGGCTCGAGTGACCATGTAAGTTGGTGGCGGAGGGTAGGTCACTCATTTCGCTTCTTAAAATTACTTTCTGATTTTCGATCACTGAATTTATCTTTGTTTTTTTCGTCTAGCATTTCTTTTGGTTTCCTCTTGTTGCTGGTGCTTACATCGTCGATCGCAGATTACTGGTCTGAGATCTGGACTTTTGTTCAAAAAATTCTCATACTCAAAACCGAGGCTAATGAAATCTCCACAGAGCCAGAGAACGAAGCAGAGCAGAAGTATTCAGAAAATGGAGAATCAGCGGAAATTGGGACCGCTATCGTTGAAGGAAGTAAGAATGAAATATCTTCTTCTGCTCTCTCCCTCTTTAATGCATTCTTTGCAATCATTGAAAATTTCAGATAGCACCTCTCTGCAGTATTTGCTCAGTGCTTCCTTTAAATCCTTCTCACCGCGTCATACACTCGCCCAACTATTCTCCCATGAGCACAAGGACATGCAGTTCCCGGTCGTTCATCTGCTGAAAGTGTGTGCCACTCTAATGCTTTACCTGTGCCTCAAGTACCTGATGCTTGGCCACCTGCCAATCATAAACCGCGACCAACTCGTTAACACTGTCCGCCATCCACTCAGCGTGGTATTTCGATCCCCGATGGTCTACAGTGATACGTTGCTGGTGGTAAGCGGCTTTCTGGCTGCCTACCAGTTGTCCGAAGAAATGGAGCAACGTGGTTACATACAGCTACTCAAACGCTTGGCAGCAAAACTAATGCGGTAACTAAAGAAATCAGAGATGTTGCAAAATATAATTATTCAGTTTTATTTAAAGTAGAAAAAAACACTCACTGAAAAGTAACAGGAGATGGCATTCAGTGAAAGTTTTGCCTTTTCCATTTATTGCAGATATTTGCCCACCGTTTATTTGGTTCTGAGCTTCCAGACGTGGCTCTTGCCACATTTGGGCTCAGGTCCATTATGGACAAATATTATAGGCCAACAAGCTCAGCTATGCGAGGGAAAAATGTGGCGAAATCTATTCAGCGTACAGAATGCCATCGATTTCGAGGAAACGGTACATTTTATAGGCTTTATTTTTACCAGGAGTAGTTCTTTCAAAATTCTGTATTTCGCAGTGCTCACCCATGACTCTTCAAATGGCTCTGGAAATGCAACTGTACGTGTTGGGCCCTCTAGTAGTCTGGCTCTACTACACCGACTCCGATGCAGGCTTCTTTGCTTATGGGGCCATCCATGCCATGTCGGTGGCAGCCAGATTTTCACGTACTAATCGTGAACATCTGTCGACGACTCTGTTCCATGGCATGAAGTTAGTAGAGAATATAGTCCGTCCCTTTGGTTAAAATTGATTTCGGTTGTCCTTTTTCCCCTTTAGCATCAGCAAATTCTACCGCACCGCCAACATGCTCTACTCTTCGCCCATTAGTCGTGCTACGCCCTATCTTGTCGGCATAGGTGCCGGTATATTGCAGCGTACGCAGGCTGGGGAACTCGGCGTCTCTACCGAGTTTCTTCTTCTCGGCTGGCTCTTCTCGACGGCAAGCTTTGTGTGGTGTTTCTGGGCGGCATCAACTGGCATGCGCACCGATTTCATCTACTCAGCCTCAGATGCTGCCGTATACGCTTCCTGGAGTCCTTTGCTGTTGGGTTTCGCCGTGGTTTGGATTATCCTGATGACAACCCGTGATGAGCATTCACTGCTATGTGCGCTGAGCTCCTCACGTCCAGTGCTGTTTTTGTCGCGCATCTCGTTCCCCTTGCAACTGGCCACCTACAGTGTTGTCCTCTACGGCACGGCTAGCGTACGGGATGTCAGCAAGTTTCATTATAGCCATCTGGTAAGGCTTCTGTGCTGGAATTTCGTCGTCAATCGCAATTAATTTCTTCTCTCGCCAGCTTGATATCCATGAGGTCTTTTTAATTATCATCTGTGGAAGCGTTTTGGCGCTTCTGATCGATATGCCAGCACGAAATATACGACATATGTTAGTGGAACGTTTCTTCGTTGAGAAACCGTTGCAGGAAGCTGACGAAGAAGAACCCGCTTCGGGAACCGAACAGTCGGAACCTGAAATGTCTGAAGAACTTAGCGAAAATGTTGCCTGTGAGACCCCAGAGCCCCCAGATACAATTTGGGCTTCAGACCCTGAAGAAGAGGAAGAACTTCAAGTTGGTTTAACACATAAGAGGGAGTTAAGTATAAAGCACGACGATGTGAATGAGGAGGAGGGGGAAGAAATCACAAATGAGTCGATAGAAGAGATAGGAAATGATGGTAAAGAGGAGGACAAGGAAGAAAACCATATGAGAGACTCAGTGGAAGAAGAAGTTGTTGAAAGAGTGGCAGAAGAAAGCGGAGAGGGAGAAGACAAAGAAGTGGTAGAAGAGAACAAAGGATTAGAAGGAGAAGAAATTGAAGAAGATGAAGAAGAGGATGATATCGCAGAGGAAGAAGAAATCAAACGAAGACCTTCACCGACAAAATCCTTATTAACCACAAAAAGTTTAGAACCAACTTTTACACGCCGACGACGACCAATCAGTGAGGATAACTAGTTAGGACAGAATAACCAGTGGGAACAAAAACAAACTAAGCAGGCAGCAGGACACACACACATCAATGAGAACGGACAAACAAACACTTACTGCGGGCTTACTATAATAGTTGAAACACATAAACTAGTAAGGGTAGCTAAGGACGAAATAATAACTACCTGGTGTGGCCAGGTCCGTTAACCAGTGACCGACCAAACTATAACGACGGACTAAAAATTGAAGGTAACCCCGGACAGAACAATGTTATTCATAAAAAGACATTTTCCAAAATCCACCATATTTTTAATTCGCAACTCATATTTCGTGTGAACATCTTAGCAAAATTTTGCCAGATGGTAGAGCAACAATTAATGTTTTAGAGCAAATGGAATCATAAAGTTTATTTTTAATTAAAATTACATTAATTTTATTTTACCGCTTTATTTATTTGCAAAATTTACATTAAGTCAGCTAGAGCTCCTCCTCATTTGAAGTAAAAGAAAAAAGAAAAACAAATATTAAGTACAAAAACAGGCAGACATAATTTTTGCTACTGTAAAGTGCTTAGAATTTTATACGGTCCAGAGGAAAATTGAGAGTAACGCCGGAAAGGATTGTTGTTCGAGCTCCCGGGTTTTTTTTTAAATAATTATAACAGTGTGAGTATTTCGTTGTTGCTGAAGAGCAAATGTTAGAACCCTTATAATTATTTTCATTGCCATTAAATACAATGCATGGATGATTTTAAAACTATAATAGAAAAATCGTAATACATAAGACGAGTAAATAAATACAAATGAATTGAAAATAAGAGGCAAGTTGTTAATTCCTTTCACAATCGTTCTAAAACTAAGCTATCATTAAAATAATTTCCGCTTTAATGCTATCACAAGGAATAAATACAGCCGGGAAAAGGTAGCCGGGTATTATGAGCTGTACTACGCCACCTGCTCCTCAGAAGTACTGGGTGACTGGCTCGGAGTATCCTCAGCTTTGTTCCGCGTTTGCTGTTTGTTGCGATCAGCCTTACGCAACAGAATGCGCTCCAAGGCATGTATGGGCGATTCGAAGAGCAAGCAGACGACAAATGCTATGATGAATGTGTCCACGATATGACTGAGTACATCGTTTATCTGGAAGATATAATTATGTAGGAAACTACGAACTGCTTTTTCTACTCAACACCTACCAAATTCGCGTAGCCAAAAACGCTGGCTGTTCGAATGCGTGACGAGTGGTACAGCTCTACAAGACCGTTGCAAAGGTAGGCACAGTAGGTGAGTCGACTGATCGGCGCAAACAGTCGTGCACTGAGTATCGTACTCAGCCGGCCAGCGTGACCAGTTGTAACTGCCACGACAAGCCAAGCCACCGATAGGTTCCATCCCAACTTGTGGCCTCCAGCATACAAGGTGCTCTCCAGATTACTAAAGGGAAACGCATAGAAACGGCAGATCGAATACATGGATGCCACGCCCACAACAAAAGCACACATCCAAATCAGACGCACTGGGGTGGGTGGCAATGTGATTGATTTTTCTTGCATCACATGGACCAGGAAGCCAGTTAGTAGGCCCACAACGTAAGCTGAGGCACGCATGTGTGTCTTTATGTAGGAGCCAATATAGAAGGCGTTGCTACCCAAATCGTTGATCTCGCTGTGAATTGGAGAGAGTAAGTTTCGGTGAGGCATGAAAATCGGTTTATTCATTTTCTTACTCTGCGTAAACCATTAATGTTGGATCCAGTTTTCTCAGATATGTGACGAAAAACGGTGTCACGGCTGTTAGAATTACTAAAGCCACCAAAAGACGGAGACCATATTTTCTGAATTTGTATAGAGAATATATAATCAGCGGTGCTACGAAGAATAGCTGTGAGTCCACCGAGAGATACCAGGATTGGAACATGCACTGGGAAATGAGAAAGGAAACGCTTTTAATAAAGGTCCTCTGAACCATCATCATTGTATCATGATAATGATTACTTTATCAGTGATTACAATGTGATCATTGTACAATATCATGGTTTCCGTTAATTTGTTTTATTTGCGATAAAGTCGATTGATATATCGTATGGATATATTACATATGTATTAGTGTGTATGATATGATATAGTATATGTCAATTATAGCTCATATTTATGATGTGTTAATCTATGCATGTCTCACCAACTTATCCGTGTTAATGTAGTTGTTTACATACAGAATGTTTAGCCACCACGACGCAATGCAGCGCTCCTGTTCACGTTCGATTCGCTGCCTCCAGATGGGTCCATCGCCAGCTTGAGGAAACCAGGTCATGTAGAAGCCAATGACGGCCATGTAGGCGGGAGTGAGGCGTATGTAGCGAGCTGCATATAAAACGAGAACGTTTATGTTGCCGCGCCGGCGTTCCAACTCGATCAGCAGAATGCGGCAGAACAGGAACCCGCTCAGCAGCAAAAATGTGTCCACAAAAAGTAAAGAATTCGATAGGAAGCTAAATGTGGGCAGTTTGATTTGCTAAACGAAACAAGAACGCTTAGATAAAATTTGGAGTTAAGCAGCTAAAACACGTTCTTGTTGCATCACTTGTGCACGTTAATCACACCAGCAACACCACAGCGCGTACCTCGTCCACGAATCCTGCATTGTAAGCGGCGCCACCATAGATAAACGACAACGCATGTCCGGCGAGTATGAGTAGCATGGCGAGCGCCTTGATGCCATTGATCGAGTTGAGACCCAACTGATCTTTACTTGTTTGGAAGAGTTTTTTTGTGTTCTCTAAAAGTATGCTTACGGTTGGTAAATTTTAACTTCTAGTAACTGAACATTTCGAACCTATGATCGAAAAAGATATCAGAGCCATATTTAAGGTTTCATTACGCAAGGAAAATGCAGGTGGCTTGCTGTTCGTCCCACTGCGCATGTACAGCAGGTATGCGTGATAACTGGTGCTCATCGCAGTCAACAATAGAAAGAAACATATAAACAAGCTGAAAATACAATTAAAACGTGACCATAAACGCTGAGGAGGAGCAATTAACTTAAATTAATTATATTTCATTAGTCAAATTAATTCATCTAAGGAATAAATTATTGATTAAGTAATTAATTGCGGGCAATAAGGGCTGAATTATAAAGTAAAATAATCTAAAATATATTGAAAAAGCAATCAGACTAGTTTTAAACTAATTAACTACAAGTTAAGTCTAGCAAATCAAAATTAAGTCTAGCAAATTTATCGAACTCTACACAAGTGGACTTAATTTATTCCCAATTCTTTGTGTTATGCCATCGATTTACTTACACATAATTAAGCATTGATCTGGTGACATTCAGCTCTGCTACATGCTTTTCACAGAACTTCTCATCGACAGTGACAGGTCTCCGCAGGAAATTCTCCAAAAATATTGCCACCTCACTGGCGCTACAACTGGCCGGCACGCATGCGCCCCAGTATACGATCGTCTCATTAGTAGGCTTCAAAAAATCAAGAAACGTTTAAAAGGACACATTAAAAGCGGCCATCAAACTGAGAGTTTCCATTTAGGTATTCCTTTCTTAATATTTAAAGACAAATAACCCTATTAAAGTTATAACACGCATAAGTTGGCAGCATAACTGCAGACCTTTAGATTGTTTAGATACCACAGTAATTATTAACTACATACCGCTATGTGTATTGCAATTATTCGGAATCTTTTTATTAGCAAACACGGTTTTAGCAAATACGATTTGTTACCATCACCGCTGTAATACAATTTAAATTCCGTTCACAATTTACATTCGTACAATGAACCGTCCCATTAAAACCAAACTAAAAATTCTTTGCCAGCATTCGTCGGCATTAAAATATCAGTATGCAATGCAACGTTTATTACCGTTACGTCTACTATATGATATAAACTATTATCGTTATCGACATCAGAAGCTTTTGGAATACATATGACTGGCTAATCATGAAGTCGTTCTAGACTTGCATACATAGTTTTATTTTGCCTATAGTTGGATGGCATACGATAGGTTGTTTATTAATTTATCGTTCCACAAACGCGGTGGTACGCACCTGTCATCGGAAGCACTATGTTGCTTCTTTAAGGAGTCAGGAAAGAGGGAAGAAAAAAGGTAGTCGCACAGGAATATGTAACGAGTTCTATACAAATAAGTCGGTTTTCTGTAATCTATTTTCCTGTTTACAAGATAAAATTGTTTCGATAGATAGAGAACTTAAATAGATACACATAAACAAGCATACATTTCCGTATTTTGTAAAAATTCTTATACTATATTGGTGCCCTCATCAGCTATTGCAGAAATAGTTCTAAAGATTTTAAGATAGAGATTCTTTTGCTCGGTGTGCATTTAAGTAATACTGTTTACCAGTTACAATTTATTTACAACCGCAAATACGCTTCTAAAAATATCATTTGTTCTAATTGAAATCACTTAGTTGTCTGCATACACTTTTTTACTACTACGTACTTCTTTTCTTCTGGAAGCTGTATTGTGCGTCGACATTCCGTTGACAGTCACATTCGCCAAACAGTATTGAGCACGTACTGGCGACTCGTTGCTGTTGTCCAAATTGTGTTCAGTGAAGGCGCTTGTAAAGCTATTTGAGCTTAAGCATTCATCGTAGTGACCGAACTGGTGTATCATACCACTTTCAATGCCAACAGCTGACTTTGCAGTTGCATCGTACACTATAAAGAAATAATGATCAAAGTTTTGTAAATAAATATCTTCTCAACATTTTTAATAGTTTATGATTTACTCTTTCATATTTTAGACTAGGGTTTGATAAATAAGTTTATGTTCAAGTCTCGTTAAAACCAACTAGCTGAGTTGAAAGCTTTTAATATCCACTCAGAGCTCCCTTTGGCTTTATGACGAACTAATAATTCGTTTTTCTCCATAAACTTTTAAAGAGAAATTATTTCAAAATGTACAAGTTTACCTTTACTTTAAAAGCATTCAGAAAAATGAGTTTAAATTGTTTATTTTCTATTATTTGTTTTACGGACCAAATAAATTGCTATTTGCTCGTTGCAAACTATTCTGTGCCTCACTGTAAATACATTTAATTTGCACTAAATTACACCGAGTCAACACTTCAACTCTCTATGGAGCTCAGTCATCAACACCTCGAGCGAATAATATTTCAGTGTAAACAGTCAACTTGCGTTCTTCTAATGTGGAGATTCTTGTTTAGCTTTAACAGTTCGATTACTCGTAGAATAAATTATAGACAATCTAAGTTTTAATGTGTCACCACACGACGCCGTACGCATCTTACATTTAAATTCGTGTGCTTGTAGACAGTTCAAAGCTCCTAAGAAATGTCGACAACCATTTGGCATCATGTTGCGACGTTTGTGTGCTAATAGTTTCCGTCAACAACATGAAATTGACAATGCTATTGTTTGCTTGATGAAATGTCCGCATTGGAGCGAAGCAAGACACAACTAATAGGTATATTTTCGAAACTTTCTGCTTCAATCAGATGATTAGCCATGACCCATTTTAATCTGTAAAAGGGTTTATTGGTCATAAAAGTGGATAAGTGGATGTATAAAACGAGTTTCATTTACACACGGCATATTTGGAAAGACGACTATATAAAAAAACTATTAACCATTTCGCAAAATTTACGAGTTAATAAGAGCAGATTGCGTATTATACAAGTTAATAATTAATTCATTTAAGCGCTATAATCTGTTATTGCAATTGTCCGTCCGTCTATCTGTTGAAATCAAGATTACAGGAGAACGAATATATATATTAAATGTGAATATCTCATTCACCATTTAATATATTAAGACGAAATTCTGCTCCAGAGTATCTGGCGATAGTCGTATTAGCATAATATCAGCATAAATGCGTGTCTTTAACAGTTATAAAGAATTCCAGAGCTTTTTTATTTCCAAATACTATTGAAATATAGGTAGAAATTAAATCAGGTTTATCCGGATCCAGTACATATCCTACTGGCTTCAAATAAATCACGACTGGCACGTTATTAATAAAAATAATTTCTTACTTATGTTTTTCTACTTTTTCTTTTTCTTCAATGCACAAGATTCCATATATCGATACGAGAGACAGCTTAAATATATTTGATAACATGATTTTTTTTCTACTATTTCGTGATATATAATCCATTTAATTGCAAATTCCGACTAGACAGAACATATGTACAAATATACAGACAAAAAACCCATTTCAAATGCTACGTGATGGGAATATCATTTCGATTTATCCTAAATTCGCTATGAGTAATTTGATCATTCGTAGCATTTCTATTCGGAGAATTTTCGTGTGTGCGGTTCAAAGAAATCAATGTCGCACTCGTCCTCTAATAAATTTACAAAACTGAGATCTATCTACAATTAGATCATTACTTGATCTAGATTGTAATTCGAGCAATCTGTAGACGATTTAGAGGATCCTGAAACAAATTTGAAATTGCGGAACTAGAGTTCAATACTTTCAAACTCAATTGAAATATTTTGAAATCAATTAAGCAATATGTGAGATCAATTTCGGAAAAACTGTCGGAAGATGCATAGTCGTCCGTAAGATACGTCTATGGAACTCATATCAACTGCCTTTAAATACTCGTATATAAAAACAAAATTTGATTTTCGATTGTCTAGCATTAAAACCGACTATATTAGTAACTAATTTCTTGTTTAATAAGTGATTAATAGACTGTGCATAATTCATATGCTAATTATATAAATGTAAACCTCTTTCGTATGCCTGGAGACATGAGAAATAAGCGCTCTCTTCATCTGAGTAAAGAGCCGTCAAGGTGAAGGTTGCATCAAATGTGTTAATATATTCTAGGGTAAACAAGACTTCTAAATATTAATTGTCAATAGAAGTATTTACCCTTTTTTAGCTAAAGTTCAATACAGAAGTTCAGTATGAATGCATGTAATAAATAAAGATTATATACGTTAAAAGAAGTACTGAATGAGTTGGGAGTAATGAATAGTGTACTGTTCCATAAAGCGCTTTATACAGTTAACACTCTATATATTTGAAATCGCAATAACTTTGACAACTTTGGCCAACATCAGATTCAACTATAGTGGCTATAAGAATTCGTATCGGCACACGATAACTTAACCGACAGTTTAACTAGCACTGATACACTGAAATTATTGTTTCAAATATAAATTTAAACTGCAGTTACAACTGATTTCAACAAAAACAGAGCGTTAAACTGAGAGCATAAAGCATTGATGGAGAAATGCATTCTTAACACTTTTTATAGCGTTTTAAACTTTCAACTTAATAGAAAGAATATAAAACTGCATTTTTCTAATTAATGAAGTTTCGTCATAATTCAAAACCTTGTGATGAACATTTATTAGTATAAACTCCGCCTTCCACATCTGTGTGATTATTGCTCAAATATTATTTCTCTAGAATGGAAGAATGCTTCAACTACGAGCGTTCCAAGTTTATTAGAAGACGCAGGTAATTGAAGTGCATAAATGACGGGTATGTCATAAAACACGTTAACGTAATTATAATTTTTATGCGGAATTTTTCAAATCAGTAACTTCTATCATCGATTGAAGTGAGCTGCTGACTATAATAGGTATTGATTTCAATGCTTACAAAACTAGTTTTCAAGCAAAATAATCGAAGAGTAAGCAAGTAAAAAAGAAATGTTGTAAACGCGCTTTAAGCAAGCGATTAATGTGTTTAATTATTGATACTGATTATTGAAAAACCAGTTTACGAGAGTTTTGCACAATAGTAAAGATTATTTCACACTATAATACATAATTAACATAACGAAATACTGCCTACACAGTATTTCGTAATGCTAATTATGGATTATAAAGTGAAATAATATTTATGATGATTTTGTGATACGACTGCGTTTTTATCTAAAACACAACAGATTTGTGTTTAGATTTGTGAACAGATTTGTGTTTAATGATGTTTATAGTAATGATATGCAGGATCGTTAAGGCTTTTTAAAAACCGGTCAGTAGGCCTGAATGCACTAAAAAATTAGTGAGGTCAGTTTTGTTGTCGTGTGTCTTGTTTAGTGAGGCTTTTCGCAGTTTCTATTTTTATTTAAAACATTTCATTAATGATCATGTTATCGTAGTTTATAATTAATTTATTAAAATAACTCTGATGACTCCGCTTTATAAAATAAACTTAAGTTTAAAATTTCAAGGTTCATTACAAACCTTCATTAAGACAAACAGAAGTCGTTTCTCACAATAATTTGCAAATGCCTTTTCAAAATCTTTTGTAAATTTTAATAAGTAAACAATTTTTATAAATAAGTATGAAGAAGGGCTTCTGTTTACTTTCTGATTCTGTAAATCCGAAAGTGGCAAGAAAATCCTGTACTTACTTGCAATGGCCCAGCGGTGACCACTCAAGATACCCCAAAGTGTCCTATTTAAATCCTGAGCACAGTTTTCATTCTCTACGAAACGGATGCTATTCGCAAATGTTTCAAACTCGACGCCTGTCAAGACTGACGGAGGTCGAACTGGTGGTGGTGTTTTAGGTTCTACATCGTCCTTAACGTGCTCAGCAGCACCAGCAGCCGAAGTAGAAGGCTTGCGCGCAGTGAAGACAGCAACAAATGTTGCAAACAGCACTAATGTCGGCAACAACTTTTGCATTTTATTCGAGTTATTTTTTAATGTATTTTTAGTTTAGAGAAATATTAATTTAAACAAACGAGCAGTAGTAAAAACACTCGTGATGCTGATGGTATTTTAAACGACACTTCACAAATCATCACATCAACATTTTCATATTATAAAATCAAATGCACACAGATTTCAATGCAAATCCAGTGTATTTTTATTTTGCTTTTATATCCGAAATGCTGCACCAACTCTCTCCCGCGTTATTTAATTCGCATCAAACCGAGTGAACGCCTTCAACATTTAACGCCGACTACAGCTTGAGCTGGGAACACGTTTGTTTTAAGCCAACTTTGAGTGGCTTCAAGTGCGACTGCAACGGCCACTGAGCGTGTGTCAATGCTAACTTACCGCTAGTGTCGTTGTTGTTATTGACGTCATAGTTGTAGTTTTCATTACGTTGGCAACTTATCACAACTTCTTGAATTTAGCACCTGATCAGTATAAAATTCGAAATTAGATTCGAAATACGAGTTCTCTAAACATGTAGCAGCAACATCTGGGAAATTGGGCAACATGTCCGAAGTTGTGGCTTTTACAACTGGAATTTTCGGACAGATAATCTCCGAGCGATGTTTCTAAACCCAGAGATCTGTAATCTTTCGAACGCGAGTGATCTGGAAGACCGCAAACACAGGAGATCTGTGATCTCAGAGATCAGCCTGTGATCCTGATGAAGTTTTACGTAATAAATATATCTATGGCTATCCTCCATGTACATATGTGATGTGCAAGCTAAAGTAGCAATGGGTCACTGGATTTTACTGACCGGGGCGGACTTTGGTCAATCCCTGGCAGGACCATCCATGTCAGGAAGGCTAGCTGATGAGCAATGAACTAAATATCACCACGCGCGTGACCCTAACGTAGGTCGGGAACGTAAGCATACCGCGGATCTAACTACCTCATGTGCTAAGGCTGCCAAAGGTGTCAGGTTGGCTATAATGGCTGCTGATTGTCCCAAGACAGTATTGACCAGCGAGGAATTGGGAAAATTAGAGGAGGCCCTGGTGAAGAAGATGTCGAAAGGTTGAAAGTGTAAACAACAATTTGACGGCATTTACTTCCGGGCAGGACATATGTTGATAGACTCTGTAGAAGAGGACACAGCGGAGTGGCTCACATCTTTTGTTTCTACACTACCGGCATGGAAGGGTGCTGCGCCTAAAACATCTACTGGACTCTTCTTCCAGGGTCAGCAGGGAAGAATACCGCTAAGCTTTTGGAGCTCATGGTGGTACAAAATGAAGGGTAATTTCTTGTTTACACTGTTTCTAAACATTTTATATTCACGTTCTCTTTTTTATCTTTTGATCTTAGGCGCCAGTTTTTATAAAGTTTATCGCGATCGTCACAGAGTTTAATCAAGTCCTCATTTAAACACATACTTGGAACTCTTACTTTGTTTTTATTTTTTCTTAATAATATTGATTTTTCATAAATGTCCTCAACTTTGTTTTGAATCGCGCTATATAAATCATCACCGGATACAAATTCACTTATCCTACGATAATTTAAACTTACTTTCGACTGTATTTCCTCTCTTTGCTTTTTTTATTACTTTCTTTAAAAATGGTACTGATATGAGAGAGTAGTGATCTGATATTGTATGTTTGTTTCAACTATAGCTGAGTTTATACTCTCTTTGCACTTAACGAACAGGATCAATGTTTGTGCTTGAGCCATTTTTCAAATCTTCTCCAAAGCAGGGCCAAAGTGTCGGAGACTCTGCATCGATAAAGGATAGCGAAATAACTGTACAGCGTCAAACACATCCGCACCTCGCGATCACTTCACCAAGATCGGTGTATGTCCAAAAAACTTTATAGTCAAAAATAGACAGGAGGTCCTTGACATCGCCATAGTGTCGGACCTAATATACGATAACATCGCTGGTTGGAAGGTATTAGAGGAACATTCCTTCTCAGACAATCGTATTTAACGTAATATACAATGGCTGCCTTTTTGGATATAGAGTGGGCGTTTAATAACATTGCGCCTGCTGCCATACAGAATCCATTGACCCTTTTTGGCATTCATCCAACAATCTTTAATACTGTTACGAGCCTCCTTAAAAGGAGACGAATTTCGTCAGAATTCGGAAACGCGGTGATACACAGATTTGCCAATAGAGGCACGCCGCAAGGAGGAGTTCTCTCACCGTTACTCTGGAATCTAACGATGGACAGTCTGTTGAAATTGATGGAAGAAAGCGGATGCAATATAATCGCGTACGCGAAAGAGACATTCTGCAAAGCGCTCTGGTAAAGCTATCGAGCTGCGTCAATATGATCACATTTACGATATTTTAAAGACCATGATCACTCAAGAAGTCAGCATGCAAACAGGCAAGGACGCTAAACAGAAACTGCCCTGTTTCAGCTTACCGAAATGCACTTAGAGAATAGCACTGTGTGCCTTCCTTGATGTAGCTCAATGATAATGGGAAGTAAGCAGGAGTGGCATACCACGTCCAGTATGGAGGAACTGGGACACTAATGGATTACATGGTACACGGAATCAGTGATGAGGTCTGGCTCAGTGGCAGGGAGTTACGGCCATAGGGTCAGATATCATGAAGCAATGGGAAGGTTTTCTACCATTTTTCAGACTGAGGTTGTAGCCATGGACAGATGTGTACAATTCAACCTAAATAGGAAATAT
Source organism: Sicus ferrugineus (assembly GCA_922984085.1). Lineage (NCBI taxonomy): Eukaryota > Metazoa > Arthropoda > Insecta > Diptera > Conopidae > Sicus > Sicus ferrugineus. The sequence continues at coordinate 31,190,322 of OV277351.1, forward strand.
AAAAACAAGAAAATTGTGATATTGACTGGTACTCAGGCGGCCATTAAGGCACTGATACCATACCAGATGAAGTCTCACCAAACTGGATAGCCTTGGAATGACTAATGATGTACATCTTCTATGGTTACCACGGCACTGGGCATAGAGCAAAATGAGATGTCTGATAGATAGGCAAAATTGGGAGCAAATATCAAACTAATGGTCTCAGAACCATATTCTGGTATCGTAGATGGTGGTATCTTAAGGATTCTGAGGCAAAAAAGCTAAAAATGCATGATAACTATTGGATAGATAAATCAGCCTATGTTAAATAGACGTCCTCAGCGAAAGCCCCTGCAGGTACTGTAGGAGGAATCTCCTATACATATACTTGGATCGTGTCCGCCGCTTAGTGCATCGCGAAAGGAAATTTTACGGGAGTTCCTTGTACCAAACGAGAATTAAAATTACTAAAGCTGAGCTCAGTAATCAGTTTTCTAGGAAAAATCGGGTTATATAGGGAACTGTGAACATCATGAGCAAACATCCTCTATAGCAAATAAAAACCACTATGAAGAGTTGACGTTTTGAAATCTTTTATTGAATCCTCAAATACATCTTGAAAGTAAATTTTTTCTTCTTCAGTTTTTTCTTTTAATTTAGTTGTAATTTGGTTTAGACTTCAAATCAAATTATTTTTTCAATATTTTTATTCACATTTCAATACATCATTGTATATTTCTGCGCTTTTACCTTAATGGAGTATTTTTCAATAACTTTGTTTTAAGTATATCTAAACATACATCGCACTATTCCTGTATTCTTTACATAAATAATTTAAATTACAATTATGTGGTAATATTAGTTAATAAGAAAAGGAATTTCACGATGCGAATTCAATATAAATAAATATAACTTATGCATTACAATTACAATTAAAATATTTTAAATGTATTTTATCGATTACTTTACAAATTCAGGCTTAATGCAGCTTACACAACTACTGTGCCGCTCAGTTTTGCTTCTGGCTATGAGGAGGTAAGTTACAATGAGGTGGAACTAAATGGAAAGTCTCTTTTACAGGATACGATTGGGTGTAATATAACTATAACGAATTTCTTAACATTATACTAAAGATCAATTAAGTAATTAACTAAAACTAGTATGCAGTCTATTAAAATGCGGAAAACCCAATACATTGTAGCTAAACCATATATATGTGAGATAAAATAAATTTAATTTTTCGAATTTAGAGCATAAATGAAAAATGAAAGCATGGGTTTTCGTAAAAATTGATTTTTATGAAATGAAGAAAATGTAGAGAAATGTCTTTTTTTATTAGTGGCAAAAAGATTGAATTAAAGAACAAAAAATATCGAATTTGCTTCAATTTATTTGTTTCTGTTTGTTTTGGATTGTTGTGTCTTTATGTTGCTGTTTTTCTATATTTTCTGTTTTTCTTAACTTTTATATTATTTATAATTATTACAGAATTACTATGTATAACATTCTTATTTTTTAATATTATCGCATTCTGATATTTTGACTTTTCAATAATTCAATTAGTTTTGTATTTTTAAACCTTTTCTATATAATCATAATTACTGTAGCAATAATTTGTGGCTTGCTTTATATTTGAAGATGGTATATATATCATTATGTACTTCAATTTCTGAACTAATTAGTGGTTTTTCGCTTTTTTGATTCGATTTTCTACGCATCACTGCACCTCGTTAGCCTTATTTTAGCTTGATTTCGAATTTTGAGAGTGGGAGAAATTAACAGAAACAGTTCAAGCGCTCTTTAATGTAATTTCTACCAAAAGTCTGTCGGGAGTGTTTCAAAAAGGCATGCTAAAATAAAGGCCCTCATCGGGGGCCACGCGCAAACTCTATAAGAACCGCGGTGGTCCTGAGTTGTACGACCCTGGCGGAGGGTGTGGCGGCGCAGGTGAATGTTGACCCTGTCGAAGCATATCAAACGGTGAATTCGAGCGTTGCATGAAATGATGAAAGTTACTGGGGGGCAGTTGATGCTGGAAGATGTTATATAGGAGAAACTTATTAATAAATTATGGATATAAGCAGATCATTGAGATAGACTCAAGTTAACTTAAAACGTACATATATCAATATTTCAGCTCGATCATTTGACTAATAACTAAGCCGTTATTAATTGATTATTAATAACTCGAATGTCAATGTCTTATTCTTTCTTTGATTACAATCAAGTAATTGGTCTCCTAAAAGATTGGTCTCCCTATCGATATACCGAATAGTGCTTTAATCGAATAGAATCAGGCGCTCTGCTGCTTACCTGCAATCCACGTAACCCAATTGGTCCACCGACGCCGGCGCCACCAGCTCCCGCTCCTCCACCCATCATATGACTTGGTCCATCGCCCAAATCCAGCTGCAAACTTTCAGCTATCTCACCATTGCTGCCGCCGCCTACCCCACTAGCGACGGCTGAAATACCGCCACCGACCGCACTGACACCAACACCGCCACCTGCACCACCAGCTAAATGTAGTTGACCAAGCGACGCAGTTGCCATGGCAACGTCCGGCATCATATCTGACAAGAGTCCTGCGCCGCCACCATCTGCGCCGCAACCAGCAACACCGCCTTCCGCTCCTCCCACATCCACACCTAAACCACCGGCATGTGGAAAACGATAATCGCCTTCGGTAATCAGAGCTGGCAGCTCGCTGCGGTGGTGCGTTGTTGCCGAAAGACGCGCATAATTTGTATGCATTGCTGCTGCGGCTCCGGTCAGAGCGGCGGTCATGCCAATCATTCCAGTTGCACCTCCAACTCCGTCATTGTGACGCGGAAACGTCAAATTGCGATTGTAGCAAGGTGGCGGCGTTGTGTTGGTTTCATTGACAACCACACCGCTACCACAAGTCATAACACCTGCCACACTGCCAAAGAACGCTGACGATGTTGTTGTCGCCGCATGACGTGACGTCGTTGATCCCGTGGTCGCCGCGGGCGACGGAGGTGGACTTTGGTCGTCGTCTTCTAGAATACATTCGTCAGTTTGGGTTGTGGTTGCAACGCCGGCATCATCCAGCGCTCCACTATGACTGTTCAGAAGCGAGCTGTCCAGCAAGTCGGAGACAGCGTCGGGCATGTTGAATTCGCGTACAACTCGCAGCCGTATCTGGCGATTAATTTCGTGCCTTGAGGAGAGTGGCAGCAAAATTGCACGTTGGCACATGGGTGATTGACGCAATTTGATCTCTCGTTTCAGCATGGCAGCAATAGTTTGGGTATCAGGCGGCGGAATTGCCGCCGCAGCGGCAAGCACGTCTACGCTTTCAGCACCGCCGCCCACACTGCCACCGACATCGACACCGCTGCCAGCAGCAGCGTTCATACGCGATACCATGTAAAGGGTGTCAGGTATATCGGGCAGATGTCGCGAGCGCCGCATGCGCATCAACTCCACTTGGTGGTGCGCAGACGCCATGCGGTCCTCCAGCAACGCCTTCACTTCCTCAAAGTACGGCATGAAGAGACGTGGACGTACAAACAGACCCTGATTTTTGCCGCCTCGTATCCAAGCGTTGACGCGTAGTTTCTCACGTTCGTCACCAATCATGTGTGAGGGAGGCGTACTCACGAGACCGCGTCGTATGGCTTGGTTCAGTATTTCGCTGTGTGGCGGCAGGACGTGGTCCATGCGCACCAAGGGCAGCAGTTCTGAGAGTATCTCGCGCAGCTCGACGTCACTGAGGTCGCGCTTCTTCACACCCTTGCGCGCTACCGAGTGAGCTGTGTACGAGAGCAGATTCGGCTCACGGTCTTCCATGCGACGTATCAGTTCCTGTTCACCCCACTTCAGTACGGCCTGAAGTACCTCCAGCTCGGAGGCTTGCAGGAAGTTACTCTGCAGCACATGCATCAGCTGCGATTTGTCGAGTTGATGCAGCACAGGCGAAGCTGTAACAGCGGAGAACTCTTCGCGCAGATACTGGCAGGCTTGACGAAACACCCAGGCAGAGCCGTGCGCCTACGAGATGGAAACAAGTAAGAAAGTTTTTAAATTTATAAAATTAAAAACTAATGTTTGCTTTAGTTTTACCTGTGATCCCCACTTCAACACCGTGGGCAGCGTATCTAGGGATAGCCATTCTAGTATTAAGTCCTCGCAACCCTGCGCCAGTATATCAAGCTCCAAAAACCTGCCGATTTGGTACAACTCCATGGCCTCTTCCAGAGGTGTCGGCCGCGCTCGACCTGTATTCGTTAACGCGTGCACCTCGCCCAACGAGCCAGCCGCGTTTCCCGTCCCAGCTCCACGCAAAATCAGCGTCAAATCCACCGTGTCCAAGTAGATCGCATGCAACAGCACACGTGCATAACGCTTTGGTATCACCGTCTCGTCCAGAACGATGCGCGTCGGTACATGCAATGCCCTCTCAGCGTACTCGTCCATATTACGCGCGCGCCGCGCTATGAGATTCCTGAAGAAGGGCGAGCGGGCACTGAGTATAGCTTTGTGGCACGGCAGTTCTAGCTTGGGGCGAAATCCATACTCCGAGCTGCCCGAATCAGGACGATGAAAATCGCTGCCCTCGGTTGTGAAGACAAGAGCAGCGTCGGCATAGTCTCCCGTCTCGAGCAAGTAACGCAAGTCGTGCTCCAGAGGGTTCGGCGTGCCGAAGTCATCCCCCAATCGCCGCAGTAAGCTGATGTCTATGGTGGGGTCATGCGGGCACAGATCACCTGTGTACAAGTAGCGCAAAAGCGATGAGAACATCTGCACATCGATTGGGGACGAGGGCAGCTCCAGACAGATTCGAGCTCCAAAACCCGGACACCCGGCGAGTAGATCACGAAAGTAGGAGCAACGCGAAGAGAGTATAGAACGGTGAACAGGAAAGATGGAACCGCGAAACACTAGGTCGCAATCAGTGCAGGTTTTCATGTCGTACAGGGCGGCAAGATCTTGTTTGAAGGTTGTAGCTGGCGGACGGGCCAGCTCTGCTTGAACCTTAACAAAAACAACAAATAAATGGAAGAGTGAATTTCTTTGAGAGGTATTTTGTTACTTACCGATAAATCGCGTAGTGCTGCCAGTGCTTCGTATTCCTCACATAGGGCCGCCAGCTCTAACGGTGTCCAATCTGACACAAAATCGCGCAGAACACGCGCGTGATCACAGGCCTTCGAAGAACGCCGCCGACGTATGAATTTCCGTTTTAGAGTCGCAAATCCGGTCACCCGTTTGCGACGTTGTTCACGAAAATGAGGACCACCTACTGGACCGGTGGCACCGGCCGTCATGGAGGAGGGTAGCAATAAACCAGAGCCATTTCCGCCCGCTGAGGTTACCACAGGATAACCTCCAGTTGATGCTGTAGCTCCCATTGTGGTCGTCCGGTTTGTGGCTCGTATGGGGAGAGTGAATGTAGGAGTGGAGATTCGTGGATGGAGAGGTTACTTTGGAGAGAGTGAAGGCGGCGGGGCTTGTGCTCCCTGCACTGTCTAGAGATTCTCCTTAGTAACCACCATTTGTTGTCTTTTGAGTGAACACAAGTGGTTTCTGCTAAAACGCGATGCCCTTATAGATGCATTATTAGCCCATTAAAATTTACGGCTCAGTAATTAGCACACAAGGACATTCAACGTCATCCTTAGGGAGGAGAGCCCTTAGCATCTGAAAATAATAGAAAACCATAATTATTCATATAATTACGCTAATACATACATAAGATCATGTATTAGATAGCGTGTAAGCCCCACGAACCATATATAAAATTCTCTATCGGTTGGTAAAAATTACTCGGTTCGGTTGGTAAATATTTCTCTATCGGTTGGTAAAAATTACTCACTTTTAGTTACTTTTCGGGGCCCTTTGAACCCTTGGACAATGTTTATCCCTATCACTTGTTAATCATCATTCAATTATCCATTTACCGATCTATATATTATTTTCTTTCCTAAAATGACGCATTTTGTCGCCCTTATTTCTTTGTTCAAACTAACGCCCACAGTTTTGACTATGACCAAAGCTCTCGTTCACAGCGCTCCCGCTGCCGCTCTCCCTCCTCTTCGCAATCGTTCATCCCCAGCGTCTCGCTCTCAACACTCGTGCTCTCAAGCGCACCTGTTTCCACCCGTCTCCCGAACAGGATCGGTGCTCATGCGTTTTTTAACTGGCTGCAACAGAAACTCAGGACCATTCTTAAAACCAAATTGTCCACATTTTTCACGAAACACGTTTTAAGAACAAACAAGAACACGACATTTTGTCCTAGTTTCAGCTACGGCCAAACTATTTACGTTGGTCAGTCACGGTCACTTCTTACTTACATTCATTCATAATAACTTCAACCTCGGTATTCCTCGTTGAAGGAGGACAATGTTGCAAGTAAACATTAAAAAGACAACACCAACAAAATAATAGAAAACAAACAACCTTGACATACTTGAAGAGAGAAATTACAAAACCAAAACAAATACAATGTTGGCAGCCGTTAAATGCTCATTTCAACAGTAACTACTTCGACACCCACCGAGAACAAATGGGTTATCAGCCAGCCAAGCCAAATTATCAACTCACAACCGAATTCAACCACCGCAACAGAAACAACACAGTTCGCCTCACCCGCACCAATCAACCTGCTGCACACACCGACTTTTAGTGTCAATTTCAATTCCAAACAAAAAAAAAAGAGGAAATACGTCACTACTGAAAACAAGAACAACAACAACAACATTCTAAGCTATCCGTTACAACACCATCAAGTGTAAAAGTTAGTAAAGCGATAAGGAAATCGCTGGCGACGTGTGTGTCGTCGGTAGATGGGTGCATGACTGGATGGATGCTGGGATAGATGGGCGACACAAATAGGAAAGAGGCGACAGACAGCGGCGGCATCACGGTGCGAGAATGCAGCATGTTGAAGAAATAAATTTGATTTATTACAATAAAAGCTCAAATAAATATGTGTGCATTCACTGATAAGCAGCTGTAGAAAGAAGAAACAGCAATAATATAAAAATAAATCAGCTCATTAAGCAAGAGGTGAATAAACGTTGCCACAAATAACAGCGTAAAGACATCGTACTGCCAAAATCAAAATAAAATTCCCAAAAATATGCAGTCAAAACTAAAATAGAAGTCATTCAAAAATTACATACAATTATAGCTGTAAAATTTAGATTTCAATTACATTCTGATTACGATTACAAACACAAAACATTAGCAAATCTTTATTTGAAAATTTTATTCGCTAGCGGCATTTTTACAATAATTAAGTCGAAGTTCTGAAAGAGAGGCTTGAAGAAGTCTGTGTTTTAATCGAAATATTTCCAACGCTTGACTTCGGTAAACTTTTCGCGATTTGTTCCAACTTGAGAGACGGGCCCGGAAAGGTCGTCCACATCTGAACTCATGGAACAAACGCAAAAGAAACGATCTACATTATCGCGGAAAGTTGAAGAGGAAGTTGCCTGGTCCACTTTTGGGTAAATTATCATCATCGAAAATCATTATAGGTTATCTTACGAAATGTTTACGATTTAGACAGAATCACAATTTCCCCTAATTCCTGTCCTATACCCAAATTATTTTACGAGTATATCACATTATTATAATACAACATTACAATTCAATGCATTCTCCTTGGACTAAATTTATACTTCCTTTTGTTAAATACATTAACTGCACAAAGTCTGATAAGGGCAATTTGCACCTAGGTGATATTACAATGTAAATACTGATAATTTACAACGCCGACATGCAAAATATTTACATCCATAAAAATAAAACCTCGGAAATGTATGAACAATTTAGCATGTTGTGTTGTCTTTTAACTTAAAGAAGAAGAGAACAGAACGGAAAGACATATTAAAAATTGAAATAAAAACAAGTTTAAAATGTGAGACAACGGAAGTGGACAGAAGTTTCAATTGAAACGCACAGACGCATTAAAAATGTTACAGTTCAATTGCTCTAACAGACATGGGTTTCAAAGTAGAAATTACGAAAGTCTCATATACAATAGATAAAATTTAGAACTTTTGAGTTAATCTCGCTGAAACTGTCCGTGACGTCTGTTGACGTCGATGAGGAACAATGGCGGCAGGAACAAACAGGCCTTTTAGCTGAAATGTTTACCACTAAAACGGCAGATGACAATCAAACATGCCACATTATGTTCTTATATACTTTTGTGAAAAATTAGAAAGCGGTTAAAAATGCAAGGAAGTGCGTAGTCGTCACGCAACTGAAGAGCTCGACGTGTGCCATTGACCTATTTGTTTGCAAATAGTGTCATTCCTACATGATACACCACACAATCAAAAGAAAAAAGCAATTTGCATTGAAAACAAAATAAGAACTGTCGAAAGAGGATTTCTCTCACAAGGCACACATTTGTAAGTGTAGTAAGGGAGGGGGGGGGGGGAGGAATACTGGAACGCAAAGCGTTTATCACTTTGAAGGGAGGAGGGAGTTTTCTTGTGTTAAATAGCTTTCACCAACTGGTTACACACCAAATGCATCCAAGTTTAAGGTTATCAAACTGCTGAACTAAAACCACATTTCAATCACTTTGAAATTCAGTGTTAAATAAATACACGAATCAGGATATATACCTCAAATGCAGGTTCTTCAGATATCCTTGGAACTCTGCAATGTTTTGCCAAGCACACATACTTTTCGTTCGACTTTCGCGATTACAATTTCTTAATCAATATTAATTTCCAGCTCCTCATGCAAATTGATAGACATTTGTTTCATTCATAGCTTTTTCAACAGCGAATGCAGAGGTTCCCAGAAATCGTTGACGTTGACGACGGCGTTTAAGACGACGACTTTCGATCCATTGACACGACACTGCAGCAGAAAGCACTTCCTGCATTAATCTTTTGCCATGCTTTGCGCGTTTAGCAATCAGTTCAGTTATGCACCACAATTCCTCACATACCTCATTTGTTTTCGAACAACTTTTTTCTCAAAATTTCTAAATTTTTTTACGAAATCAGATAATTTCACCCTCCAAATGGAGAAATATAAACACCCTGGAAAAAATTTATGACAGAAACAGGTGTACATTTATTTTGCTCATCCTCTTCTACTACAAATTTATCGTTCAGTTGCTAGCAGTTGAAACGAAGTCGGTAAAACAGTTGCTCGAATTGTATATAGTAAAATTCAAGCATCTGTAAATTCAAGGGTATTCATGCGTGCATATGAAATTCTTAAAAATGGCAATTATAACCTTACAAATTAACTGCTGGACTTGGTTTCGAAGTGATTTATACGCACCTTATATATTGTGATACGAACGGATATATATTGTGATCTCGCATAGTTTTTGCGTATAATTTGCCATGAATATATAACCATTTAAAAAGATATACTTTACAATAACGAAACGGAGAAAGCGTACTTCCTTCGCTATATACAATGAGGCCCGTTCACAAGAATCGTTAACAGAACGACATTGGATGCTATTCAGTAAATCCTAACTGCAACTTTTAATAATACAGGCCTCTCATTAGCTAACGATAATTTTCCCAAACTCTATTCTGTGATTGAAATTTTACCGCTGGCTGAATGTAAACGTCGTTAAGCACTTTCGTCATTGTTGGAATTTCGGATTTATGGCACGATTTGGCGAACTAAACCGACAAATCATAACTAAAACGCTACACATACTTAATTATTTTGACGAGCATTGACTAGCATATTGTAGAGTATTGCACGAAAAAATTTTAACAGGAATATAAATACGAAAAGGAATTAAAACAAATATATGAAAAAGCTGACTAATAATTTTTTGCCTCGTTGTTTTGTTTGTTAGAAAATAATCAATCCTCGAGCCGACTAACAAGCCAGTTCCTCATCAATAATTCATTATAGACGCGTTCAAAATGCTTCATTAGACGACTTCAAACTCATCATTAAGTCCTAGAGGATCTGCAATTTACTTTTAACTTTGACGACATTTCGAAGTGTGTTATGAGGTTTATTCGTTAAAAGAGAAAGCACAGAGGAGTTTTATACTTTACTATAAGCAAAGTCACCCGTATTATTATAAGCTAATATAACCCCTATATAAAATTGCCAACAGAATTTTACATTTGACCAAAAACTAAAGAACTTTTTTGTTATTTGCCGTTAATAGCGACTCCGTCTATGCTAGCAACAGAAAATGTGAATGTTTTTTCTATGTGTAAAACCCCTCAAAGGGAATTTTTTGATAGAGTCTTCTCATTTTGGATGTTTTTTATTAGTTGTGGGAAAGGGATTTACACGGGAAATTTTAATTTATTTGAGAATTTTCCCCTCCTAGAAAAATGCTTTCTGTAGTTATCTCATAATCTCGATTAAAGTACTATTAGATGCATATATTACCACTGATTTTACAAGAAAAGAGACAAAAAATACATTTAACTGACAGGATCTTGAAAACTACCAAACTTCAACTAGGAAGTGGGAAGAGTATACGTAGAAGAGTATTTCAAGCAATTCCTGCATTTAAACTTTCATATGCAAAATAAAAATAGAATTTGCGTTGTATAATTTTACACATTCATTGCAGTTTCCATTTTAAGTATGGAACTTCTGAAGAAACCTTTTTAAAACACGCCCAATAAGTATTTTCATAAACATTTTCCTTTTCTTGGAAAATTGAAATTTGCTTGTTTCGTGGAAATTTTTAATAATTCTGATAACTTTTATTTGTATATTCCCACGAGAATTTGTATATTCCACTTTTTGGGAAAAGGGAATTCCATTGAAAAGGAGGCTGGCAACAATGATTTTTCAGCTATCTGCTGGTTGTGCAGTAAAATTTGAAATATTTTAAAAAATTATATAAAATTTCTTATTCTACGCATCTGAATGGCATAAAGCTATTACCGAATACGTTTCCTACAATTGCCGCTAGTCAAGTAATTAAGGTACACATAAGAAACAGGGCATTAAAGAAAGGATTGTAAATTTTAGGTTAATGAAAATATATTTTGGTATATATAAATGTTGAATGGATTTGTATTTTTAGAATTGTACAAGTAAACAAAATTAAATGTTTGCAACACTGCTGCGCAACACGGTTGTGTGCATTCGACACTCTGGACGCATCAACAGTCGGGAGCTCTCGGGCTCCACATGCCGTCAGGCGCACTTGCCTCAGTTGTCGCCTTACGATGTGAGTCAAATTGTTGTCGGCTCGGCATTGCGATGTGTAGGAATGCGTTCTATGTAGTATTAAAGATTTATTCTGTAATGAAATATCCATATAAGCAACTTCAACCGACGTTGACTTCAGCGAAGAAGGTTACATGAGAAACTCGAACAGACGTATGCGTGTTTAAGTAACTGCAACTGGATGAAAATGAAAACTCAAACGACTATAGACGACTTCACACTGCTTCAACCGGCTTCAGCCGACTAACGCGTCTTCAAACGGCCTCAATGACTTCAAATGACAAATTAAATTCAATGAGTAAAAGCTCATCTTAATGATTCCAAAGACAATACGGCTTACACCGACATCAGCGACCTTATCTTAAATAGGAAAAATAGCGATTGGCTGACGATAACTTCACTTCAATTAATTACATTTACTAATCAATAACCGCGTCATAATGATTGTATGCTGGAATGAATGTTCTAAGTTTGTCTGAAAATCCCAGTTACATATTCTAAAAAATAATTATTTTTCAGGTTAATTTAGTTCTACGCGAAAACGAATTTCAGCAGGTGTTCCTAGAGAACGAAAGTTCTGTACTTAGTTATGAATCCAATCAAGTAGGATCAAATAATCCATGTGAAGATACTCGAACAGAAGCTAATTTTGTGCATAAGAATGGTAGATCGATTTTATTTAGCTTTATACATCCCGTGGATGTATTCTACGGATACATTTTAACTTTGAATTGAAGGTTTTCTATGTGGCGTATATGATGGTCACGGCGGACCTGCTTGTTCGCAAGTTATATCGAAGCGGTTGTTACGCTACATCGCTGCCTCCGTGATTGACCGCCAGCTGCTTAGGGAGGAATTAGCAAACGGATGTACGAGTCAATCATTTCTTAAATGCCACAACGACAAGGTGCATATATTTTTCTGAGTAAATATACAGTAGCAAGTACAGAAATTCGGAGAGGTGGTAGGAATGCATGCAGAGGGCTATAATATAACCAGGACTTACGATATCACAAGATATTCATCATTATTAAGATATCTTGGCATTTTGAGAGTCTCAATCTATCTCAAGAGGCCAAGTCTCTGCGTCTCGTTTTGGACAGCAACTGAAAGCTGGCAGTTAAGTGTACAGGAAAAAGTAAGAAAAGTTATGATAGTACTTTACTCCTGTGAAAGGTTTACAGAGATGCCTGTATATGTATTAGTGGTGCGCTAAGATCTTGGCCAATTCTTGGTCGAACTAGAAGAAAGTGAGTGCGACGAGACCTATTCCGGGGTCAAAACGAAAAAAAATCTAATGATTTTTTACTAAAATACAATTTACTAAATACACAATTTTTATTTCCGAAAATGCAATCTATTATGTACGTTTATCAGTTTCAGTAGTTACTGCACATATGCATTTGCTTATTTCGAGAATACTACATTAGGATTGTACAGCTTTCCGAATTTCATGTTCACTACTATATATTTTATAATCATACAATATTTTTCTAAGGTTTAGTAAATCCTAACGCTATGAAAACACAAAGAAGAGAAATTATTCTATTCATTTGCCAAAGTATTGCTTTGAAAATTTTTCAGGTGGATTTCGTCAAAGAAATCAAGGCTATCTATGAGAACAGCTTTAATCTTTTCGCTCAGAAAATCTCTAGTCAAACACTTGGTGACCGCGGCACTGCTATTGAGAACGCCTTTGTTTGTTTAGATGACGACCTGTCACGTGAAGCGTTGACCCATCGAAACATGCGTACCATGTCAGTGGCGATGTCAGGTGAGAAAGACTATAGTATTCAATACAGTACAGCAGTTACATATTAATTTTCAATGCAGGAGCGGTTGCTTGCGTAGCGCACATTGAAGACATTGATGTTCACATCGCCAATACAGGTGACTGTTCTGCTGTACTGGGTAGCCTTTGTCCCGACTCAGGGCAATGGCTGCTAAAAAAACTCACCAATGAACACAACGTCGATAATGCGAAGGAAGTTAAACGCATACTAGATCAACATCCTGCCAAGGAACACGACACCGTACTGCGTAATGAGCGTCTGCTGGGACAGTTAGCGCCGCTTCGTGCACTTGGTGATTTTCGTTATAAGTGGTCGAACGATATTATGGAGAAGTACGTGGTTCCTACCTACGGAGACCATGCTATTCCCCCGCATTATTATACGCCGCCCTATCTAACCGCCAAGCCGGAGGTGCAACATCACACTCTCTGTCCCAACGATAAGTTTTTAGTAATTGCAAGTGATGGCCTATGGGATTTTATGTCTCCGTCCCAAGTTGTGAGTTTAGTTGGTGAACATTTTTTGTCTAAAAAGACTCTTGAACCATTAAAGCTACCACAATCAGGAGACGTTACCCTGGAAGTGATATCGAGTATATTGGCAAAGCGAAAGTAGGTTGCTTACGTGCTTAAACTATTACAACTCGCGAACTGATTATTAAAATATTTGAAAATCAGTTTTCGATTAATAGTAAAATTTTATATCGTTATATCATTTTTGCTTCAGACTCTAATTGGCCTTCTTCGATTAAAGGACTAATAGGCTATTTCCGATTAATAGACTAATCGAACATCTTTGAAATTACTTTGATTGAGACTACTTTTACTCGGTTAAATTTTCCCAATTAACTAAATAATCAATTATTTTGCACCATATATATCTACGAACGAAAGGGAAGTAACATTCCGAGCAGTTTATTGAAAATTTTCACTTGATCGGAGACAAAGCAAAAGAAATGAAATTATCACTGATAATCGTTCGATCCGAAACCTTTGGCTGACCTATAATTTTAAGGAAGTACCAGTTGGAAATAAGTAGACTAATTGGTTATATTAGTAGACTATTCGACTGTTAATCGAAGACTGTGTTTTTATTCGAATATGTAGATTACTAAGCATCTCTAATAACTACTAATTTTCTTTAAATCGTTCGCATTTTATACCTATTTAGAGATGGACGAGCACGTAAGCCTTTGGATCAAAATTCCGCTACTCATCTTATACGTCACGCGCTGGGCGGAACTGAATACGGTATCGAACATTCGAAAATTTCGTACTACCTATCGTTGCCGCAGGATGTGGTGCGCCTATATCGTGACGATATAACAATCACCGTCGTTTACTTCAATACAGACTACATTAAAAAATGTACGATGTGAAGGATTCAATGCGGTGTGCTCTTCATGTTGTAAATAACTTCGTTATGTTCACGCTGTTTATTTTGCTAAAATATTCTTTTAAAAAAAATTCTGAGAGTCTTAAATTATATTTTGTGTTTAAGTGTTGCTGAAAAGTAAGTTTAGCGTGTAAGCTTAAACGGATTAATTAATTGTACTGCTAACGCTAAAAGCAAATTTGGAAAACATGCAGCAGAAAAAAGAAACAATCACGGCTTTCCCATTTGATCTTCTATTGTTAATTTAATATAAAATTCAATAATTTTATACACATAAAATATAATTATAAATAATCTCAAACACGAAAAAAATCGGTCACCAGCGAGTCCAAAATGATAGCAAAAGGTCAAAATTTAAAATAGTCTAAATATTTACTTTATTTTCTAAAATTATTTATAGCGGTTTTATTATAATTACATCAAATGTAAAATCAATTCCTGAAGAACTACTACATCGCGGAAGACTTTTGTGCGCTTTCCGCCTCTCGTCGCAGCACACAATTCAAGAATTCTATTTGTATGCTTGTAATATCAACCTGCGGAAGACGTTGCATTTTATTTTTTAAGAATTCAAAAAACAAATCCAATTCGTCTCTTTTGTGTGCGCTCGATGCTGTCGCCTGTGGTTGCAACTGCACATAAGTACCACCGAGGTTGTTAGCGTTGCTTAAAAATGCTGCAACTCCAGGACCATTTGAGGCGTTGCTGCCTGTTGTCGTAGTCGCAGCAAATGTCGTAGGTGTCGAGCTGGAGGAAGCCAATACAGAAATACTTTTGAACAAATTTGATTTTGAGTTGCCGTTACAGCCCAGTGTGCCCGCCGTATTCACAATACCGGCCGGTGTTATTGCCACCGGCTCAATGCAAAACTCTGTCGTATTGATATACTGGAAGGCTTTCGAGTCGCTAGGTGAACTATTGCCCACCGCAATACATGATCCTCCGCCAGCGCCACCAATAATCGTCTCGCTGTCCACACTGGGCGCGTTTCCGCCTTCGTCATAAAGGCAAACCTCTTCGTAATCGACATCGGCTCCAGCCGCACCGTCTCCATCCAATGACGAGGTAGCGTTGTGTTCATTCTTCACTATCTCGATCACGTCACTAACTCGGTCTTCGTGACTTAGTTCGATATGCGACATGCCACCGGCGGCATCATCAGGATCGATAGCGACAACATTGTCGTTGACACTCTCTTCGTAAGCGTGCAATATAAAAGCTTCCGCGTCATCACCGACTAGAGTGATATTTCCAGGATGCACCATGCTGTCATCGTCGACATGGTGATGGTGATCGTGTTGCTCATCGCTAACTCTGTCATTTTTAACTTCTTGCACTTGCGTGAGATTATGGCCGACACCGTAGGTCTGATCGTATTTGATGCGATGCGATTTTAACTTCGGTTGGTAGATGGTCGAAAGAAAATCTAGCTCTTTGGCATAACGCCACTTGGAGAGGCCGTCGCCAACCTTGGACTTGCGCAGGCGATACTGATGGTAGGTATCACGCAGATTTTTCCACTTGCGCCTACATTCCTCCACCGTGTATTTATCTGCTTGGATTGTAGAAACCAATTAAAAAAAATCCTCCATAATAATTTCAGGTTCTTTTAATACTCACTTCCGATCTGCATGGCGACTTGTGACCAACCGTGTAGTATATCGCTCCGCCTTCGCTGATTCGGCTCCAGCTTGTAGTTGTACAGAGCAGGATTCTGACGGACCAACTGAATCAGTGTGATTATGTCATCCGATGGCGCTGCATCCTTCTGGTAGCGTTTGCGTCCTGGTGATCGACATTTGGTTTAGGTGATTCAAATCTAATTTCAAATTTCTGTTTATAACGATCTCTTACTTGGCATTTGCATTCTGCTCGGTTGGTTACTCGATTCTCGGTTGAAAGTTGCGATAACTCGATGCTTGCTGCTACTCGTTTCTGGACACTGCACTTGCTGCTTGCTCTAGTTGTTTTCGCTAGTTATTATCGTCCGCAAAGAGTATGGATTTCACTCGTTTCAGAGGCCAGCATGAGTTTAGCGGTTATATTTGAAAATATTGACTGAATTATTTTGTATTGTGCAGTTGTGATCTTAAATTTTATGTGCTGCATTCACATAAGAATGCTAAAAAAATGGAATTTACGTGCCGATAACGCACTTCCGTGTCTGACAGGACAGAATTCATTACGACTCTCTGTATTTTGTAGCGTTGCCACCTTATGTATTAATAAAGGTGGCAATAGTAGTTAAAGCAGAGAGCGGTAATGTAGATGGTATCCGAAGATATAACTCGGTTGTCACGGAGCAATATTTTCGGCTAACTTATCTTGGTAGAGCGACTGCCTGAAAGCCGGTCCACATTTTACCTCATTAAAAATTATGAGTAAAGCTCTGTTAAAATGTTGACTGGCTTCGCAGCGGTCGCTCTGCATAGACAAGGTATTCGAAAATCTTCCAAGACACACGAGATATATTTTTGTATACTCTCTACAAATATACTCTCTGTTTAAAATCAGCGTTAATTCAGATTTGAATTTTTTTCACATTCCGACATTGAAATTTTGTCAACAGCAAACCAAGTCAAGCGGGAAGGCTTGCATAGCAATATATTCGCTCTGTCGTTACAGAGCATGCATTTTTTCTAACTATGCAAAATTTTTGATTTCAATAATTATTTCTAAAACAAGAAATACTCACGTTCTGAAACCAGGGAAGATACTATTTAAAGGAAATAACGAATTTGATGGATATAATGACGAAGTGGCAAATGCCACTCCCCTTTATGTACATTCAAGTACGAAGAAAAACAAAGCCACGAATATTTAAATAAAATTTTTAAAGGAATAAAACGTTCGTAGAATATCCACGAACGTTAAATTTCTATAGAAATTTTAATTAAAATTTCACATCTTTTTCTTAAAGCAATTAAAAAAATGACAATTTCCCTCAAGCTGGCAACTATGTCTATTAGTCAGTTATTTTGTTTACTCACCTTTGAAACGACTAGGGATGGTTATAAGAACCATATAATCGATTTTCGATTTATTTCTAATTCAATTTTTTTAAAGTAAATTTATAATTAATTCTGTTAGCACTATTGTGGAATTTTCGTTTATTTGTTAACACTACATATATCACGTAACCACATATCTTCTTCCGTAAATCATACATTTCTGTGTAATTCTAGGGGTTATAATATTGGTTTTTTATTGGTTTTTTAATATTGGTTTTTAACAATGGATTTTCATTATTTTTGAATTTAGTATTGGCGCAGTTGATTAAAGATTCCATAAGGTTACTCTCATATTCCTCCAAGTGTTTTATAAGACCATTTGTCTTTTCACAGGCATTTTTATGAATAAGATCATTTTATTGACCAAGTTTCTAATTATATCTGATATAGGTTTACGGTGACTTAAAAGACCTTCCATTGCAGCATCTACTAAGATATAACTCAATTGCAGTAAGCATCTTTTATCCAAACAGTAGTATTATATAAAATTACGCGACGGTTAGAAAATATCAAATTTTCGATCACTTCTTGAGTGATTATTGTTTGTACATCGCTAAGAGGAATTCCACCATCTTACTTACACCAAGGCAACGAAAGTTTTCAGAGTCACCAATTCCTCGGAGGTCTGCTTGGAATATTATTCTGCTTTTTAAGGGCAATAAGCAGTTAAATGTCAGCGCCACCAAAATTCACAGGAACTGGTTTAGAAGAGGTTAATATACCAGGGCAAGCATATCTGAGGGAAGCTCTCACCTCCTGTACGGATCCGCTTAAAGCTATCGAAAGTTTCCAGGTAGATCAAGTCTTTAAGGATCATAGACCCTTATTAAAAATGTAATTTGATTTAATCCTAACAGCTCGAAAATGGGGTACTTTTGCCGTCACTGCGGCCTATGTTACCAATGTTGGATCTGCACGGGGTCAGGCGTTTGGATTTCCACACTTCGCTAATGGAGGTATTTGAAATTAAATAAAAATTATGTTTTTAAGAATTTTATTTAAAACAACCAGGAGCTAAGAGACAAACTCATTGCCCACATTAATGAACTGGGTCAGAAGGATCCACGCGAGCGCGATAAAAAGCTGAAGGAATTGTTGGTAAAGAGTTTTCCAGTAGTGCGTGTCAAAGCGCTGCGTCCAGTCATTATGGCAATCCTGCGTAATACGCAGCACATCGATGACAAGTATTTGCGGATCTTGGTGCGCGATCGTGAACTGTACTCCGACACAGACACTGAAGTTAAGCGCCAGATATGGCGCGACAATCAGTCCCTGTTCGGTGATGAAGTCTCACCCCTACTCTCACAGTACATCCGTGAAAAAGAGTACGTCTTGTTCGATCATACGAATCTGAACAACTTATTCTTCCAACCAACACCGAAGGTGCGTCGTCAGGGTGAGGTGGTGCAGAAGCTGGCAAACATGATTGGCACGAGCGTAAAACTCTACGATATGGTGCTGCAGTTTTTACGTACGCTCTTTCTGCGCACACGCAATGTTCACTATTGCACTCTTCGGGCAGAACTCCTTATGGCACTGCACGATTTGGAGGTACAGGAAATAATCTCCGTGGATCCATGCCACAAATTCACATGGTGTCTGGATGCTTGTATACGGGAGAAGAACGTAGATATCAAACGATCGCGGGAGTTGCAAGGATTTCTGGATAACATCAAGCGTGGTCAGGAACAAGTCAGTTTAGAAAAAAAAACTCATTTCTTATATAAACATATATAACGAAGTTTTACTAAATTTGTTTATCGTGTCATTAGGTTTTGTTTAATAGAGTTACAATTTTCAGGTACTTGGTGATCTTTCGATGACATTATGTGATCCATACGCTATAAACTTCCTGGCCACGTCTGCTATTAAAATATTGCAGCACTTAATAAATAACGAAGGCCTACCGCGTGATAATACTATCTTGATTCTTTTGCTGCGCATGCTAGCGCTCGGTCTTAGTGCTTGGGTTATGATTGATTCGCAGGACTTTAAGGAGCCAAAGCTGGACTGTCAGGTGGTTACGAAATTTCTGCCGGCTTTGATGTCCTTAATGGTGGATGATCAGTGCCGCAGCTTGCATACCAAGCTGCCGCCAGACGAACGCGAATCCGCCCTCACGACAATCGAGCATTCGGGACCAGCTCCAGACGCTGTGGAAGCCTATATTCAAGAGAGTTCTGTTGCTAGCATTTTAGCCATGTACTACACGCTGCATACGGCGCGTCAAAAGGATCGTGTAGGCATACTGCGTGTTTTAGCTATTTTGTCCTCATGCAAGGATGATCGTGCATATGAAGATCCATTCCTACATTCATTGGTAAATACACTTTTCTAAGCGTAGTGTTATATAACTTGTTACTAACCTTAATAACTGCAGATTGCCCTTCTCATACCGATGTCTGAGGAGTTTGCAACTGAAGACTTTTGCACGACACTTTTCGATGAATTTCTATTTGCTGGTCTGACGCGTGATAACGTAACGCGGCACATGCTGAAATTGTTATGGTAATTAGAATTTATATAATGTGAATGACAAATCCAAGTTATTTAGTGCCTTCTTTTACTTTTCTCATGTCAGGTATATACATGGAAAACTACCAGTAACTCGTTTGAGTACACTAATAAAATCCATACAGCCAACAACCAGCCACAATGAAACTGTTCATAAGCTGTACGAAACGCTGCAGGAACGTATTGGCAACTCTTTACAAGAGTGTTCTGCTCCGGAGCCAGCAGAGGTCGATTTCGATTCGCCTCTTAAAAGTGTACCGACTCCTGGTCCACATTATATGCAGTAAAGCGAAAAGAAGACTAATATTTGACAAACTAACTTCTCAACATAATTGTAAAATATATATGCATTGAAAATATAATAGAACAAATGATGGGTGCAAATTTGTTATTTTAGTGGTTTGTAGTTAAAATTTGACACTTCGCACTTAAGTTTAATAAAATATATATAAAATAAATGATTGTGTCGTTCACCTTTGATCAATTTAAATTAATTTAATGTAATTTAGGAAATGCATTTGGTTCGTTAGTTTTCAATAAATCGTATATAGAAAACCATATTATTTCAGATTAAATTGTAATTAAAGACATTTGTATGAAACAAATTTTCTTTTAATTATAAACAGAAATTGTAATAATTAATTCAGGTTACTAGACAAAGTATTTTTCCGGGGGATACCAGATATAAAATTGAATAAATTTATGAAATAAATAAAAATGACACGTATAAAAGCTAGTGGATCGCATTAAATACCAAAATTATATCGATTTTCAGGTAAAAAAAAACACTGTGTGTTAAACGTTTTCACTTTGACCTGTCTTCACTTGAGTTTCCACGGTACAACCCTCTTCAGGAGCGGGAAAGGACGACGCTTTTAATATTTGAGGTACAGTCTTGATACTTCTTATAGAGGCTTTGCCAGTTCACTTGTAGCTTTAGCACTTTCAACGCGCTTTCAAATAAGCTTCATTTCGTAACATTGGAATAGAAGTAAATTATTTTCATAGAAGGATTAAATTATATTTAATGCTTACTAAGACTACGCTCCTCCCTACGGTAGCTCAATTCCTAAAGAACTACTGCATCACGGAAGACTTTTGTGCGCTTTCTGCCTCTCGTCGCAGCACACAATTCAACAATTCTATTTGTATGCTTGTAATGTCAACCTGCGCAAAACGTTGCATCTTATTTTTTAAAAATTCAAAAAACAAATCCAATTCATCTCTTTTGTTTGTGCTCGATATTAGCGTCTGTGGCTGGAGATGCACAAAAGTTCCACTGGTGTTTTTTGCGTTGCTTAAAAACGCTGCAACTCCAAGACCATTTGAGGTGTTGGTGCCTGTTGTTGTAGCTGTAGGAAACGTCGTTGTAGGTGTCGACCTGGAGGAAGGCAATAAAGAAATGGTTTTGAACAAATTTGATTTTGAGTTGCCGTTGCAGCCCAGTGTGCCCGCTGTATTCATAAAAGCGACCGGTGTTATTGCCATCGGCTCAATGCAAAACTCTGTTGTATTGATGTACTGGAAGGCTTTCGAGTCACTAGGTGAATTATTGCCCACCGCAATATATGATCTTCCGTCAGCGCCACGAATAATCGCCTCACGGTCTACATTGGACGTGTTTCCGTCTTCGTCATAAAGACAAACCTCTTCGTAATCGATCTCGGCTCCAGCCGCACCGTCTACATCCAATGACGAGGTAGCTTGTTGTTCATTCTTCACTATCTGGATCAGGTCATTAACGTGGCCTTCGTGACTTAGTTCGATATGTGACATTCCACCGACAGCCGCATCATCAGGATTGATATCGACAACATTGTCGTTGGCACTATCTTCGTAAGCTTGCAATAGAAAAGCTTCCGCGTCATCATCGACTAGAGTGATATTTCCAGGATGCACCACGTTGTCATCGTCGACATAATGATGTTCATCGTGTTGCTGATCGTTAACTCCGTCATTTTTAGCTGCTTGCACTTGCGTGAGATTCTCATCGACACCGTAGGTCTGCTCGTATTTGATGCGATGCGATTTTAACTTCGGTTGGTAGATGGTCGAGAGAAAATCTAGCTCTTTGGCATAACGCCACTTGGAGAGGCCGTAGCCAACCTTGGACTTGCGCAGGCGATACTGATGGTAGGTGTCACGCAGATTTTTCCACTTGCGCCGACATTCCTCCACCGTGTATTTATCTGTTTGAATTGTAGGTACCAATTAGAAAATCCTCAGAAAGAACTTCAGGTTCTTTTAATACTCACTTCCGATCTGCATGGCGACTTGTGCCCAACCGTGCAGTATTTCGCTCCGTCGTCGCTGATACGGCTGCAGCTTGTAGTTGTACAAAGCAGGATTCTGACGAACCAAATGAATCAGCGCGATTATGTCATCGTATGGCGCTGCATCCTTGTAGCAGCGTTTACGTTCTGGTGCCGGACATTTGGTTTAGGTAATTCAAATCTAATTTCAAATTCCGTTTATAACGTTTACTTACTTGGCATTTGCATTCTGCTCGGTTACTCGATTCTTGGAAAGTTGCGATAACTCGATGCTCGCTACTATTCGTTCACTTGCTGCATCTTGCAAGCTTACACTTGCTGCATGGTCTCTAGTTGTTTTAGTTAGTTGTTATTGTCCGCGCAGTGTTGATTTTACTCGAAGGATGAGCTTAGTGGTTATATTTTAAAATATAAACTAGATTATTTTATATTGTGCAGTCCTACTCTTAAATGCTGTCTTGCATTCACATAAGAACGCTGAAAGAAAATGGAATTTACGTGCCGATAACACACTTCCGTGGCTGACAGGACTGAATTCATTACGACTCTCTGTACTTCGTGGTGTTGCCATCTTATTAATAATGAAATAAAGCCACTAGTTGAAGTTGGTGTAAATTTGGATTGGAATGATTTCTAATTCCGACATTACAATTTTTCAATAAAAAACAGAGTCAAGCGGGATGATTGAGATAACAATATTATCACTATCGCAGAAGAGTTAAAAACATGAATTTTTCCTAACTATGCAAAATTTATAATTTTAATTTTTATTTCTAAAACAACGGATAAATTATTATTTATGGATACATGGATATTATGGATATATATTTGTGGATGAATATTATTTTATGGAAATATTTGGTTAAAAATCCACAGGTCCCACTGAATGCGAATGTCAGTTCCCTTACATTTATATTCAAGTACCCAAAAAAAACGACATCAATCTTTTAATTAAAATTTCTAAAGAAACAAAACTTTTGCGCTAGATGTTCTAAAATCCTAGTCACTATAAAATTTATACCTCTAGGTCGTCCCTATATAGAGGACGGCTACTTCAGAGGAACATTTACCATTAAATTATCGGTAAAATAAAAATAAAATAGGATATAAAAAAATATAGGATAAAATAGGATACACACCCCGTATTCCGACGACATCCCAATGTTTCAATAGAGCTGGATACCCCACTGTCCCCTATAAGTTTTATCGCACAACCTTGTGTTGAATGCAAAAAAAAAATGCATTGCATTGAATGTCGCCGCAATTTGTGAATGTTTGTGCCTTGTATTTTTTTAGAAAACTTGTGCCAAAAATTACTTATAAAATATAGACAATATATCGAACTTCTCATAAATATGTAAGAATACTGATATTATAAGGATATATACTGCCAGATCCCAAATTTTTTAAGTTCCTTAATTTTTTCCTAAAATTGGTAATCTTTTGTTTAAGAGTTGATTTTTGATAATTATATATACTTTTTTTACTTTGTAGTTTTATTATGATTAAAAATACTATGAAATAAAAGCGTGCCTCTAATTCATTGCAATATTTTAACGTACTTTTATATAAACTTCAAAATATGCAAGCGGTCTCTATGACCGGCGTCAGTTGGTAGTGTATCTGGAATACACGTCAAGTGGCTGAGGGTTAAAAACATCTGTATGGAATAAATCCACTTTTAATTATAAATTTATTTACAAATTGTAATTATTAATTTAATTTACTACACAAAGTAATTTTCCAAGGAAGAGACAAAATATCAAATTGGGAAAATGTATATTATAAATACAAATTACAACACGTATAAAAGCTAGTTTGCATTAAATAACAAATTTTCATTGACTTTCGGCTTAAATATTTCTAATTTAATATTCCTAATTTAATATTCCTAATTTAGTATTCCTATTTTTCCAAAATTGTAACGCGTTAAACGCCTTCAGTTTGACCAGTAACCGCTTGATTATCTACGGCGCAGCCCTCTACCGGCGCGGAGGAGGACGACTGGGAGCTTTTAATATTTGAGTAAAGGTCTTGGTACTCCTTACAGAGGTTTTGCCAGCTTACTTGCAGCTTCAGTATCTTCAACACACTTTCAAATAAGCTTAATTTCGTAACGGACTGGAATAAAAGTAAATTATTTTCATTGAAGGACTAAATTGTATTTAATGCTTACTAAGACTTTACGCTCCTCCAGCTCCTCCCGCGTGTAATCATTAGCAGGGCCCAGAAGATCATTTAATAACAGCCGTAAACGTTTTTCATCTCGGTTAATCGACAATTGATAGGCCAACATTAAGTACCAATGCTTCAACTCATTCTCAGACTTGATCACTTCACACAATTTTATTTGGTTTTCAATAAAGTAAATCTTGGCTGTCGGCTGCCACTCACTGGTGTGTCTGGTATTCAATGAAGGACGCATTTTACTAAACATTTTAGCAAAAATAAAAAGGAAGAGGAAACACTTACATATTCGATGCATTACAGCTGGAAGCATAGTTATTAATTGCACCCTGCACCGACAGAAGTGGAAAGGCATGAAAGTTTTTACTGAACTCGCTGGGCATCGTGGTCTGCAAGCCATGTCTAAACACGGGGTCCTTCGTGTTTAGCACCAGCCAGCTTTGCATTTGTTGCGAATACGTGTATGAGTTGCCGTTCGCAAAGAGTACAAATGGAATGCCATGCTCTGTTATGTAGAAGTTCAGCACTTGACCGAATTTTCCAAACACTTCCAAACAGCTGGTAGCCAAGACTGCACTCGCTTTTTCAGTATCCCAAATACGTAGGAGGCCACATTCGGTTATGACGCCCACATATTTACCATGCGGACACTGAAATACACTCAATTAAATCATTAAAATGTAAATTAAAGGTGCGAGAAGTCAGAAACATGTTCTTACAAATGCACACTGCACGGCAGTAGAAGTCAAGCAGACTATGGGGAACACAGCCGCACCTGTTCTTATAGCGAAAATCCGGAGCGTACCATCCAAGCTGCATAAGATCACATTTTTTGAGCACAGATTAAAATTAACAACAGGAGAGCCTTAATTAAGGAAAAATTTAAAATTAATTTACAATTCTTTACTTTAAACTTCAAATAAAAAAAGGTTACAAGCAGCAATTCGTACTTATTTTAATTAAAAAAATTCATTAACTTAAGGGCGCCGAATGTACATTATTTGCTATATAGCAAGTAAAGTGATATTCAATAAAATTCCTGCTTTGCTATAAGCTCAAAGTTTGCATTTTCATGAGGGAAAACGCAATAAAAGTTATAGCTCGATTTATGTACATCTGCATAATTTCCAGAATTTATGTATATTTTAAAGTCTAAAAAATGTAACTAAACTCAGAAATGTTCGCCAAAAGAAGTGCATCTAAATATTCGAATTTACACAATGAAAGATCACAAGGAAAAAATGATAATTTTCATATTTTCAATTTTAGAAGGATTCATTAGAATTCAGTTTTAGAACGATTCATACTGTTTTAGTTAAAATAAAATGCATTACAGCTGTTGTCTATCCGTACTTAAAAAACAAACCTATGAAAGCCTCCCACAGCATCTCCCCCACATTTAAGGACCAGGCCGTAACCCTGCACAGCAGGCCAGTCGTAGTTTCTACATTTCCATTTTGTACGAGCACACGATAGTGTTCCACCGCTTTAAAGAATTCACACTTCGTGGTTGGCGTAATGTTAACTTTTGGACCCGAAGTTGACGCTTGGTATGGAGTGCCTGTACATGCGGCAGTGCCGCCCGAAGCTTGTGAAGATAGCTTTTGGGTGAAAATTGTGGGGAATGTTGTAACTGCACTTCCTTCTGATTGCATGGGTTGGTATTGTAATTTTGTTGCTTTTGTAAAACGCGAATCTAGTCGTCTATAAAAACAGGATTTCTCAGTAGTTATTGTAATATTGCTTAACAATGAAAAAGCAAAAGAATTAATTGAATTGTTAGAAGCTGTAAGAATTAATTAACACTTTAAATTATAATGCCATTCATAAACCAAACATATTCCAAGATAGCATTAAGTACTTACGCATCTTCTGCTGCAGTAATGATAGATCTGCCAGCTTCACTAGTCGTGCTCCTACCTTCCTCAGCATTTGGATTCGTAAGCGGGGCTTGAGACGGTATGCTAGTGGTGGTTATCTGGCGGGAAGAGCTGCTTAACTGAGTCGAGCTGGTGCTGTAAATAATGGAGTATGAGCCGATGTCAGCAATCCTGCCACAGATGAGTTACCAGATGTCCTGATTAAGTGGTATAAAGACTGGTGTAATACGTCGTCTCCCATCTGCGGTACGGACTTCTGTTTGTTTGCTTATTGCTTTCACTGGCGCCATACTATTGCTGGATGCATCTGATAGACCGTTGCTACTTGATTTCGGGGCCTGTGTTAAAAAAGTTTGCAACGGAAATGGCATTGTTGCTGGCAGCGCTTGCAGCGTTTCGAGGCTGCTTTGGTTTTCTTCCTCTATTTTTTCTTGCGGTGTATCGAACAGGTTCGAGTTTCCAATGAGTATGTCAAATTCGTTTTTGCCATTTTCGAAAGCACTTTTGCCATAAATTCGTTGATAAATTGCATTCTAACAACAAGTAAAAGAACGTCATTAAGAGTTAGAAGTGTTCTACAAAAAATTACTTTATCTTCTTCTGAGAGCGGTGTACCCAATTCCTGATCGTCGAACTGCAAACATGCTATGGTTCCATCACCGCTGCATGCCATGAGTATACATTTTTCCGGGCCCCACGAAAGATCAAGTATAGAGTCGTTGAAGAGTTCATGTATTACTACCAAAGGCCGCTGCAACGCCGTCATCCACACAGAAAGGGAGCGGTCACGCGATCCCACAGCGAGGCAGCAGTATTGCTGCGGTTTGTTGTTAGTCTTCGACGCATTCCGCTTCAGTATGGAATTGTGAAACCGAACGCATGTAACCGCCTTTCGATGGCCTACAAAGTCCTTGTCACATTTCCAGCCTTCGCGTTCGATGATTTGTGCAGTGGGCCCCCCACCATTCATTGCATGCGCCGACACCAAATACTGACCATCCGGTGACCATGACAGTCGCAGTATATGCGTTGTCCCACCACATTCTTCGAAGGGTTCTGTGATGGTGTGGCTGCATGTCCAGTCAGCAGTTTTCCATATCTTAACACTGCGATCGTCACTTTGCGATGCCAAATACTTGCCCACGGGATCCCAAGCTACGCCCTTCACTAACCCTGTATGCCCTTTAAGGATGGTCATTAAATTGGGAAACGAGTGAGCATCCCACACGATGACTGTGTTATCGATGCTACAGCTGGCAAGCCAGCGATCATGTGGTGACCAAGCCAGATCTAATACATCACCGCAATGGCCCTGTAACCATGCGGTGCACTTCCAAGATTCTGGCGTCTTCTGTATTCCGCCCGTACCGAACACCCCACTCGGTCCCTGTAAGATATGAATCAATTAGCATCCTATGCATCATTTTCAGTTAGCAGATCATTGCCTTATACTTTCTCCAAATCATGACCAGTTTATCGTCCGAAGCTGAGGCCAAAAAAAGTCCATTTTGCGACCAGCGCACGCAGTTTACGCACGCCGCGTGGTTGTCCATCTGGCAGAGCATCTTTGGCACGTTGTCATCCTGTTCCGCCTTCTCGGAGAGCACGGGCAGCAGGTTCCAAATAACCACCCGGCCTGAGTCGAGACCCTGTCCGCCGGTGGCGAACTTGAGGCATTCGTAGTGCACATCCACAGAGAAAATTGGTTTCTCTGAAAGATTGATTGTTCATATAATATTGGTTCCCGAAATCAAGCATCAACTTACCGTCATGATGAACCCAGCTTGGCTTAAGGAGTCTCATGTGAGGACTTTGTAGCACCACAAGGATGAGATGAAATGTGCTTCGTCTGCTCGTGCCCACCACTCCGCGCCAGGAAAAACACACCCACCGATGGAGTAATCTATTCCTTTAATTTGTTTGGATTTTTACTGTTTTGTAAATATCCGCCTCCCTCCTATTATGCATATCCGTTGGTTGTTTGACTGAAGGTCTGACAAAAATGAAAAAAACACCAGCAAAAGGGGCTTTGATTTTCTGTGTTTACACTATGGACAAGTGTTGTCGCCCGTATTTTTTTGAGAAATGTATATTAGAGTTTCTGGGATTTTATATCTTTTTTAACGAAAAAATTCCTCTCTCGATCGTTTTTGCCGTCAGAAATTAATTAATTTCTAATAAAAAGTTTAAGGCGGTGGAAATTACTTCTCTATGTAGTTCAATTATTTGTTTACATGGATATGACAAGACCAAAGAAAGTTGTCCACGGTAAGGAAGGTAAGTTGTTGCTTTTCCAAGCGTAAACAGAAAAAAAAACATTGTCAGTTTTTAATGCCACTTAGTGAGATCCCATATCATTCAAAGCAGAGATAAAGTTATCTCTGATTCAAATGTTATATCTAGGAGAAATAACTATGTTACATCCCTAGAAGTACAGAGCATTCAAATTATTGTCAATCGGCTGATACCACACAGGCACATTTTCATGTCAGTACATGGATGCACATAGCTTGTGATTTGTGGTCATGCCAAATGTGCCATGGGCCAATATGGAATGGATGAACATAGATTTGTGCTCATTCCAAGTGTGGCATAGGCCATTCACATTTTGGCAATTTACAATAGTTGGTTGGTAAAAGTACAGTAAAGTAAAAGAGAAACGGAAAGAACAGAAATTAGGTACACTCCACCACATAGTTGCCAGTTGAATATCCCCCGAGAATTGCATTTTCCTTCAACCGAAATAAAAAATTTATCGGAGGAATATGCAAAAAAATTACGCGAATTAATAAAAATTCCCGTCACGGAATTATAGAGTCTCTAACTTTAAACAGTAAATAGAAAAGACGCGTGCATTTTCAAAATATATTTTCAACTACAAAGAACTTAGTTTTACCTCTAGTGTGATCAGAAGAAAAAAGAATTTCCAGGGGAATATCTATTCCCAAACGCCTTTTAATTTCCGGCTGTGGTGAAATTCGCACAGAACTGGCAACTATGCCACAAATAATAAAAGAAAGGAAAATGATAAGAAAGGGAAAGATAATATAAAAAACGGCAACTAATGCCACTGCACAATGTATTTTAAACTGGAATTTCACTACAGATAATGTGGAAAACGAAGAAGTTGATAAAGAAGAACAAAGTGATGGTAATCGGTAGTGTTGTAGCCATTTTTAAGCGAACTTCAAACTCCCAGCTGGAGTGAACTAGATTGACGTGCAATTTGGGACTGCTTCGTTTTAAAAATATTTTCAGTTAAGAGTAAAAATAAATTTATACGCTGAACGCAATCGTGTATAAAAAGTACGAACAATAATAAAAATTTGTTTGTCAGGTGAAGCGAACAGGCTTTTTAATATCATTAATATAAAATATTAATAAGAAAATTAAGCCTCACCGAGAATGAAAATTGTGACTCAATGTGAAATTCTATAAACAAATTGGAAAATGTGTGAACTTCCAAGACCAGATAATTGGTAAGTTCCACCTAAAATATTAATTTGAATAATTGCATTTGGTATTTTTGGTATTTTTGCCGAATGGAGGTGGTGGTAGCAAAATAAGTTGTGTATCCCCACCATAGCGACTAGCGAGCTTTCTCAGAGTCATATCGAACAAAATAAGTTTAGAACAAGAATTAAAGTATCGGATTCTGCCTTTTATGTAGTAAAGCTGTTTTGTTGTATCAAATATTTTTCTGGTTAAAAATTCTAAATGTGAAATATCTTCGGTGTGAGTTAACAGCAATAGTTTGAATCAAAGGCGAAGAGCTGGAGAAAGTGCAAGAATGTCAAAACAATTCCAACCTTTGCGCAATCAATCAATTTTGTGTGTATACCAACCCAACACTTGTCATTGTTTCATTTAAAGGCTACGAAAAGTGAACAAAACAAAACAATAACATCCTTTTAGGATTTGTGTGCTACGTCTTGAACGGATTTTAAATTATATAATATTCAAACAATAATTCTGAATTAGAATTTTTCTTGAGGTTAACTTCAGCGTCCACACGTCCGTTATTTATTTTTTTCTTCTTTACTATTTTTGTACAGTCGCTAAGCTAAGAAATTGAAATTTGTCAGCCATGGCTGACATTTGAAAAATGGAAAATTATATTTCGATGTTATATATACAGCAAAAGTAACCACAAATTAACAAAATTCTAAGAGTTTTTTCCTAACGAATTCAAAACTTAACCGTATACGTGGTATCGTACATGGATGTTTATTCATATTATTACCGATATTATTCTGGGAAAAGCCAGTGTAAACTTTCGTTCCATATATAAAAACTGGCATAACACCACATAAGCAATATTTCTCCGAATATTAAATGAGGGAAAAAAGTTGAGACAAAAACTGAGTTAGTAATAAAAAAAAGAGGAAAAAATATTTGTATTTTTAATAAGAGCAATTTGAATGCCCTCCTCTGGACATTCAAATGGCTACATTCTACCAGTTCTTTGTTATATAGATATGTCTTCTGATCGTAAGCTCTGTGTCTGCATGAGAGTAAACTCTATTACGAAAAGGATAGTTTTAAACTGATCCACAACAATTGTCGAGGAAATTTAATTTTCGCATCCGATTATCTCGTTTGTTTACAAAAACCGTAAATGTTGGGCAAAGGTGATGAGCTAACACTCCAAGGCTAAATCATTACCAATAGTCCATCCTTCAGTTGTTGCTGAAAATTTTAGCCGCCGTTTTTGTACGAGGGGGCGGCGGCTGCCAAACAAACGAACGGCGTCAAATCTAATAGCCGCCGCGGCTTCTATCGACTACAAACTTGCACCAAGTTACTTGCTACTCTTTTCCCTTTACCGTATTTAAAAACTGAGCAGACTTTCTGGTCCCATGGTCCCAACTAACCAGGATTTTTCTATGGCCAATCACATAGTTGCCAGTTTGCGCGAAAAATCTTGTGAAATTTTTTCATTGCTTTGAAAGATAAGAATTCTCATTTAAATTAAATGAGAAATTCAAGTTTAAATTTTAAATTTCAATTGTTTTTTAAATTTTAAATTAAATTAAATTTTAAAATTGAAAATTTTAAATTTTTTTAAATTTAATTTTTTTTTTAGTTTTTTTTCTGAAATTTTTTAGTTCAATGTGAGATTTTTTTATTCATGAGTTTTTTCGCATTTATTTATTTTACACGAGGTTTTTCAATTACTGCGTGATTTTGTGAAAGATTTTTCCAGCTTTTATGGGATTTTGTGAGCGTTTTCATTTTGTGAGATTTATAATGTCGGAAAATTTGCAACTGTGCTTATGAATAATGGGAATGGCGATTTAATGGAATAATTTCTATTTCTGGACTATTAAAGAGCCAGAATTAAAGAAATAGTGAATCATTAACAAATATTTTGTCGAAAATAATCATACTTTATATTTTGGTACGTTCTTAGATCTGAGTAGTAAAAAAAATTTTGAAAGATTAGAAATGTAATTAATTACAAATAAGGACAAAGTACCACAAAAAAAAGAGACAGAAAATATTATTAAGTTTTCTTAAAATAGAGATATTTGTCTTATAATAAGAGCTGCGAATAATGCTGAGCGGAAAAAATTAGCTAGGTGAAAATTCTGTCATTCTCTCTGTTGTATGGAAAACAACATTAAAGGGAAAGTGTATGCCAAACAAAATTGGTATAATATAGCGTAACCCCCACATAGCAGAACACAAAGCCGAACGCATGAATTTGTTGGATGAGTTGCTCTTGGCAATAACATGAGTTTTGTTTTGCCATTATTTCTTATATTTATTGCTTTGCCACATTTTGGACTTGCTGTATGTCGCCGCTCCATTACACACCATCCGTCCTTCCATTGCTACTACACGATTCTGCGCAATGGATCAGCAAGTACAGTTTGCGTTGTGATATAGTAAAAGCAACGAAAAGCCATACTACACGCTTACGAATAATACACATTAACACAACAACTTTAGACAGTACGTAGAGCAGCAACAAAACAAGTTGTCAACCCCAGTTGGTTTGCGTCAAACATACAGCCAAGCTGAAGTGAAGAGAAAAGCCTAAAAACAGCGCCAGCGCGACGTGACTATCAGAATACACGAAGTGTCCTTAGCAAAATTAATTCCTGCTTTATTATCCTATCTATTGATACAGTGCTTCACTTTTGCATTTGGTGAGAGAAGAGCAAACTTGCACTATATTGTGTATAAATAAATATGTATAACAGTTTATGAAGTGTGTATGCATACCATGTGAGAGATTGACCCACCTCACGGAAAAAATGATATTATACCGTAGCTTTAATCCAGGTTTTTCTTAGAAATGAAAAATAATATTCTGAATTAATACCTTATGATTCTACATGTCATCAACGGACTCAAGTCTGTTCAGTGACACTGCGTTTAACAAGTAAGTAACAAGTGTTCAAAGTACATACATCAATATTTTTCCAGGTTTTTAGACATGTGTTTTTTATTGTAAGTTGGATTTTTAGATTAGATACATAAACATATATTTAATGACATTAGAGATTTTGCCGCATATGACGTAATATTTCGCATTCATTTGCACATTTTGAAACAAATCATTTCCTTTTTTCTTATTTTGAAAAAACAAATATCAAAACATACATTTTTATCACCGAATCGAATAAAATTCTACAATCAACAGTGAATAAAACGAAAAATTAAAAAAAGAGAAATAAGTCCTAAAACAGGTTTTCCAATTTCTATAACGAAATAAACAATG
This sequence comes from Sicus ferrugineus, assembly GCA_922984085.1. Classification (NCBI taxonomy): domain Eukaryota; kingdom Metazoa; phylum Arthropoda; class Insecta; order Diptera; family Conopidae; genus Sicus; species Sicus ferrugineus. Next base: position 31,223,259 of record OV277351.1, read on the forward strand.
GAATGCAAAATATATAAGAAGATTCCGATTGGTGGCATTTTTGTTTTTACTTCGAGTTTCTACTGCAAACGTTGACAACATCACGTTGATGATTCCACATTTCCTATACCTTAATACTTTTTCCCGAATTTATGTTTTGGCGCGTCTTCAGTTTCCCAATATTATCTTTGAGCGTTTTCCTCACCTTAACAGCTGCTTATCAACGTTTCACTTGCTTTCCACAGTTCTTTTATCATCCACATTCTTTACCCTCTTTGTGCGACCGGTTGTTTTCAAAGGGAATTGGAGAACCGACATCGTGATGAAAAACCAGACCATGCTTTGAACAAGACAGTCGATGTTCTTATAACAGTGCGCACATTGTGCATTTTCGCTTAAGAAAAGTCGACTGATGCAGAAATAAAAATTAGCCAGCGAGACAGTTTTTTAATTATATATTATGTAATTTCAGAAAATAGGTTTTTGTTTGATTTTGTGAGGATTGTGATTGGCGTCCTTTTATGACAATTTGTTGTCAGGTCTCTTCCCATTTCTATTCGTCGGCGAAATAATTATAAATGACGACGTCCCCAACCATCTAAAAACATTTGCTGTGTTAACAGCGCCTGTAAAGATGGCGTTTTACACTTTGTCAAAGTCACCAAACCAAATTGTATTGATTTCTAGCGTAAACAGCTAATTTAACTGCAAAAAGGAAAGGCTGGTAACTTTTTTCCAAATGTAAAACTTCTCTGTCTCACGATATGAGCTCTGCATTGAGACAAGAACGTGTAATCACATCATTGTAGGTTTTGAATTTTGCGACCGTGTTTTGATTTTTCTCTTCTTGTCATCCTCTTCCTTCTGTACATTTTTATCATCTTTCTGCTTCCCCAAATATTCGCTTTTATTCGTTGTTCTACACAACAGCAAATACGAATACACAAAATTACTTATTTTCTTTTCTGTTTTCCTCCCGTCGGTTTTTATTTCCTTTTGGTAAATTTTCCCACATTTATGTATGCGATGAGAGGGCCAGTTTTTCGCTTGTGCGTCCGCAGTTTGGATGTGGTTTTTTAATTGTACCTGTAAAGAAATTCATGAAAATCTGCATACTTCCGAAAATATTACAATAAAAGCTTGAAAATCATCATAAAAGTTGGTAATGTAATAAAAATACTTAAAAATAGAAGAATTAACCACTTACAATAGATAGCAACCAACTAAAGCTCCAGAATCAAATTTTTCCTGCATATAATTTAAGAAATTTCATGAACGAACCGAACGTTTTCTTGTTCAAAAAGTGATTTTAAAAAATCCAGCCTATATTTTTAGTACCTTTTTTAATAACATATATGTTTTGTGTGTACTGAGCGACATTATAAACTTATTCTTGCTTTGGTTGCACTAAATTTAAATCAACTCAGTGATGATTTGTTAAGCTGAGAACTTACATCTAACAATCACTCGTGCCAAGCATATGAAAATGAAATAGTTTATTAAATGGCGTTAATCCATTCAAACCTGTCGAACAACTCAGTGTTGTTTCCCTTTTTTATTTTCTGGCTTTTACGAAAACACCTCATCCGTCGACCGGCTAAGACCGCCAGCGCGGGCCACCACACTCCCCTCTTCCCTACACATAATTGTGTTCATTGAGCGCTCGCGCTATCTTCTACAGTGATGCCGACTACTCGCATTCTCGTTTGTTTCGGAATTAAAAGTGGTGAAAAAAATTCCTAGGGAGATGCGGGATTTTAAGAAAATTATTTGATAACATTCCAGACTCGCGTGGTGGAGAACGGATTCGCGTTTTTTTTCGCATTTTGGAATTGTTTTATTTACACTTTTGTTTTTTCTTATAAATTATAAAATTGCAGTTTACTAATATATGTTTCTATTTCTTTTTAAGATATTCACAATGCATTCAAACATCCTTAAAGGGCTGACATATTAAACAGCTATTAACGGCGCAAAGTAAACATAAAAGAATTTAAAGATACAAGAGGACATCATTGCAATACCCGTTCATTGCAGGACTTATTGAACATATTTGCATCCTGAGGAACGAGGACAAAAAATGTTTACCTTTCATAAACCACGCGTTTATCGCTCAACTGAAGGTTGTTGCATCTGTCGCGCCAAATCCAGCAGCTCGCGTTTCACAGACTCCAGAAAATATGAATCGGATTCCATTAAGTGCTTCAACCTGAAACAACCTCGCTATGGCGAAATCTGTAATGCCTGTGTTCTGCTGGTGAAGCGGTATAAACGTCTACCCGCTGGTAGTAATCGGCATTGGGGACATGTAAGTTTCTGTTATAAAAAGTAATTCACATTCATTCAGATCACTGCCAGTTGCAGGTTACTTTGTCCTAAAAATGCTCTTAATTATCAAATTGTTTAGCTTTTACGTCTCCGTATTATCTTTTTATCCTTATGCGTATTATATTTAGTGTCATTTTTGGAGACTTGAAGTCCTTATTACTGTGGACTTTTCAGAGATTTTGAATGACTTGGATTTCTTGTAGGAAATTACAAATAAAACTTTCTTTCTGTCTAAACAATATGAAATTAATTTTACTTTAGGACTTGTAATACTTCTTATTTTTAATTTCAGGTTGTCGATGCACGCGCTGGCCCCGGCACGAAGTCACTCGCAAAACATAAGAAACAGAAAGAAGATCCTGATTATAATGGGCCAGGATGTAGTCGTTCCTCATATAATAGCAAATCGTTAATAAGTGAAAAGTTCTCAAAGATATTTAAAAAAAATAAGAAGTCAAAAGCGAATTCTAATACTAGCTCGACCTCATCGCACTCTCTGGGCAACAGCAGTTATGGCCAGCACTTTCCAATCACACTAGAGAATGGTCTTTCGACTTCCGCTGTGGGACTTCAGTGGCAGACACGCTTTTCCGATAACGCATGTCGGAGCAGAGAAAGCGCTAACAGAACGGGAGCTGCCAGTATTAATGCTAGCCGGAGAGGTACTGGTAGCATACGGCGAAAATCCTTTCGCCCACGAAAACTGAATAGTGCAATGATTGAGAACGACGTGCAATTCTTTGATGAGAACGAATGGCAGCTGATTCAGTCTTGCTGTGGTCCTATGTATGAATGCAAGTTCTTTGGTGGAGCACTTATTGTTGATATCGAAAATTATAAACCGTGCGCTGATCATCGAAGGAGAAGCAATACCATCGAAGAGTCGGTGTTAACAACGCATACACCGTTAAGTGGCCAGATGCAACCACCATCACAGCAACAAGAAAATACGATAATTGCTCCCGTGACACAAACCACAGAAGCAACAACCATAAAGAAACCAATTCAAGCGCTCAAGAAACATCATTTATTTTTTAAGAGGCAATCAGAAAATTTTCCATACACGGATTTCAGCGGATTCAATACACAAACAAATAATCAATTAAATGCATCATCTACAGTAACACCAGCTACAAAGACTGATTTACCACTATCGCTAGCAATTACAACGGCAGCAACAGCAGCGGCAGCAACAGCAACCACGGCATCATCCGATTTAAAAACTAATATAAATTTAACCACAACAGATTCCGCTCCTACCAGCTGCAACAACACTAATGTCAACACCAGCACCATTTCAGTCACTCCACCAAACTCCCTTCATTCAGTGACGAAAATAACCACCCCATCATCGAACCCCTCGTCAGCGACCATCTACAACACTAACACCAGCAGCAACACAACAACGGGCTTCCTACATAAGATTAAAGCCGCTAACATGGCCAGAGTGTCCAAACATTCCTTGGAGAAAGCTAACGCCGCGGTACGCATCTTGCCCAGTGATTTTAATGATATGCGCCATATAGTCAAGGCGGTCGATAAATCATATCTGCTAAGCAAAACGCATCAACAGCAGACAGTCGCATCAGCACCAGTGAGCCATCAACAGCAGCCACAGAATAACCACATATCATTCGTTGGTCCAGTTCAGCCACCACTTGTCCATATAGCCAAGCTGTCGCCTACCTCGTCAGTGTCCTCTTCAACTGCTTCTTCCCTCTCCTTGGCTCCGAAATTCAGTGATAACTCCTCAGACTCTGGCTTCGATGAGAATCTGCAAGATAGAAAGTCAGCTAGTCCTCTGGTTAGTAGTTTTTGAAACGACTTCACTACAAAAAATCTCTTCTGGTGATGAAAAGATTTACATGAATTTACATTAATTTAATTTATATATAAATATTAATATAATTATATTAGTCTAATTTATTAGTAGATTCTTCCTTCGAAAAGTTTTTGAATAAAAGCTACATCTGAAAGATGCTTCCTTGAAGTATTTTTGAAAGCGTCTGGATAGATTACTAAATATATGAATAAATGTATTCGTGAGCTATTTTTATTTCTCTAAAAATGTCTTATTAAAACACTAAGTTTTGGAACGTTAGGAATTATAATTAAAAGATCTAATGAACTTTTTAGATTTTAAGAGGTGATTTCTCTGGTATTTTGCGGAAATTATTCAAACATGAAGAGAACTAACTCGGTAAATGCTGCTCTTCCTTTTCAAGGAAATGACTGATATTTAATTTAATTAATTTAAGCCAATAGCCCTGGCAGCTAGTGCTTTCTTTATCTTACAATTTTAATTGTAATTTAATAATGATAAATAAATAAATTAATTTAATTAACATTCTTTACTCTTCGAGTATATTAATTTGATGAAAAATAAATAAACAGAATACAGTAATAGCCTGATCAGGAATAAAGAACGATTGTCAGAGCAAATGAAACAATTAAAAGAAAGACAAATATTGAAGCGGGCATTCAGGCTTCGTATAAATTAGACGTGCGTGTTCAAAACAAACGTCCCACAATAATGCAATAACAAGGCTTAGCTAAAACTCCTAACGAAAGTTCGTTGTGGGTTTTATTATTGCCTCGGCAAATAAGCTTTGCTAACTCAGCGTTTTGTTGTTGGCTTCTTTAGTGGCAGCGCGCAGACTTGTTATTGAATTCAATGAGTGATAGATATGTAGACAAAAAACTCTTACAGTATTATTAACAATTTTTTTTCAAATTTCAATTGTGCCGCTTTAATAATAACGAAATAATATTTCTTTTTGTTACTCATGCAGCAAGAAGACACTGAGATAAAATTGCTTGCGCGTCCCAGTATTCCGAATGGTAAGAAAATATTTTCGACGGGAGGAGTGGCTTCCTATTGCCCTGTTCAGAGTATGCTTCTGCAGCCTGGTATTGAGGAGGCTACCAAGTTAAGGCAGCAGTGTCGGCAACATGCAGTTCCAACAACGTTGCATCAACGAAACGTTGGTATTTGAAATTTGAAAAATATTTCATTTTAATAATGCTCGTCCTCTTTTCTCACACATGTAATATACAGTACCAGAATCGCACAGGTGGCGTTAAAATTGCTCAAATTGTTAGCAGCAGCTCCGCTTCGCACAAAATAAGCATGCGTGCGCTCTACAGCAACAACAACAGCAATAACAACAACACGATTACACATGAGAACGGCGTAACAACAATTGTGCCAGCTTCCTCACTTGCAGCCTCATCGCAAGCTGCAGCCATGACAGGGCTTGTTGCACCCAACACAGTGTCGATAACGCCATCACCCTTAAGTGGACTCAACAATACGCAATGTAAAAGACGCATATCTCCACCCATCATTGGAACGGGTGGATTAGGAGGAGGAGGAGGACTAAGTATTAATAATAACTTACCAAATTTAAATCAGAAAATAATTTTTGTGAAGACTGGGAAATACAATAGCAATGGCAACAACGCACTATCAGCACCAACAGCAGGTGCATCAGCTCCTCACAACACTAACTATCACAGTTCTACGATGTTGACGACTACAGCGACTACAGCGCCGCTACTGCAAATACCGCAACTCTTACCGCCAGGACCACAGCACAAACCAGCAACAGCATCAACGACAACATTAAGCAATGTGATGAGTGGCCAGAAGCAAAATGTGTGTGTAAAAGTAGACTGTAGTTCGTAGAAGTAAAGGTGTTAATTTGTTTTTTTAATTACTTACAAAGTTGTGCTGAAAAGACGACACGATGTCGCGCCTATGTTCCGAAGTATATATTCTTGTGGTTATGTACTACGGAGCCCGACAAGTTTAAGTTTTATCTAGTACGTACGCAGTTATATACGTATGCAGTTATTTTTTCACTTTTTATTTAACTTGGATATTTTAAAATAAAAAATATTTTACATTGTATTTTTTCACTTTGGATTTAACTTAGATATTTTAAGATAAAAAACATTTACATTGTTCGCTCGAGAGTACTGCTAGCTCAGCTATAGATCTATATCACTCTCGTTTCTATGTACATATATTTCTACATATGCCACAGAACCGATTTCAGCATGTATTCAATTTGCTTAACGAATTTTAAATTTGTTTTCAAATTATTCAATTTCAATTATTCGTTTTCAAATTACTAAAAAAGGGAATCTCAATCTCTTACGCAAACACCTAACTAAATCCTAACGTAGAATGCATTTAGTAGAAAACGGGAAGAATATATAATTAAAAGAACACAATACAACATGCAAATAAAAAATATAGATATTAGATTACAGCTGTCGGAAGACACCAACTGTATCAATCGCTATTTGATAAATCAAGTAATGCTTTTTATTTTCTGTTACTGTTATGAATAAAGTTCAATTGAATGATTTGCCCGTAATATATATTTCTAATATAAGTTTATCTGCCACAGTGTTTGCTTTCTTTCATTCTGCAGTTACTGGTTAATTATTCTACATTTTAATTGGAAAGTTTTAAATACATTGAAGTTCAAGTGGTTAATTTGAATTAACTAGAACTGCTTTATCATTATCTTGTAAATGCCTCCGGTGAGTGCGCGTTTCTGATGATGTTATCTTTTATGTGTTTATTATGGTAATTTTGAAGTTTCTACTTATTCCACAGAACTGAACTCGGATTTAAATTTTTTGAGAAATTACATTAAATGCAGCAATAATTCTCAAGTAATTAAGAACGAAATACTTTTAACTTCACTAAAATTGCAGTACATGCATCACAAATTTACTGATACGACTACAAACGATATTTCCTTTCACTTTATGTATGTGGATCTCATTAGAATTCTATAACAATAACCTTGTGAGGATATCAGTAAATTAATTAATCGTATTTGATTACTAATTAAAGGTTTCTAAATATCTGTTAATTACTAGCTAAAATGTTTTAGGCTGTTTTTAATTTTTAGAAATTAATTAAGCTTTTAACTCCCCCCAAGAATAAAAATACAAAATTATATAACTAAATATTTACTAAATGGAATATAAAAAATTTACACAAAAAGTCGAATCGATTGTATTTTCTCAAAAGTTTCTCAGGTTCGACATTAAACAACCAAATTAATATATGTAAAAAGATCTTCAGTTAACCAAACATTATGTTGTATAAACAGTTTGTTCTTTTATATTTGTGTGAAAGTTTCGAAATTAAATACGTTTCTGTGGTGTCAATATTAATATAAGAAATCGTCAGCGCATAACGATAAAAATGAAGTTGCAGCAATTTGTGCTTAAAAAATAAATGACATTTATTTATATTTTGCTGTTTATAGCTTTATGAAAAGTTTATAGCTGTATGCATACATCTTTCATAATACTATGCGGTCAATTAGGAAAACCTATCTAATCAATGAATTCTAAACCAAGCTGATAAGGCCCAAATCGACAAGTAAACAAATTTGTAGTCCAATTGCCAATTTTTCATTACTGTTCTTCAAAATTCCTAGCAAAATTAGACCTATTAGTTAATTAGAGTTGACGAATACAATCAAAACACGTCTAAAATAAAAATTTTAGTTTTTTGATGAAAAGAAAGATGCAATTAAAGGTATCATTTCAAAAACATTGAATGTATATGAAAGTACATATTGAATAGGTATATATATATATATATATATAAATATCAACGCTTCCATACTATTACCTAAAAAGTGGTAGACTTAGCGGTGATCTGAACTTCATGCACTACATGTTATTTCAAACGAATAAGCAAAATATAATTTGGATATATGCAGGGACCGTGAAGACGAAAATGGATTTTTAACCTTATTTTGCACTTAAAATCAAAAAGTAATCGAAAATAGTAAAAAGTAATCCCTTTAATTTCCAAAACACCAAACACGGAGAAGTTCATTCAATAATCTTTATTTAGCAAGTAGAATCAAAACTCAAGCTGTAAATTGTACTTTACGAGTGGAAAATCGTTATAACAAAATCTAATAATCGTTATAAAGCAATTAAGCAAATCGCGAAATAGAAATTGAAAATATTCTTTTTGGTTTGCTCATAATGAATCATCCAGATCTCTGGGCCAAACACCATGCAAATTAAAAATTACAGTTTTTAGCAGAAAACTCAATGAAATAAATCGTTTAGGAATCGAGTAGTTATTAGTCTTACCACTCTGTAGTAGGGAAGTGTCGTTCTTTTTTATATGTATGAAAACTATTTATATATGTATGTTGTCATATTCTTAAAGATATTGCTCTCAAAATGCAATTGTTTTGAATATTCACGAAAGAGTGTTCTCTACGAACATATTTATAGATAAGAAATAATTATACAAATGTTGTATAACTGTATAAAATAATCGAATAAAGTAAGTAAGTTTTTATTTGTCCTGCCTTGGAAAGTAATAAACCCGGTTTTAAATAAAATTCATAACTACAAATGTACTTTTTTCAGTTTTACTCCAGGGAATTTTATTATAAGACTGTATTTAACAAATTTAGTAGATTGTATTTAGAGTTCGTTATAACTAGGGGTTTGCAAAAATCGCAATATCAAGGAATAAAGTAAATAAATAATATAAAACCAGTAGGAAGGCTGTCATTGCCAGGTCAAAATCTAAACACCCTACATACGCAAAGCTAAAAACGCTGCCTTAGAAGACTCAAAAATCCTTTATAAAAGATAAAGTTGACGAACCACAACTACTTTAACTATTTTGAGGATGCTACGCTGGATACTACAAAATAACATTTCGCCTTGATATATTACACCGTTTCCAATAATAATATATGGTGCAGTGACATGGTCATCTAGGACACTGCATTCTAGCACAATCCAAAAACTATGCAAGATTCAAAAATTATCTGTCTGCGTATCACGTGGGCGATGAGAACGTGCCCAACGAAATCATTAGAGTTGTTACTGGAGCTGACTTCTCTTCATGTGCATCTATAAATGCAGGCCAAGAGTGGGCTTCATAGTTTGCTAATCGACTATGAAGAAGCTAAGGTGTACTGGGGTGAGAGGGTGGCCAGCACAACTAGGGGTAAACTCTCACTCAGTGTGATGTTCGGTAACAACACCTAAAGCTAATTTTAAATATAATTTTTGGGCGAACCTGGGAAATATATTGGAAAATATTGGAACCACCAATGGATTAGATGGTATACGGATGGATCAGTAATAGAGTCTGGCTTAGGAGCAGGAGTTACGGCCTCAAGGTCAGACATCATGAAGCAATGGAAAGGTTTTCTACAATCTTTTAAGCTGAGGTTGTAGCTATCGACAGATGTGTACAATTCAACCCGGATAGGAAATATAAAAATAGGGAAATCGCGATGACTGATAGTCATCGCGATCATTTCCAAACAATAGTCTGGAAATGATTAATGATACGCATTTTCTATGGATACCAGCACCAGATGAATTTTTTGAAAATTTGTGCCTGTACATCCGGTATGAAAAGTAAAGCGTGGTTGTCAATCGATTATACCCAATCAAAAACTGTTGTACAATAGCAAACGAGTAATACCTCTGCCGAATTTCAACGCGATATTACTACTCGTTCTTCCGCAATCTTGATTTAGACAGACAGGCAGACAGGCGGACAAACGTCGCCTCACATTTAACAGCACTAAAAGAGTGGTTGTTTCTACAGTTCTGGTTTGAAATCTAAAGCTGTTTTAAACGTTAAAAATTAATAAGAAATTAGTTGTACTACTTTAGCATACACCCGAAGGGAGTTTGTAACGCAGAGAAGGAGACGAGATAGATATAGAAAAGTATATATATTCTTATTCAGCGTCACCTATATCGATTTAGACCTGTCCGTCCGTCTGTCTGTCTGTTGAAATCACGATTACGGGAGAACGAAAAGAGATACCGCAATGAAATTTGGCACAAATATTCTTTGTTATGTAGGGCAGTTGAAGTGGGGTTGAAAATGGCCGAGATAGGTTAACAACCACGCCTACTTTACATACGGAATGTAAAGGCACCTGGTTTTAAAAAATATTTTAATGTGAATATCTCATAACCCGTGTGAGATATTGAGGCATAATTTTATTCCGGAACATATAGCGCTTTACTAAAATTTTTGCACAAAATGTGCTACGCCCACTCATAACAAAGTTGGCAATATCTCATGAACGGTATAAGATATTGAGACGTAATTTTATCTCGAGGTATCTACAGGTATTAACAATTTATATGCTAAAACTGGGCGTGGTCCGCCCACTTATAACAAAAGTTGTCAATATCCCATAAACGGTTCAAAATATTAATACGTGAGCAGTATCGACATTACAAAAATATTTGCCAAAAATGGGCTTGGTCCGCCTACTTATATAAAAGTTAAGTGGTGAAATTATAATTTTTCTAGTTTCTCGGGGGTAGGGTATTTAGACTTCGTCCAGGCCGAAGGCAACATTTTTACTTGTTTTCTCTTTTAGGTTTTTTGTGGTTCACTTGTTCACTTTTAATTAATTTTTCATACCGAGATATCTTTAACATCTTACGCTGCTTTGTCTGAGCTTTCAACTTATCATAATAAACTCTCTCTAATTCCTTAATTAATTTCACCGGTTGAGTCCATTCACAGCATACAGTAGACGATTTTGTTGGATCACTGCAGGGATCGTATTCGGGTATTTCAACACCTAAACGTTTGCAAACTCGACTTAGTATATCATCTACGTAGGCCGAAATTAATAAATCAGCCTTTTTGTCCTGTGAAATTGCAAATGTTAAGAAAAGCTTATAAAAGGCTAATAACGAATACAATAAATATCTACATGTTTTGTTGGTTGTAGATTACAAATAACTACTCTGCCACCATATTTCTTGTTCTTCAAGGGCAGATTACCACTAGGAATGATTTGAAGTGTTGTACCAAGTGTTATATTAAGATCGGCCAAACTATGAATTTAGAAAAATTGAAAATGTAAAGATCCTCAAGAATTTAGTCATGTTTTTACGTGGAATGCATTAAAGCCATGTCCATGTCGCGTTCCGGCAGATCGTGTTCCCAATCCAAAACATTATCTAGTAAAATCCCGCCACGGCAAGTGCGTCCAACTTCAATGCTGCCCGCTCTACAAGCACCACCACACGGTTTCTGGCCCACCGTTTCAGCCGCTGACTGGCGTATAAACTGTCTGCAAATAAATAATCGAAATAAATGTCATTTGATTTATTTGAAAATAAGAAGTTCATTACCTGCGGCATTTGCAACACTGCTCGACAAACATATTGCCATGCAATTCTGCCAAATTCTGACGCTTTAGGCCAGACTTCAAGTGTAGCCCATCGATATTCTGGCTGATGACATAGCGTACGTAGCCCTCCTCCACCAATGCCTTCACAGCCATGTGCGTCTTGGTAGGAAGCGCATCGTTGAATGATATGTTTACAGTTGGTTTTTCACCTTTTTTTTCCAGTGTCCAGACACCTTTTGGGCCACTGCGAATTAAATTAAAAGCTATTAGTTCCCCTTGTGATCATGTTTCGATTGTTTACCGAAAATCCGGTATGCCTGCACTTGTGCTGATCCCCGCTCCCGTATGAATCACAGCGTGCTCTGCTTTCCCAAGCCATTCTGCTAGCAACAAGCATTTGGCCTGGATTTCTTCCTCTGGGTCGAATTTCTTATAATATTAATAAACAATTACTATTCCTCCTGAAAAACACTTAGGGTCTCTTACCTCGGGAACTCCAATGATTCCTTTATTTGGGTAATGAGACAAACCTTCCGCGTAATTGCAGGACATTTGTAAGAAAACCTGTATGCATATATTTCAAATTTTTTATGGCTTCCAATTTTTATAACTTATCCAACACTGCAAACGTCTATCTATTTTCTAAATATATACTGCCCAAACCAGAAAGAACTTAGTGAGTAGAGAGTGCCCAAAGTTATAACGAATATGCACACGCTTTAGGCTTGGAGTAAGATTTTTGTGTACCTTTTCTTGAAAGAGTGACTGCGCTTCCGAAGCCCTATCAACGTTTTAACAGAACTTCACTGAACTCCGAAAGTAATGCTTGGTTAAAATGGTGATCGGTTTCGCAGAAGTCGCTCTTCCAAAACAAGCTACCAGAAAATCTTCCTCTCAGACTGGCGTTTATAACTTTAGATACTCTCTACAAAACTCTCTCTTTTCGCGAGCGTAGATGCAATCAACTGTGTACATGCAATTAACGAAGCTAAACGCAAACGCTCCTAAAACACCGTCTAATTTTCGAAGAAGTCGTATTCGTATCGTATACAGCTGTTAATTTAAGGCAGTGTTACCGTAAATACAAGAGTGTAGCAGACTTGTGATTCCAACTTGCTCTACTATCAGGAATATTTTTGGATTGCTTTAAATCGAAAGCGAAGCGTGCCATGAAGCCGCCGTAATATTACCTGAGCAACAGGTATTTTAAATCAATGAATATTTTAAAGGAAATTCATTTTTAATTTTACTTATTATTTTATATTAATTGTTTAAATTTGCACGTATTCTGACGACGAAAGGAGTCAAACTTTCGTTAAAAATTTGTAATAAGAGTTTTAAAAAAATTAGTAAAAACCGATGAAAGCGGCACATTAGTGGAAATTTCGAATAACGTAATATTATCGATTAAAAAATCTAAGTTTTTTTTCTTGTGAGGAACACCCTGTGTACAGATGCTTCGAGAGCGAATCAACAAAGAAGTAAACAGAGTGACACAACGATCAGCTGTTAAAATGTTTTCGTGAAAACGATTGATATCACAAATATTTTCTAATTTTAAATCAAATTTTTGAAAGCGCTCATTTCGTGAACTGGTAGAGGATTCAGATTCAGTGATTGTGAAAACATTTGGTAAGGAATGTAGTTGGATAATATAATAAAGAGCATTTGTGGTGATAAAAGTCATTGGCAACGGGTGCCTGACGAAGGACAGTCGGTTTGGTGCGTACCAACACATATACTTATTCTATTCAGGAAGCTGCTATGGTAGAAATAGAAACATCAGGAACTGTGCAAGGATTCCTTCCCTCATGAGTTTATATAACTGAAATTTTGCTGCCTACGAATTAGAAAATTCAACTAAATTTTGCATAACGACAATTTACAAAAATCTCAAGGCCTGCTGACGAGCAGGAAGTCAACCGGCTGCCAAGTTTTCATTTCATAATTTCGAATGCATTGAAATTAAGCACAAGCGTTAAAATTCCTACAGTCAGCTTGATGTTATTACCCAAATTTAAAAGAAAATGAGTGCATCACACAATAAATGATTCAGAACTACATTTAATAACAACGACAGTCGGAACAACAATCTCTTGGCTGCCATGCTATTGATTATCCGCGCTGCGTCCATCAGCCCCAGCCTGCTTCTGTGGGAATGATTTGCGCTGGGTAAACAATGCATAGCAACCCGTCGGTAGCGGAAAACAAGTAGCTTAAAAAAATAATCGAAGAGCACGTCTAATCAGTCAAGGTTAGGAACGTGCGCCGCTTTCCTAGGGAGGGTTGTTTGTAGTTGCCAGAACATACGTAGAATTTGGCTTCTGCATAGGAAATTAAAAATTAATTTATGTTCAGTGCGGAGATAAATACAAAGCTGTAAAGCTTGGACTTCGATTACATTTTTTAAGAAACCCACAATTAATTACACCTCAGAATTTTCTGTAAGTTTGTAAAGTAATTTGTTCTTTTATGCGCTATATATTTGCCCATTATTCTGTATACATATTTGTCCTGTTGAATGCACAAATGTGAACATAAAATTTCGTTGAAATTCCCAGGGGTTCTTATTTCTTCCGACCACTCATGTGAATAGCAGTATAAACGAACGCACATACGAGTATATGCAAAAATGGGGCTAATTATCAAATCCTTTCTACAAATTCCTTGTTCTACTTAAGTTGCTTAAATTTTTACTTAAATCGCTTTAATACCAATAACATACGGCTATTTCAACAGGCTAGCAAATTGATAACATAATACAGTGATAACCTTGGTAGATATGCCCGCCTATCGATAGTTATTTATATATAGGCATTATTAGTAATTTGAACTAAAGTTATTATAAATGGAACCCGTTGAACGGACTTTTCAAGAGACTAAAATTAAAAATAGAAAAAGAAAACATTATCTCAACATCATTGCATATTTTGCTAGAATTATTCCAACTGATAGGAAGTGATTTACAATAGTGCAGGAAAATTGTATCTAAGAAAATACATATTTATATTTTATTTAATAATACAATCCGAAGCTCTGCTAGAGCCAAATGATCGCAGAGATTATGATGGCCGATACAAACATATGAAAATTTACAAATAATGAGCAAAAACAACAACACGTTTAAAAATGCAGTGAATATTAAAATAATTTAAACAAGTCCAAAAATAAGATATTCAATATAAAAATTTCTTAAATATACAATAATTCTACAACAATATTTCTAAATATAACACAATAAAAAGTAAACTAAGCCTAAGCCCACAATTGTGGTAAGAAAAGAACAACTAATGGAAACGAAGAAATTATTGACCGCACATGTATCACAAAGATTAAAAAATTGTGTGTAGACCGTTTGTAAATTCTTATGGCATTCTCTGTTTCCTGGGAAATTTCGAGAACATTTCCCGTAGCAGTTTCAAGTGCAAGTAATTTTAAACGATTCCGCCAACGAACGGAACACCAACGGAACTGATCAATGCAAAATTTTTTTTTATATTTTCTACTTGGCTTAAAATTTTACTATAATGAAGACTAAAAATTATTTTGCTTTTAGATGTTTTAAGAACATAAAGAAGACTCATCGGTTGCTGTCAGACATTTCGAAGAAAACGATCCGGAAAATGTCGCTACGTCCCTCGCCAGTAGCAAGTGTCTTTCGTAGCATCTACAAAGAAGATTTCTGCCATCCAGATGTGAGACAACGCAAACTCATTGCGAGCTCCAAAGGTTCTCTTATATAAAAAGTAGTAGAGGATTGTTGAAATTCGCAATTTTCCCTTCCATTCTCAGATTCGCTAGACTATGTACAGCGCTTGGGTCTCCAGTGCAGTATGCGTATACACTCGGGCTGTGTGAATACGGTATGCTGGAACGAAAGCGGTCAATATATACTCTCTGGCTCCGACGATCAGTTAATTATCATCACAAATCCTCACACTCGTAAAGTTGTACTAAAATACAAGACAGGTCATCGCGCGAATATCTTCAACGCACGCTTCATGCCGCAATCGAACGATCATTCCATTGTTTCCTGCTCTGGCGATGGTACCGTGCTGCACACAGAGCTTTTGGCTCCCAGTGTAAGGAGTGCGGTACGTTCGTTTTCGTCTGATAATGCGTCAAGTTCGATGTCCATATACGAACGCGTCGATAAGGAAACTTGTTCATTTAATTGTCATAAGAGCGGAACAACATATGAGGTACTCACAGTGCCCTCGGAACCGCGTTCGTTTATGAGTTGTGGTGAAGATGGTACTGTACGTCTATTCGATTTGAGAAAAATTTCAAGGTGAGCTAAATATGGAGTGTAATGTAGTTTATTTTTGTTTATAATTAGTTAAGCATTGAAATTCCTCAAAATTGCACTGTATGATTTCGAAGTTTGTTAGAAAGAATCGAAGAATATTAGAAACATAATTAGAAATTTTTTCAACAGATGCTTGTATTAAAATTTTTTGTGAGTATTTAAACGCTTTCTTGCCTGCCTATTCAGGTACAAGTTTTGTAATTGATTTTTAACTAACTTCCCGATGAGCGACTTGAAACTTTAAACATAGCTGAAAACTGGATGACAATGCAATATTAGGTATAAACTGACCACTGACGCCTACTTCGAGGCAGGAAGTGTTGAAATGACGGTTTGCGCCTAAAAACATGCTTCAGAGCATTTATACACAAAGGCATTGTTTTCGTATTTACTAAATTGCCTCGTCATTAAGAATTCAGATCAAGAGAAACTGAAATGAACATTAAATTTACCACATGTATCTGTTATAATCTCATCAAAATGTTTAAAATCGATTGAAGAATTTCAAACACACAAGGCTAAAAAGCAGAAAATAATTAAATTAAATTAAATTTTTAAATACCACGTTTTTAAGATGGACTAAAAATTTCAAAATAATTTTTTGTAGCCCATACAGATATAAAACGAAAAACGTAGTGTAATTCACTCATTTTCTACCATTGTACTCGTTTGAGTACAGAAAATTGTTCATTTTCATTTTCTTAAAACATTCAAAACGTAAGTTTTTCGTAAAGCTAAGCAAACTGCTCCCACTTTGGTATCTCCGCAACACTTTTACCGGCTGTTGGAAAACCAAGCATCTAATAGCATGTTCGGTAACGGTTCTTTTCCAGCTTCATTTCTTCACTATAGTTTTTCACATTTTTGGTGTTTTCGTCCAAAATCCTTGGTTTTAAATGGGTTAACGAACCTTATTAAATTAAACGTAATTAACAAATCTTTAAATTTTGATCTTTTCAATTTAATGCTCTTGAATTTGTGTTCTTTCAGTTGTCATAAAACATGCTGCAAGGATAATATCCTTATCCTAAGCCCATCCGCCGTCACCTCCATGGCTCTGTCACCCATTACTAACTTTTATGTAGCCGTTGGCGGTTCGGACAGTATTGTCCGCATCTACGATCGTCGCTATCTTTCGGTGATCGATTTCGCCAATAGCTCTGTTGCTCCCGGCCAACGCAATACGCGCCCCGTGAAGGCCTACAAAATTCCCTCCAGTAACAAGCGGCCATATCGTGTCACCTCGGTTGCATACAGCCCAGAGGAATCGGACCTCTTGGTGAGCTACTCATCTGATTATTTATACTTATTCGACTTGAATCGTGATGGCATGAATGTGGACGAATTCTGCTCAACAAAATTAAATGATGATGGTAGCAATGGGTTGCCACATAGAAGCGTTGTTGGCGAGCAAATCACACGCAAGTTGAGGCTACGCGGCGATTGGTCGGATACAGGGCCAGATGCAAGGCCAGAAAGTGAGTCCACGGGACGTGTGGAAATCGGACAGGTGCGTCCACAGCTGCAGGCTAACATAATGAGTCGCATGACAGAGGTGATATCGCGCATGTTGAATGATCCACGCACGCGCATTGGATTGACAGGACAGAACGAGCTAAGTCGCGAAAATCAGACGACGCTTTTTGCCGCAGCAGCTCGAGAATACAGCGAAGATGCAGCATCAACAACAGCACCGTCCACATCGTCCGCTTGGCGAATTACTGCGAGTCGCAGCGTAAATAATGAGCGACAGTCCCCTATGATAGTCGATAATGACGACGAAATTACAACAGCACGAGGAACAAATAGTATTAGCGACAATAATGAGGCGGCTAACGATAACGCCTCACAAGATAGTCAATTCCAAGATGATGGCTCCTCGCTCAATGATGAACTCGAGCTGGAAATGGAAAGAAAAGAAGAAATCTACGACTACCTGCTAACAAAATTCACGGGTCATCGAAACGCACGTACTATGATCAAAGAGGCAGCCTTTTGGGGTAATAACTACGTGATGTGCGGCTCGGATTGTGGCCACATCTTCATCTGGGAACGACGTACTGGCAAGCTTGTCATGCTGTTGCAAGGTGACCAGCATGTGGTTAACTGTTTGCAGCCGCATCCAGAGTTGCCGTACCTCGCAAGCTCAGGTATTGATTACGATGTGAAGATATGGGCGCCTATTTTACCCAGAAATGGATTTGATGAAGACGTAGCAAAAGATGTAAGTTGATACCAAACAAATCGCACAAACGTAAAGGACGCGCTTATCATGTAATCTTTTAAGCGATAAGCGCGTCCTTTACGTTTGTGTGATTTGTATTCTTCAGCCGCATTTCCGTTTCAGTTAATGGCACGAAACGCCATAATGTTGGAGCAGACGAAAGACACAATCACAGTGCCTGCAGCGTTTATGATACGCATGCTTGCCTGCATACATTCGTTGAGAAATCGGGAACGTGCATCAGGTTCAGGCGCTGCTGTAGGTGCAAGGGGAAATGCTAACCGTGATGCCAACGATGTTCATCCGGCATAAAATGGGATCAAAATTTCCTAGTGATCTTTATTTCTGCTACAAGTATTATAATTTTGTGATTATTTAAAATTTAAATTATAACTGAATGGAATTGAGATTTAGCCACTTTATTGGACGTCAAATATTAATCTTAGAATCCGCTTGCCTTAGATTCCATTTCAGGGATTACATGTACTTTCTGTGTTTCTAATTTTTATTATTTGTATACGAGAATCGTTGTCTAAAAATGTATACTGTGTAAATATAAGTATTTTACCTACACCATAAATAGTGATTAAATATCTGGGATTGGGTTCATGTCATCTTTCCGATTTATTTAACCGTTGACCGCATTTTTCAGAGGTTTTGTCATCTACGATTATGTTGGCTGCCGTAACTAGCGAATCGGAGCTCAATAATTGTTTTGTTGATGAGCTTAAAGTGGATAACTACGTCTAGATGCTGAATTTTTAATCGCGCAGCTTCCAATGTGTAGAGGTCTGAAGCTATCGATAGGGGGCACCATCGATAGTGACCGATGGTTTTTGGCAAACCATCGATAAACTATCGATAGTTTTCGATAGTATAAACAAAAAATGACGGAAAAACATATAATTACGGGAACAATAAAATTTTAGACAAGCAGCGATTTATTTTTATTTAAAAATATTGTCATATCTGCATGGTTGGGCTTTAATCTTTAAACGATCCGTTATTATAAGGCCAGCCTTGCTAAACACCTTCTCAGATTTCACTGACGTCGCTGGCGTGCAAAAGTACTTCATTATAGTCATCCGTAATGGTTTCAGAATGTCCGCTGAAACCTGCACAATAATGGATTTTTTATTATTACTCTAATCATAACTCAAAATTTCTGTAGTATATGAAATATACTTACTTTCCAAACAAGAAGTGGGTCTGTATCTCTTGATGCATTTTGGCGCTCAAAATTCTCATTCAAGACATTCTCTTTTCGTCGAGTATTTTCTCAATAAAATCAAAATAGGAGGATCTGGTATGGAGGCTTTGTGTTGATTCATACTTTTAACCGTTCTCTTTTCCTTCTCTTGACGAAATTTCTTGCTCAAGAAATTTTGCTGCTTCCTTTGCATTGCTTTTTTATTGGAAACCCTCTTTTTTGAACCTAGGGGCCAATATTGTGCCCATTCTTGTGACGGTTCGTAATTCATATGGTGCTAGCCTTTTGCAAACAGATGCTAATAAAGTAGTACAAAGCGAATTAGCCTCCGGCTAAAGTCCGGTTGCATATTGCATTTAGTTTTTCAAAAATTCCAAAGGAGATCGGTATGATAAGGGAAATATTAACATAACTATTCCCA
The DNA here is from genome assembly GCA_922984085.1 of Sicus ferrugineus. Taxonomy (NCBI): domain Eukaryota; kingdom Metazoa; phylum Arthropoda; class Insecta; order Diptera; family Conopidae; genus Sicus; species Sicus ferrugineus. The sequence continues at coordinate 31,242,918 of OV277351.1, forward strand.
GAAATCTGTAATGTCGAAATTTTAATTAGATTTATGAATTTAGTAATGAGAACACTTTTCTAAATCACCTACTTATCTAAACGAAAACTGCGATGGTTCCAAAGCAGACTACAATAACTCCTTCAGCATAGTAAAAAATAAAATAAAATACCTCTGTTATACAGAAAGAGTCTGTACTACCCTAGGAACTACATAGGGTGAAGGCCAAGATGCCAGTTCACTCCTTTTACTGAAATTTTTAAAGCACAATAAACAATTTAAATAAAAGAATAAATAGAGAATGTACCTGTTCATATGCGTCTTGAAATAATTTTAAAAATCGACCACCTCAGGTAAAACATTGATATCAGAGGCAGAGAATGGGGATGATGCCTTCACTGTTGACAATAAAACTTTCGATATAGCATCATTGGTTTCTATAATCCGTTTAAACATGAAATATGTGCTCTTCCACCTCGTTTAAACTTCTTGCAATAAAATCTTCCAGTTTTTTTTGTTGCTAGTACAGATGACTTCAGGTCAAGGTCCAAAAGAAACTGACAACTGATGGTACGGTAAGATTCATTTGGAGCAGACGTCCAGGCGTCACATGTAATACCGACATGGTCAAGATCGGACAAGATGGCTTTCAATTTCAACATAGTACTGTCGCATTGCTTTTTCAACAATTCATCACGTAATGTTTTCGCGCACTGCAACACATAGCGTGGATCTAAAACGCAGACAAAATTTTTGAATTCTTCACCACGCACTATTTTTATGGGCTGATAACCCTCAGTCACCAAACGTGTCAAGGCGTCCATCCTTGAATCCATCTTTCTTCCTTTTTGAGTCCTTGTCATATTCAATGGCCCGATTGAAGTAAGACACAACTGAGCTTATCATAGATTGGCGACTTCGAGAGGTGCCAGAAAAGTCAACTGGCTCTTTGTCTTCGCAATTAGGATGAAACCTTGTCAAATGATCAGGCAAGTTACTGGTATTTCCACTCGTTTTGTATTCTTTTCCACATTTAACGCATCTGGCCAATTTTTTGTCTTGAGATTTTACAAAATACTTTTACACCTGAATGAAAGGTTATTAATAGTCAGTAGGTGAATATGAATAACATAAAATCAAATATTCAAACTTTTGAGATTCCTTTCTTGCACTTAATTCCTCCATCGTTATTGTTCTTCACTTCAACGCATTCGTCGAAATCAGTTGCACTATCGTGGTGCCGAACTTAGCATTCAGTTTCTAAACAATTTTAGCAAGTTAAAATTAAAAATTTCAATAAATTTTTGTACTTATGATTTTGATTGATATGATTTTTTATATATATATCCATAACTGTGAAAAACCGCCAAAATCACTGCCTTAAGCGCAAATGGCGCGTACGACTAAAACATCAAAATGTGACAGTTGCAAGAGTTGCCCTCTTATTCAATTGTGTAAGAGGTGTCAACAAACAAAGTTTAGGCACAATTAGAGTAAACAACAGCAGATCTGATGGTAGAAGCAGAAGTGAAGAACATATATTAAAAACTATAGAATACTATCGATAGTACTGAGAACTATCGATGGCTTCGCGATAGTTAAAAACCATCGATAGTATCGATAGTACCATTGACAGTTTCAAACCTCTACCAATGGGTCCGTCCAGCATATCTATGAAATTCAATTTTATAGTTGCTTAAATAAAGACTTCGCAAATAATTTATTAGTTTATTAAAAATTCGTAAATATAAATCTAAGGAGTATGAAACAGAAGTTTTCTTAATATTCTTTGGATGCTGTATAGCGACTCTTTCCTTTTGAATATTTCGTTTCTTTTTAGTTAAATGTGAATGTGAAATTATTCTAACTGATAAGAACTGATTTACAGTAGTGCACGAAAATTGTACCAAAATACATATTTATATTTTATTTAATAATACAATCCGAAGCTCTGCTAGAGCCAAATGATCACAGAACTATGATGGCCGATATAAAACTATGGAACTTACAAATAATAAGCAAAAAATACAACATTTTCTACATTCTACAACAATATATCTAAATATAACACGATAAAAAATAAACTAAACCTAGGCGCATAATTAAGGAAAGAATAGAAGAATAGAAAATTATTGATCTCGCATGTCTCACAAAGATTTAAAAATTGTGTAGACCGCTTGTAAAATTTTATGGCATTCTCTGTTTCCTGGGAAATTTTGAGAATATTTCCCGTAGCAGTTTGAAGTGCAAGTAATTTTAAACGATTCCGCCAACGAACGGAACACCAACGGAACTAAAACTTTTTTTATTTTCTACTTGGCTTAAAATTTTATTTAAAAAGTAACAACTGATTTATTTTTCAGGAAGAATTTCTCAATACAAATTACTTTACTTTTAGATGTTTTGAGAATCATAAAGAAGAGAAAGAGACTCATCAGTTGCTGTTAGAAATTTTCAGGAAAACGATCCGGAAAATGTCGCTACGTCCCTCGCCAATAGCAAGTGTCTTTCGTAGCATCTACAAAGAAGATCTCTGTCATCCAGAGCTTAAACTACACAAGCTCATTGCGAGCTCTAAAGGTTTTCCTCTATAAAAAATAGTAGAGGATTGTTGAAATTCCCAATTTTCCCCTCCATTTTCAGATTCGCTAGACAATGTACAGCGCTTGGGTCTCCAGTGCAGTATGCGTATACACTCGGGCTGTGTGAATACGGTATGCTGGAACGAAAGCGGTCAATATATACTCTCTGGCTCCGACGATCACTTAATTAACATCACAAATCCTCACACTCGTAAAGTTGTGCTAAAATACAAGACAGGTCATCGCGCGAATATCTTCAACGCACGCTTCCTGCCGCAATCGAACGATCATTCCATTGTTTCCTGCTCTGGCGATGGTACCGTGCTGCACACAGAGCTTTTGGCTCCCAGTGTAAGGAGTGCGATACGTTCGTTTTCGTCTGATGGTGCATCAAGTTCGACGTCCGTATACGAACGCGTCGATGAGGAAACGTGTTCATTTAATTGTCATAAGAGCGGAGTAGCATATGAGGTACTCACAGTGCCCTCGGAACCGCGTTCGTTTATGAGTTGTGGTGAAGATGGTACTGTACGTCTATTCGATTTGAGAAAAATTTCAAGGTGAGCTAAATATGGAGTGTAATGTAGTTTATTTTTGTTTATAATTAGTTAAGCATTGAAATTCCTCAAAATTGCACTGTATGATTTCGAAGTTTGTTAGAAAGAATCGAAGAATGTTAGAAACATAATTAGAAATTTTTTCAACAGATGCTTGTATTTAAATTTTTTGTGAGTTTTTAAAACGGTTTTATTAGGTCGCTTTTTTGCCTGCCTATTCAGGTACAAATTTTTTAATTGATTTTTAACTAACTTCCCGATGAGCTAGAGACTTGAAACTTTAAACATAGCTGAAAACTGGATGACAATGCAATATTAGGTATAAACTGACCACTGACGCCTACTTCGAGGCAGGAAATTTTGAAATGACGGTTGGCGACTAAAAACATGCTTCAGAGCATTTATACACAAAGGTCTGAGCATTGTTTTTGTATTGACTAAATTGCCTCGTCATTAAGAATTCAGATCAAGACAAACTGAAATGAACATTAAATTTACCACATGTATCTGTTATAATCTCATCAAAATGTTTAAAGTCGATTGAAAAATTTCACACACACAAGGCTAAAAAGCAGCGTAATTAACTCATTTCCTACCATTGTACTCGCTTGAGTACAGAAAGGTATTCATTTTCATTTTCTTAAAACATTCAAAACGTAAGTTTTTGGGTTAACGAACCTTATTAAATTAAACGTAATTAAAGACTCTTTACATTTTGATCTTTTAAATTTAATGCTCTTGAATTTGTGTTCTTTCAGTTGTCGTAAAATATGCTGCAAGGATAATATCCTTATCCTAAGCCCATCCGCCGTCACCTCCATGGCTCTGTCACCCATTACTAACTTTTACGTAGCCGTTGGCGGTTCGGACAGTATTGTCCGCATCTACGATCGTCGCTATCTTTCGGTGATCGATTTCGCCAATAACTCTGTTGCTCCCGGCCAACGCATTACGCGCCCCGTGAAGGCCTACAAAATTCCCTCCAGTAACAAGCGGCCATATCGTGTCACCTCGGTTGCATACAGCCCAGAGGAATCGGACCTCTTGGTGAGCTACTCATCTGATTATTTATACTTATTCGACTTGAATCGTGATGGCATGAATGTGGACGAATTGTGCTCAACAACATTAAATGATGGTGATAGCAATGGGTTGCCAGCCAGGAACCTTGTTGGCGAGCAAATCATACGCAAGTTCAGGCTAAGCCGCGATTGGTCGGATACAGGGCCAGATTCAAGGCCAGAAAGTGAGTCGGGACGTGTGAAAATCGGACAGGTGATTTCATATATGCACGATAGCACAATCAATAGCATACCAAAGTTGGTATCGAGCATGTGGAATGATACACACACGCGCATTGGATTGACGGGACAGAACGAGCTAGGTCGCGAAAATCAGATGGTACTTTTTGAATCGTTAGCTGGAGAATACAGCGAAGATGCAGCAATAGCAACAGCACCGTCCAGATCGTCCGGTTGGCGAATTACTGCGAGTCGCAGCGTAAATAATGAGCGACAGTCCCCGATGGTAGTTGATAATGACGACGAAATTACGACAGCTAACGATACTGCTAACGATACTGCTAACGATAACGCCTCACAAGATAGTCAATACGATTACCTGCTGACAAAATTCACGGGTCATCGAAACGCACGTACTATGGTCAGAAAAGCAGCCTTTTGGGGTAATAACTACGTGATGTGCGGCTCGGATTGTGGCCACATCTTCATCTGGGAACGACGTACTGGCAAGCTTGTCATGCTGTTGCAAGGTGACCAGCATGTGGTTAACTGTTTGCAGCCGCATCCAGAGTTGCCGTACCTCGCAAGCTCGGGTCTTGATAACGATGTGAAGATATGGGCGCCTATTTTACCCAGAAATGGATTTGATGAAGACGTAGCAAAAGATGTAAGTTGATACCAAAAGTGTACACAGTTGTGTACACAGTTGTGTACACTTTTGGAAAAAATCTTTGGGCGGTGATTCAGCGATTCTTTTTTTCATCGCTTAAAAGATTACAAGATAAGCGCGTCCTTTACGTTTGTGCGATTTGTATTCTTCAGCCGCATTTCCGTTTCAGTTAATGGCACGAAACGCAATAATGTTGGAGCAGACGAAAGACACAATCACAGTGCCATCAGCGTTTATAACACACGTAATCACCTCCATGCCTTTGTGGGGTTATCGGGTAGATGCATCAGGATCGGGCGCTGCTGCAGGTGCAAGGGGAAATGTTAACCGTGATGCCAACGTTGACAACAACGCAGATGACTCTACCAGCGGCGTTCATCCGGCATAAAATGGGATAAAAATTTCTTAATAATATTTATTCCTGCTACAAGTACATAATACAATTTTGTGATTATTTAAAATTAAAATTATAACTGAATGGAATTGAGATTTAGCCACTTTATTGGACGTCAAATATTAAACTTAGAATCCGTTTGCCTTAGATTCCATTTCAGGGATTACATATACTTTCTGTGTTTCTACTTTTTATTGTTTGCATACGAGAATCGAACTCTAAAAATCTATACTATGTGAAATATAAGTATTTTACCTACGCCATTAATAGTGATTAAATATCTGGGATTCTGTTCATGTCATCTTTGCGATTGTAGTTAAACGTTGACAGCATTTTGTAAAGAGGTTTTGTCATCTACGATTATGTTGGCTGCCGTAACTGGCGGATTAGAGCTCAGTAATTGTTTTGTTGATGAGCTGGAAGAATAACTGTCGCTGGAACTGCGTGTAGATGCTGAATTTCCAACCGCGCCGCTTCCAATGGGTCCGTCCAGCATATCTATGAAATTAAATTTTATAGTTGCTTAAATAAAGACTTCGCAAATAATTTGTTGCTTAAATAAAGACTTCGTTATATGCAGTTATAACTCTTTAGATGCAAAAGAAGTTTTCTCTCTTTTTATCACTAGCAAGTAATTAATGAATAAAGGAGGAGAATTCAATTACCTGGCAATGAGCTAATATTTCCCTTCAATTCGGATGGACTTCCGCCAACTGGACCCACAATGTTACCCACAGAAGTGGATTTTTTGTGTAACTGTTTCATTGCCAAATTATTGGCACCTTTAAAAGTGACGTTACTACTACTCGACGGATAACCGCCAAGCTTCTCGCCTGCGATCTTTGCCTTGTCGGGACACAAAGGACTGAGTATGGAGTTCTGTGTGTCCTCTGGGGTATAATAGTCCGAATCCGCATCTGCACTTATTACTGTGGGGTTAGTCTGGTTGTCTACAACAGAAGCTTCTGTATTTGTCAATGCTGGGCGTTTATGCTGCTTCAGGGTACCATAAACCTTGTCATTTTCCGTCTCTTCACTTGAGTCAACATCGTCAATCATCGATGACTCTTCAACACCTTCTGTGGTCAGTGCTTTTGCTAATTTTGTTGACAGCGATTGGTTCTTGTTGGTGAGAGGGCTGAGAAGAGGAGAAAGCTTTTCATTTTCACTATCATCGTCGGCTCCACTTTGCGCATGTGTGTTGTTGATGCTTAAATTACTTTGTCGTTTGTTACCTTTCGGTACTTTAAGACTGCTGCGTTCATTAACAATCTCCAGCTTGTCTTGAGAGTGTCGAGCATTAAACTGGTCTGATTTTTCATTTTCGTCCGATTTTGGTATTTTCTTTGCAGTGCTTGCGCTATTATTGTCCTCAGCAGAGCTAATTTCAGCAGTGGACAGGGTTTGATTCTGATTATTTTTAGCTGCAACCATGTTGGAGGCTTCACTCGTATTGTTGGAGGATTCTGTATTGGACGCGGAAAAAACGCTGGCAGCATGTTTTTTGTTTTTAGAACGACGCTGACTACTGGATTTGTGGGGCGAAGTGGCTTTGTGGTTAACCGGGTCACCGGCGATGTTTCCTGTTACGGAATCTGTTATGTCTCTGTAAATTGAAAATATTAATATTCTTTACTACTGTATATTTATTGGGTTCCTAGTACTACCTGGTGCGAGAAACATACTGTGGCGGCCCATTTAAGGCTTTAATAAGCGACACTGGTATGTAACCGGCCGGAATGTGCTGGTCGCAAACTGGTTCCGCTGGTGTGCTCTGCTGCAAAATGCTCGAGTTTACGCCCTTCTGCACAGCGCGTATTTGTAGCAATGCACGGAAGGGTGCTCGACAAATGGGACAGTTATTGGCCTGATAGCGCAGCGAGTCAGCGCAAGAATTGCACAAGCACAAATGGCGACAGGGCAAAATCAGGGTGTCGCGAGTTTCGCTCATGCAGATGACGCACTCGCTGCCGTGATCATCGAGGTCTTCGTCCAAATTGCTCTTGTTCACTGCCTGAAAAAGAGGGAATCTTTATTTGATTACATAACCATTACATTAATCGACAAGTCAATTAAAATCATAGGACAACAATTAATCGGTCCGTCCTTTGAGGTTACGATTAATTCATTAATTACTAATTTAATTCTTGATTATTGATTAATCGATCAGAGACCGGAGAATTATAAGATTCATCAATTATTAGAAACTCTAATGTAGTTCTGGGTGCAGTGCAAAATAAGGAGTTCATTTCTTACCAACACTCCAGTTCAGAGCTTACCTTGTTTTCCATGCCGTAGATTTCCTGGAGTAAATAGCAAAGTCCATCAACAAATATCTTCTGTTTTAGCGCACGCAAGGCAAAGCTGCAGTCCGAGTGATGATCGATGACACAAATAGTAGTGTGCGACTGCCGACACTCTTCATTGCCCTCCTCTACAACGCAATGTATGGCCACCGGATACTGTTCCTTGGTTGGATTGTAGATAAAATCATCCTCGGGTATCAAGTGTGGGTTAAAAACATGTGTTATGTAGGGCTGTTTGGGATTGAAAATGGGCGAGCTCGGTGAACAGCCACGCGTACTTTACATACGGAAAGGCACCTCGTTTGAAATAATTTTATAATCTAAATATTTCATAAGCCGTGTGAGATATTAAGGTATAATTTTATTCCAGAACATATAGCGTCATTACTGAAACAAAGTTGGCAATATAATAACAAAGTTGGCAATATCTCATGAACGGTATAAGGTATTGATATGTCGGTATAAGATCAAGATATATAGGGAAGCATTACCAATAAGCTTGCCAAAAATGGGCGTGCCAAGCCTACTCATACAAAAGTTGACAATATCTTGTAAACGGTATAAGATATTAACACGATTAATTTTATCACGAGATATCTACACGTTTTACCAATTTGTATTAAAAAAAGGGGCGTGGTCCGCCCACTTATACAAAAGTTGTCAATATCCCATAAACGGTTCAAAATATTAATACGTTCGTAATTCTATCTAGCAGTACCTAGAGACATTACAAAAACATTTGCCCGAAATGGGAGTGGTCCGCCTACTTATACAAAAATTGTTAAGTGGCGAAATTATAATTTTTTCTGTTACTCGGATGTAGGGTATTTAGATTTCGGCCAGGCTGAAGACAACACTTCTACTTGTTTTTATTTTCTACTTGGCTTAAAATTTTATTCAAAAAGTAACAACTGATAAATTTTTCAGGAAGAATTTCTCAATACAAATTACTTTACTTTTAGATGTTTTGAGAATCATAAAGAAGAGAAAGAGACTCATCAGTTGCTGTTAGAAATTTTCAGGAAAACGATCCGGAAAATGTCGCTACGTCCCTCGCCAGTAGCAAGTGTCTTTCGTAGCATCTACAAAGAAGATCTCTGTCATCCAGAGCTTAAACTACACAAGCTCATTGCGAGCTCTAAAGGTTTTCCTCTATAAAAAATAGTAGAGGATTGTTGAAATTCCCAATTTTCCCTTCCATTTTCAGATTCGCTAGACAATGTACAGCGCTTGGGTCTCCAGTGCAGTATGCGTATACACTCGGGCTGTGTGAATACGGTATGCTGGAACGAAAGCGGTCAATATATACTCTCTGGCTCCGACGATCACTTAATTAACATCACAAATCCTCACACTCGTAAAGTTGTGCTAAAATGCAAGACAGGTCATCGCGCGAATATCTTCAACGCACGCTTCCTGCCGCAATCGAACGATCATTCCATTGTTTCCTGCTCTGGCGATGGTACCGTGCTGCACACAGAGCTTTTGGCTCCCAGTGTAAGGAGTGCGATACGTTCGTTTTCGTCTGATGGTGCATCAAGTTCGACGTCCGTATACGAACGCGTCGATGAGGAAACGTGTTCATTTAATTGTCATAAAAGCGGAGTAGCATATGAGGTACTCACAGTGCCCTCGGAACCGCGTTCGTTTATGAGTTGTGGTGAAGATGGTACTGTACGTCTATTCGATTTGAGAAAAATTTCAAGGTGAGCTAAATATGGAGTGTAATGTAGTTTATTTTTCTTTATAATTAGTTAAGCATTAAAATTCCTTAAAATTGCACTGTATGATTTCGAAGTTTGTTAGAAAGAATCGAAGAATGTTAGAAACATAATTAGAAATTTTTTCAACAGATGCTTGTATTTAAATTTTTTGTGAGTTTTTAAAACGGTTTTATTAGGTCGCTTTTTTGCCTGCCTATTCAGGTACAAATTTTTTAATTGATTTTTAACTAACTTCCCGATGAGCTAGAGACTTGAAACTTTAAACACAGCTGAAAACTGGATGACAATGCAATATTAGGTATAAACTGACCACTGACGCCTACTTCGAGGCAGGAAATTTTGAAATGACGGTTGGCGACTAAAAACATGCTTCAGAGCATTTATACACAAAGGTCTGAGCATTGTTTTTGTATTGACTAAATTGCCTCGTCATTAAGAATTCAGATCAAGACAAACTGAAATGAACATTAAATTTACCACATGTATCTGTTATAATCTCATCAAAATGTTTAAAGTCGATTGAAAAATTTCACACACACAAGGCTAAAAAGCAGCGTAATTAACTCATTTCCTACCATTGTACTCGCTTGAGTACAGAAAGGTATTCATTTTCATTTTCTTAAAACATTCAAAACGTAAGTTTTTGGGTTAACGAACCTTATTAAATTAAACGTAATTAAAGACTCTTTACATTTTGATCTTTTAAATTTAATGCTCTTGAATTTGTGCTCTTTCAGTTGTCGTAAAATATGCTGCAAGGATAATATCCTTATCCTAAGCCCATCCGCCGTCACCTCCATGGCTCTGTCACCCATTACTAACTTTTACGTAGCCGTTGGCGGTTCGGACAGTATTGTCCGCATCTACGATCGTCGCTATCTTTCGGTGATCGATTTCGCCAATAACTCTGTTGCTCCCGGCCAACGCATTACGCGCCCCGTGAAGGCCTACAAAATTCCCTCCAGTAACAAGCGGCCATATCGTGTCACCTCGGTTGCATACAGCCCAGAGGAATCGGACCTCTTGGTGAGCTACTCATCTGATTATTTATACTTATTCGACTTGAATCGTGATGGCATGAATGTGGACGAATTGTGCTCAACAACATTAAATGATGGTGATAGCAATGGGTTGCCAGCCAGGAACCTTGTTGGCGAGCAAATCATACGCAAGTTCAGGCTACGCCGCGATTGGTGGGATACAGGGCCAGATTCAAGGCCAGAAAGTGAGTCGGGACGTGTGAAAATCCTACAGGTGCTTTCATATATGCAGGATAGCACAATCAATAGCATACCAAAGATGGTATCGAGCATGTGGAATGATACACACACGCGCATTGGATTGACGGGACAGAACGAGCTAGGTCGCGAAAATCAGATGGTACTTTTTGAATCGTTAGCTAGAGAATACAGCGAAGATGCAGCAATAGCAACAGCACCGTCCAGATCGTCCGGTTGGCGAATTACTGCGAGTCGCAGCGTAAATAATGAGCGACAGTCCCCGATGGTAGTTGATAATGACGTCGAAATTACGACAGCTAACGATACTGCTAACGATAACGCCTCACAAGATAGTCAATACGATTACCTGCTGACAAAATTCACAGGTCATCGAAACGCACGTACTATGGTCAGAAAAGCAGCCTTTTGGGGTAATAACTACGTGATGTGCGGCTCGGATTGTGGCCACATCTTCATCTGGGAACGACGTACTGGCAAGCTTGTCATGCTGTTGCAAGGTGACCAGCGTGTGGTTAACTGTTTGCAGCCGCATCCAGAGTTGCCGTACCTCGCAAGCTCGGGTCTTGATAACGATGTGAAGATATGGGCGCCTATTTTACCCAGAAATGGATTTGATGAAGACGTAGCAAAAGATGTAAGTTGATACCAAAAGTGTACACAGTTGTGTACACTTTTGGAAAAAATCTTTGGGCGGTGATTCAGCGATTCTTTTTTTCATCGCTTAAAAGATTACAAGATAAGCGCGTCCTTTACGTTTGTGCGATTTGTATTCTTCAGCCGCATTTCCGTTTCAGTTAATGGCACGAAACGCAATAATGTTGGAGCAGACGAAAGACACAATTACAGTGCCACCAGCGTTTATAACACACGTAATCGCCTCCATGCATTTGTTGGGTTATCCGGAAGATGCATCAGGATCGGGCGCTGCTGCAGGTGCAAGGGGAAATGTTAACCGTGATGCCAACGATGACAACAACGCAGATGACTCTACCAGCGGCGTTCATCCGGCATAAAATGGGATAAAAATTTCTTAATAATATTTATTCCTGCTACAAGTACATAATACAATTTTGTGATTATTTAAAATTTAAATTATAACTGAATGGAATTGAGATTTAGCCACTTTATTGGACGTCAAATATTAAACTTAGAATCCGTTTGCCTTAGATTCCATTTCAGGGATTACATGTACTTTCTGTGTTTCTACTTTTTATTGTTTGCATACGAGAATCGAACTCTAAAAATCTATACTATGTGAAATATAAGTATTTTACCTACACCATTAATAGTGATTAAATATCTGGGATTCTGTTCATGTCATCTTTGCGATTGTAGTTAAACGTTGACAGCATTTTGTAAAGAGGTTTTGTCATCTACGATTATGTTGGCTGCCGTAACTGGCGGATTAGAACTCAGTAATTGTTTTGTTGATGAGCTGGAAGAATAACTGTCGCTGGAACTGCGTGTAGATGCTGAATTTCCAACCGCGCCGCTTCCAATGGGTCCGTCCAGCATATCTATGAAATTAAATTTTATAGTTGCTTAAATAAAGACTTCGCAAATAATTTGTTGCTTAAATAAAGACTTCGTTATATGCAGTTATAACTCTTTAGATGCAAAAGAAGTTTTCTCTCTTTTTATCACTAGCAAGTAATTAATGAATAAAGGAGGAGAATTCAATTACCTGGCAATGAGCTAATATTTCCCTTCAATTCGGATGGACTTCCGCCAACTGGACCCACAATGTTACCCACAGAAGTGGATTTTTTGTGTAACTGTTTCATTGCCAAATTATTGGCACCTTTAAAAGTGACGTTACTACTACTCGACGGATAACCGCCAAGCTTCTCGCCTGCGATCTTTGCCTTGTCGGGACACAAAGGACTGAGTATGGAGTTCTGTGTGTCCTCTGGGGTATAATAGTCCGAATCCGCATCTGCACTTATTACTGTGGGGTTAGTCTGGTTGTCTACAACAGAAGCTTCTGTATTTGTCAATGCTGGGCGTTTATGCTGCTTCAGGGTACCATAAACCTTGTCATTTTCCGTCTCTTCACTTGAGTCAACATCGTCAATCATCGATGACTCTTCAACACCTTCTGTGGTCAGTGCTTTTGCTAATTTTGTTGACAGCGATTGGTTCTTGTTGGTGAGAGGGCTGAGAAGAGGAGAAAGCTTTTCATTTTCACTATCATCGTCGGCTCCACTTTGCGCATGTGTGTTGTTGATGCTTAAATTACTTTGTCGTTTGTTACCTTTCGGTACTTTAAGACTGCTGCGTTCATTAACAATCTCCAGCTTGTCTTGAGAGTGTCGAGCATTAAACTGGTCTGATTTTTCATTTTCGTCCGATTTTGGTATTTTCTTTGCAGTGCTTGCGCTATTATTGTCCTCAGCAGAGCTAATTTCAGCAGTGGACAGGGTTTGATTCTGATTATTTTTAGCTGCAACCATGTTGGAGGCTTCACTCGTATTGTTGGAGGATTCTGTATTGGACGCGGAAAAAACGCTGGCAGCATGTTTTTTGTTTTTAGAACGACGCTGACTACTGGATTTGTGGGGCGAAGTGGCTTTGTGGTTAACCGGGTCACCGGCGATGTTTCCTGTTACGGAATCTGTTATGTCTCTGTAAATTGAAAATATTAATATTCTTTACTACTGTATATTTATTGGGTTCCTAGTACTACCTGGTGCGAGAAACATACTGTGGCGGCCCATTTAAGGCTTCAATAAGCGACACTGGTATGTAACCGGCCGGAATGTGCTGGTCGCAAACTGGTTCCGCTGGTGTGCTCTGCTGCAAAATGCTCGAGTTTACGCCCTTCTGCACAGCGCGTATTTGTAGCAATGCACGGAAGGGTGCTCGACAAATGGGACAGTTATTGGCCTGATAGCGCAGCGAGTCAGCGCAAGAATTGCACAAGCACAAATGGCGACAGGGCAAAATCAGGGTGTCGCGAGTTTCGCTCATGCAGATGACGCACTCGCTGCCGTGATCATCGAGGTCTTCGTCCAAATTGCTCTTGTTCACTGCCTGAAAAAGAGGGAATCTTTATTTGATTACATAACCATTACATTAATCGACAAGTCAATTAAAATCATAGGACAACAATTAATCGGTCCGTCCTTTGAGGTTACGATTAATTCATTAATTACTAATTTAATTCTTGATTATTGATTAATCGATCAGAGACCGGAGAATTATAAGATTCATCAATTATTAGAAACTCTAATGTAGTTCTGGGTGCAGCGCAAAATAAGGAGTTAATTTCTTACCAACACTCCAGTTCAGAGCTTACCTTGTTTTCAATGCCGTAGATTTCCTGGAGTAAATAGCAAAGTCCATCAACAAATATCTTCTGTTTTAGCGCACGCAAGGCAAAGCTGCAGTCCGAGTGATGATCGATGACACAAATAGTAGTATGCGACTGCCGACACTCTTCATTGCCCTCCTCTACAACGCAATGTATGGCCACCGGATACTGTTCCTTGGTTGGATTGTAGATAAAATCATCCTCGGGTATCAAGTGTGGGTTAAAAACATGTGTCGGTTGCGAGAAAAATTGGTTCATGCCCTTCTCGTAGTGATACGTTTCGGAAGTGAGGCCGTCACGTGGCACCAAAGTGACACCGCTGGGACTGACTTCCTCAGTGCAGAAATAGTATATCGTAATAGCACATTTGGCGTCCGAATCAAAAGTGAATTCAATGTTATAAGCGTGATTGGCACCGCGCTCCGCCAGCGTGCTGTTCTCATCTGCATCGCCGCCACCGCTACCACCTACGGCCACATTTCTAATGTAGACACTACCATCCGGACCTTCGTGTTTTTCCTGTACACGCACGAAACGCACCGACTCCTTGCGTATGTTGACTAAACTCTTGAGGGTCTTTGTGGGCTCGTTCGCTTGTGGCGGTGGATACGGGAACGCAGTGGGACGATTTCCAAGAAAGTTCAGGTCAGCATTTTCTCCAAATAGATATGCTTCCGGCTGAGGGCTATCGAAGCGTTCACCGCCCATGATGAAGTGACTGCCAAAGAAGTTGCCCGACCGTGGTGGGTATTTGTAGGCGTGGCTAGAGGATTGCTCAGCCTCTTCAATAGCTGCATTTTGTCTGCTGCTGAACGCCCCCATTTTTATTGTTCAAAGGGTAACGGAAAGTTTTGTAGTTCACATTTATGCTCTCATTTTGTTTTTATGCAGTAACTACAGCAAACACTTGATTGATTGCAATACATAATCGGGAAGCCAACTTACTTGAGAAATAAAATAATGACCGACCCAGAGAGAATTTCTTGCTATGCAAAAAACAAAACACAGTTGTGGACAGCTGTTACAATATGTTCCACAACAGTGGAACACATTGAGGGTTATGACGAAATAATTTTGCTCATTCTGGTATCAATTGACTTAAAGTTGCGTTTACACCGCAGCAACATGTAAAGAAGGTAATGCCTATGTGTGTGCCGCCTTCTAAATAAGTTGATATAAGTAATTACATTAAGAATCCCAGATTCCTTATTATAGAAATGATAATTTATTACAATATGACATTTTCAAAGTTTCGATATCACGCAAGACTGACCCTTCAAGAACAAATTAAGAAATTAAATTTTCCCTTATAACCATCACTACAGGGAACGACACTCATAAGTTATAGTATAAATGGGATCCTTAAAAATCCCATACCAATTGAACAAAGGAACGTTCGAAATAAATAATAACAAGCAAAAGTGTTAACTTCGGCCTGGCCGAAGCTCATATACCCTACACACTAAGGATAAATTTGCAGCTGAATTCTGATAATAAAGCTTTTATATATGATATAGCATACCATTGAGTGCATGAAACCAATTTTTTGTGGATGATTTTCTCTGATACATTAAACTCGGGAATAGAATTGCAACTTTATATGTGAATTACTAGCTTAGAAATTCTATTCTCAAATCGGATGCATTTATATTTACTGAAAGAGTAAGCGTCGCCCAGACCCGATTTCCTCCATTTTTAATCCCCATTCGCGATTCATGGGAGAATATTCGCATACGAATTTAATTACGATACTTCTAACTGTTCTCCAGTAATCGTTATTTTTGTCAATAGTGGGCGGACCACTCTCATTTTTTGGGAGCTGTCTTTGCCTGAGATGATAAACTCGGGAATGAAATTTCAGTTTCAGATCTACACTATAAGTTGAGATATTCAGTTCTAAATGCAAATAAAATACCACGTTTTTAAGATGGACTAAAAAGTTTCAAATAATTTTTCCTAGTTCCACATACAGATAGTCCTGAAAATTTGTGATTGTGAATTTTTAATAGCTATGAAAATACTTGTAAGATTTAAAACGAAAAACGTGGATCACATGCAATATTTATACATCAACTTTCCAGCTAAGTTTTGGTTTGAAATTTTATACCGAAGAGAATTGTTCACTCTTTAAGATAGAGAAACAACAACAAACCAGGCAACTTTAGACAAATGTGAACAGGCCCTTAGATAAACAATACCATTTCATTGAACACACCCATTTCTCGCGGTAAAACCCCCGGGCTACACGATTCTGTTTTTCATTTTTCAAAAGCTTTTTTGATGACTGGATAGAGAGGAGGGAAAAGTCTCCACACGTTCTTCAAAATTTAGAAATTTTTTGAAGCCAAATTCTGTCGGATTCTCTGTTCTTCTTACGCACACAATTAAACATTTGCCCGCACAAACCGGTTTTTCAATGCAGTTTGCCGAACGTAAATTTCACTCATACACGTTGAGTGAAATCACACATATACGTGTGGGAGTTTAACATCAAAGAAGAAACTACGTGTAGCCACGCCTTCTTCAAGATGCCGCTCCAAGAAGCCGCTTCAAGAAGAATGATGTAGCCAAGGCAATGAGGTCAGTGCATTGGCCAAAAGATATAAGGGACTATTTATACCGTCATTACGAAAACTACCGCCGCTTAAGAACAAAACACCATGTTGACGGATGAAACCATTCTGGAGAATTTGTTGGGTAAGCAAAAATTCCATATTAAAGTAAAATTGGACTTTAACCAAGGGATCTCGCTGCTCGAATCAAAGATAGGGCCATAGATCCTGACAAGAAGACTGCCGATGAATTGGGCGTGCAAATGTTCTGCATGGAAGTGCGTAACGACGCCAAGCTAATTGAGCGAGCTTTGCAATTAATTGTAGCTAAAATTCGTAGCAGCAATGTAACGGAGTCGATCAGAGCGATTGCGGTAAGATAGACAGGTGTAATCTCTACGTAGAACCGAGATATTTTAAATCTTCTTTGTCTGCTTTTCGTTGTGAAGCTTCTGGAAGAATGCATGATAAAGTGTGGCAACGACTTCCAAAACGAAGTGGCTAAATTTCGTTTCTTGAATGATTTAATTCGCTTGGTGTCCACAAAATACAAGGGTGCACAGACTCCAGCGGCAATCAAGCAACGCATAATGAAGTGCCTGCTGCTGTGGACGACTGAGTTCCCACAGAAGACCAAGATTCGGGATGCCTACGACATGCTGAGCAAGGAAGAAAGCTGGGTGGAACATGCAAGCGGTGTACCTCCGAAGACTAAACGCGAAAGTACACTAGGTATCGATGAGCAGTTACTGGAAAAATTACTTCACAGCGGTGATCCAGAGAATTTGAAGCGCGCCAATCTGCTAATACAACATCGTGTTAATCAAGTTAGTCTGCTTTTGAAATCAAATGTAGGCCTAAATCCTCGTTTTTCTCTTAAAGGAAGCGCGACACAACGAGTTGGTACAAAAACAAAAGAGCGAACTCGTGGAAGTAGAGAATACGGTGAGTTTGCTTAACGAAATGCTGTTGTTATACGAGAAAGAGCGTGGACGTGTGAGTGAAGAGACGAAGGATGCAATGCGAGACCTCTATATAGCTTGTAAGAAACATAAGCCGATACTGCAGCGTCTGCCAGAATTGATAGGAAGCATAGACAATGAGCTCGTGGGTAAAGCTAAAGCATATCCATATTAGTATTATGTTGCGGCTAAATTTCAATTCTTGTATGTAGTCACGACCCTGGCTACGAACGAATTGCTACTTTCCGTCATAAAGAAATACAAGCGAACGGTTGCAGAATCTCCGGCGGCAGAGTCGGCGACGCGTAACTCCAGCGTAACAAGCAATACTGATTTATTGACAGGTTTACTTACTGATGGATATCCTTCTTCCGCAAGCACACTGGATGGAAGCACAAGTTCATATCCTTCTGCTACAACAGCAGCAGCAAAGAGTCGGGATCCTTTTGCTGAATTGTCGGAGAATTTTAGTGTAGACAGCCTAAAAGGGGGTGAAAAAACTACATCAGATGAATTGTTTGGCAGCATTGATGTACTAAACGATGTCATTATGCAACCAGTTAAAACCCTAACAACTACCACACACACAACTCAACGGAGTGGAGTGCTGCAGACTAATGTCCCCAACCCGCAAGTGGAAAAACGTGCATTTCGGGAATTACCGGAAATTGATGAACTCAGCGAAAAGATATTTAAGACAAGTCTACAGAGTGTTGGTCGATCTAGTAGCTTCAAAAAGTAATTATAATTAGATGTAAATGAAAGAGAAATTAAGTTTTATCTGAGTTTAGAAATCAATTCTATCTATCGTATTTGCTTTTCAGAGATCCAGAAAGGTTGACACTAAATGATTTAGCGGCTAAAGAGAAATTTGTTACATCTCACGAAAGTGCTTCTGTTGAGAAAAGTACGCCCCATAGTTTACATCCTAAAAATGTAGGCAAGCCCAACGGAAACGTTGCTGCCGCTGAGAGTCTAGCGGCTGTAGAAGAGCAGGATGATGTTATGCTCTCTAGTGTGGATGAGAAGATGGTGGCAACCATCGCCGCGGATATTTCCGATGATATACAGATTTTAAGTGACAATTCAAAGGAATCAGAGTGCCCAGCAGCTGCGTCGCAACTACATTTACCTCAGAAGCATTTATCCGATATAGACGTCTGCTTAGACAACGTTGTTCCATCTTCCGAGAAGCTTGTATTACTCGATGATGACGATATTAAAATAACACTAAATTTTACCGAGGATCGACCTAGTAAGCAAGTCTCCGTGGTCGTTATTTCCACATTTAATAAAAGTAAGCTGCATATTAAAGATCTTCAATTCGAAGCTAGCGTGAAAAAGGTGTGCAAGATGAATATTGGAAAATAGTTGGCGGTTGCATTCTGTGTTTATATTCTTCTTCCAGCCTAGTAAAGTTCGTTTATTGCCTCCGACGGATGTTGAAATGCCGCCTTATAAGCCTTTTCGTCCGCCAACACCAATTAACCAAGTTATGTTGTTGTTAAATCCTACAGGAAAACCTGTTGATGTTACCTGCATTGTGGGCTATAAGTTGGGCGATGATCCGGACGCCGTAAAGGAGTCGCTTGTGGCTAAAGGCATTCCATACGTTGATTAGTGCTTGCAATATTTTCGCACTCGTTTTACTTATTGTGTTTTTATATATAATTATTTGCTGACACCATCACGTTAAATGTTTTTCGTTTTTAATGTCCAAAATTTTACTTTTAAGCGTAAGTTTTGAAAATTTACGTAAGCGCGATTATTGTCATAATAAAGATTTAAAGTGTGGTTTCATCAGAAGGAAGGCAGCTCACATCTTAACAAACAAATTGTTTTCGTGAGTTTGTGAGGAAAAATGTTCTTATCGGTCGGAATATATCCTCTATACTATCACAAGGATTTTGGCTAGACCTTGTTCAGTCATGTCGACGTTTGTATTACTTATACTATTTTAGCTTTATGTCGTTTCGTATTTATAACTTGTTGAAATTTCTTGAGAAATCATACCACTTCAGGAACCTGTTTCAAAATTTTTTATTATATTCTTTGAAGTTTTAAAAATATATTTGCTAAATAAAAAATTCCTTCATTCATATATTTCACAAAAATAGCAGTACCTCTTTTTTCTAAAAGAAAAGCAGAAATTCGGTTTCGTGATTATACTTGGCTGCGGGATTATACTTCGCAACTGCCGTAAAAAATTTCTTCATTCTTATATTCCACAGGAATAGCAGATCCTCTTTATTTCTAAGAGAAAAGCTGACGACATTCGATTTCGGGATTATACTTTGCTACGACCAGGTTGTGCAATCTTTTAGACGTCGAGAAGCGGTCACGCTATAGTTTCACACTCAAGTCAATTTTAGCCATCGAGCTCAGCCAGATGAATACGGACGTTGAAATAATCGTATTCATCATCAGTACGATAATCTTCCTTACCATTTATCATCTGGAAATGTGGTTCTCCGAAACATATTTGGGTGTGGTGCGTGCTGAAGATGCAGTGTGTCCTGAAAAAGTTTTCTGGATCCTTTTCACGCTTTGGTCTTTAAGCTAAATATTAATTCTGACTTTGAAAATGCCTACGGTTGCTGAAGAGAAGAGGAAGTAGATGTGTACTGTGGAAGTGGAGACGATTTAAATGTTGGATTAATATGTATGACGGTATTGACTGATGTCAGTGCTGCAGCTTGTGTCGACCGATTGATGGCAACTATTCAATGCGAGATTTAAAAAAGGTTTCCTTAATTAAGTTTTTATTCTAATTGTAATTTTCATACAAATTATATGATGGAATTAAATGCTTAATTATTAAAGATGATCTAGATGTTCGTTCTTAAACACCAACTGCATTTTTAAGTTTTTTATCGCTCCATCCGCCAGACCAGAAAAGTGGACGAGAAAAAGAGACGTTGTTGTCTGCGGTAGCGAGTGGCATTGTAAATAGTGTTGAAATCCATTGTTTAAAGTGATTTTTCTGAGCACACGATGGAGAAACGTTTAAAACCGCTTGTAGCATAAACTGAAATTATATTAGCAGACTTTTTTCTTACCTCCGCAGAACAGACCAACAAAACACGTTACTTGACAAAGTAAGGCTACTAAAAAGGTGGGAACTCTGTGTCACCTATTCGCTGACTATTTCATCCTTAAACGACAGCGCTGTTATTGCTTTAGTATGCCCCGTATACTTGCGTTCGGGCGATTTCGTTTGCAGCTTCCAAAGCCGCGCTATTCCATCCGATGATGCTGTGAACAAATACTTGGAATCAGCGCTAAACGCTGCATCCCACACCCAGTAGTTTTCTACGCTCAGTTCGCGCCACATGGAGAAGTCTTCCGTTTTCCAAATACGCGCCGTCCCATCGCCCGATGTAGTAACCAGCAAGCGTGAATCAGGACTGAATTTGCACCGCAGCACATAGCGTTTGTGTGCGGAAATCTTACGCTTGGGCTGTAATGTACTCAATTTCTGATTGGGTGAGGAACTCAACGACCAAATATAGCAGTTGCCCTTGTTATTCACTGCCGCCATGTACTGACCATCCGGTGAAATGGCAACGTCCTGTATGGAAGCATCTACTTCTGGTGCCAGTTGATCGTGGACCTCGGATTTAACGTCCCACAAATAGACGCCACCATTTGATGAAGCGATTGCGATTTCTACTTGATTAGGATGCAGGCAGGCTGAGTTCACTGGCGCTTGGCAGTCGAAGACGCGAGAACAGTGCGGTGCAGGCGAAAGCATGTCCCAGATGCGAACGCGATGATCCTCGCCGGCGGTGAACATCCAGTTGCCGTCTTCTTGAAAGCCAAGTCGTGTTATATTTTTTTGCACACCTTCGAAGTTGACAGCAGGCACGGTGCAACTCGATTCCATGTCGTAGATGCGTATGCACTGATAGCCGCAGGCAGCAAGGCGTGTTTTGTCTGGTGTCCGATCGAGTGCGTTTACTTGCTAGGGCGGAATAAGGTAGGGGTTTTGTTTGCGCCGTTCTCAAGCGTGACTTTCCACTTACCGATGTATCCACGAAGCGCATGGTACGGATACAGTTACCGGTGTGAGCCTGCCACAGCTTAATGGTGTGGTCGTAGCCACCAGTGGCTAAAATGAGTTGACCACCTGTGGTTTCCATTTTTAATTGAGATCCTCCAATTTAAGAATGCATGAAAAATCAAAACACTTTGTTTGAGGATAAATCGCAGCAGACCCCGAAGATGTTGTTCTTTTGCGGCTGTCATAAGTTATCGCGTTCATGACAGTCATCAATATATTCTTAAACTAAGCTGTTTCAGGTCATCACCAAAAAGAACTGTTTTCATCAGACAGTAACGATGTGCAAAAATTTCAAATGCCATAAAGGGGTTTTTCTTCTCTTTCCTACATGTTCTACCTTCAAGAGCTTTATTATTTTTGTGCAAAAATTTGCCACTACCAGAAAGCAACCTTAACTGAAATCGCTGATGCTTGTCCTGAACGCGATATTACTAACATAACTAGTTCACAATAAACGTAAAGGGTTCTCAATAAATCCAATTGTTCCGTTCAGCCAATGTAGAGAAGACAACAACCCTTCAGTTTATACCACGTTCTAGAATGATGCGTGGTTAATTTTCATACAAAATTTCTCGAAATGCTTTCAATTTTGGAACAATATTGCAGGGGGTTGCTCTTTGTGGGTAACGTCGTCGCAATATAAATGGACCCCATTAAGACCCAAGAGGTGCCATTTTAGATTTCATTAGTTTAGCATCAATTTATATTATAATTTATGTTTTGTTCCTGCAGTTTGGGAATTGTTTCTTAGAAAACATTTTTAGAATACATACATAAATATGTATATTCGTACCTTAGGTTCTTTCAGTAGTCAAATAATCGAGAGGAATAAAAAGGTATTCCGTTCCTAATAGAAAGAATTCAATTATATTATGTTTGAATAAATGGCGAGGTTTCCCAACAATTTTTATGTTTCATTTGTCAGTTTAACATTTTTCTAGAACGCTATTTTCAGAGCACTAACGAACGTGACGGATTTTACTTAACTGATTTATTGGAGAAAAATACATAAATGTGAAACCTATGAAGTCATCAATGGAAGAAAACGAGCGAACAGTATAACAATCGAACTTAAAGGAAATAATTAAAAGAAACAATGCAGTCATTCCTAAATTTATATAGCGCTGGAGTTATTAGGTATGCATCGCCGCATGGGCAGAACACGACCGACCGACCGAAATACAGCGTAGACAGTTGGCAATAATAGATTCAGTTTATACCATGCTAGAATATAATGAAGCGGAATCGAAAAGCCGTCTCAATTAAAACCGAGAAGTGTATCGAAGATGACTAAATACACACGTATGTATGTATGTATGTGTAGCCCTGTGTCATGCATTACAATTTCAATGTAGATCGTGGATGCTTAATAATCTGCCGCTGGCTGTTTGGATTTGCTACAAACAGAAGCGGAAGTTTTCGCAAATCACGTCAAGCTGCAACTGGCACGACAGACTTTGTGTCGCCTGTGGTTTTACATGATTCAGGATCATGTCATCATTTACACGTTCAGATGCACTTCAACTACATATGCACGCTGGCATATGTAAATGTGCGCTGCGGTTACAATAGGTTTCCCATTTAACTGCTGCCCTCACCACCAAATTCAGGAACCGCACAGTCCAACGAACTTCTAAATGAAACAATTGGCATTGAAATTTGACACTTTGTTCGACAGTTTACGCTCTGACGCATGAAATGACACTGAAGTGGAGATTTCTCCACGTTCTTTACGTAATTTGTTTGTACTACAAAGTCAAATGGGAGCGATAAGAAGAGACGGTAGAAGAATTACGGGCTTGAGCCCGTCCTCAGGAATCTCTAGCGACTGCCGACCTATGGACTCGAAGCGTGGTGGTGCTGTAGTTGAACGCGGAGCGTGAAGCACAGTATGTCAGGAATGTGCATGCCATGCCTGGCATTGAATAAACGACGATGCTACCCACCCACCACCAGCCAGCCAGCCAGCCAGCCAGCCAGCCAGCCAGCGCTCGTCCTCATCACGATGCCCGTCAACCACACCCACTTATTGTACACGTCGATCACGTATGTCACGTGCGCACTTTCAAATGAAAACCGCATGCAGGTTTCGCGCAACCCAACGTTAGACAGACTAACGCGCTACGAATTGCAGAGCTCACATTTTTGTTTCCTTTTGGTTTTTTCCTTTTGCACTTTTTCCGTCTTTGGTGTGGATTAAATTTATTTTGCTTTCATTTCGAACAAGCAAGTCAACAGCAAAAACAAGCAAGTCAAACGACGTGACTTCGGCGACAGCGCGCCGGCAGCGCGCGATTTAATACGAAATCATCGCAGCTAATTATTGCGGATATCGATGTCGTTAGCGTTGACGCGTCTGGATGAGCGGCCAATTTTTCGCAGTATGTATTTCAGCCTGATATGACAAACGAGGTAGCGTCACACTGGCAACACACCCACTTCATCGCTGTTGTAGTTGTTGCAACTGTAGCGTGCTGTGTTGCAAAGTCATTTATACGCCTCACTTTTTATTGCAAATCGTATGGAATTCCTTCTCTGTTTCGGATTTCTTTCTACGTAAGGAATTAAATGTGGAAAGTTTTTCGAGCTCTTCTACTGCAAATCGATTTCTGATGTAATGAATGCATTTGATAGAAAATGAGGGGAAAACCATGTGGAATTTACTGAATAAAGTGGGACATTTATAAAGCATAAAATAAACTTCACAGCTGATTGTATTTGTTGGACGATAAAACCGAAGGGCTTTTTAGAGCCTCACGATGTGCTAGTAAAAAGCGCAAAAAATCGCATTATTGATATCTATGAAGATTTATTGGCTACTTCGAATGACAGTTGAGTGTTGTAGTGAAAACTATAAAAATTAAAATAAGTAAGTGTAAGTCAGACTGCTGCAATTTTTAAATAAGATAAGATTATGACAACGAATCGAAACAATTATTAAAATTACGGTTTCCACAAGCCTCTGGAAATCCCGTTATGCGGAGTAACCGTCGACTACACCAATTAGCAACTTTAAAGTCGAGATTTGAGAATGTGGACGTTAATTCACAATGGCTGATCTGATTCACAATAAAAATCTAAATAGACTTTAGATCAGAGGGCGTGTATAAGAGAGAGCATCCAGAGTTATAACGAATAGGCGCACTCGTTATTCTCGAAGCAAGATTTTCGAGCTGCTCAATATTTTAATCAGGCAGCACCTCATCAAAAATGTTGGAGTTCATTGAAGTTCTGTTAAAATGTTGACCGACTTTGCAGCAGCCGCTCTGCCAAGACACGGTACTCGAGAATCTTGCTCCGCTACTAACAAGTTATTACATTGAATACTCTCTACACACCCGGTCTCTGCTCGCGACTAACGAGTTATCACTTTGAATACTCTCTACATCCTCAGTCTCTGTTTTAGCTGCCCTTTAATAGCAATTTAATGCTGAGATTTGTCAAGAATCCACATCAATTCACAATTGTCGAGAGTTTTTTAAAAATATTCCTCCTGTCATCGTGAGTTAATCTCTGTACTCTCAAAATCTATAGATTAACACAGTTTTTGAATCTGTCGCGAATATTTCGAAATATTTATAAATGCTTGTAATTTCGAACATTCGAAGAGTGTAAATAATTTTCATCTCACGATTTTGAAAATCTTGACTTCTCGATTTATTCGCATTGAGTGAAAATATTTTCGAAAAAGTCAAAATTCAACGTACTCTCCGCTCAACCTACAAATTAATAGCAATTATATATAAATAATGCGTCTGCAATTTAGCAATCTAATTTTTCAATTACAGTTGGTCCAAACTGACCCTTGAACCCGCTCGCATTTATTTATTGCTCGATGTTCGATGGCCAATTGACGTTTGTGCCAATTATGCTGGTAGAGATTATGAATTGAGAGGCTTTCGTGCGCAGATCCCGCGGAGATCGGAGGCGAGCACTTGGAGAAGAGGAAAACTTCTGGTTGCAGTTGCGATTTCTTGCGTTTATTGCGTCTAATTGAAGTCAATGGAAATACTGCAGCGAAAACTAATTGAGGCAAAATACATTGTAAATCGTCGATAGCAGTTGGTGATGAATCATTTGTGGGGTGCGAGGGGCGAGTCCTGCATTCAATTGGGGCGGCGAATTAATGTTACGTATGCGTCGCGGTGTGCGGCGCGCGGAGTTCATCATTAATCATTAAATAATGCGATTTAATGAGATGAGTCGCGACAATAAGCGAGACTTCTGCGAAGAATTAGTGCTGCTGTCCTTGCGGCGAATTCCATGTCGCCACGTGTAAAAGAAGCGACTGTGCAGCGACTGTGCAGCGACTTCGCAGTCGCAGAAGTGTGAGCTCTTCTTGATCACTTTATCTGCGCATTCCAATCAGCATTCAATTAAAGCGCTTCGCTCGTGTCTCTCGTGCGTTGTTGTCGCTGCAGAGTCGCGCCTTCTTGCGCCCTCTTGCGCCCTCTTGCGCCCTCCGCAGCCGGCGACCGTCACTTCAATGATGTGCAATTCAACTTCTATTAAAGTAAATTGAAAATAAATTAAAACTACAATTTCGCGGAGGAGTGTGGACACTGCAGTGCATGAGCGTCTGAATCCAACAAGCAGCGGCGAAGAGAAGCCAGAAAGAGAAGAATGAATGGCAGGATGATCGGGGGAAGGAATTACTAAAAGCAAGGAATTACTACGTGAAATCGGAGTTGAGTTTGAAGTCAAGAATTTTGCTCATTCAAAGTTCTCGCTAAAATGTATCCGACCACGGGAAGGTGTTGCCACAGTCTGTCGCAATATATATCGAGCATCATATGACCGCTGAACTTGAAATCGTGCTTGAAATCGTGGACGAATATTTTCTCCAGTAATTGCTGGCGCCTCAAGCATTGCTGGAGCTCGAATTATTAAGATTATCAGACGAATGGACTCGAAGTTCAGCTTTAACAACACAATTTACAATAGATTTACAATAGATTCTCGCCATTACTTCCTTGATTCCCATCAATTTCTTCCTCGATTGTCGTATACTTGCTTTCCGATTAATTGCTAAATATTACTAAATATTTCTAAATATTAAATATCATTATTGAACAGCATAAAAGCGAGATCACAACTTCGCACACAGCAATTCACGCAGAAAATCCATCCAGGATCTTCAGAAAAAATCCCTCTTCTGCCGAAAACAACAAAACGTGCGTCGCACAACAAAACACAAGCGGAAATTCAAAACAAAAACAAAGTGCAGCACTGCAGGCCGAAAATGCTGCCGCAGCACCGAAGGACTTCGTTTGGATGGCAACTAATAAGTGTAACTAAACAAATGTGTGTGTGTGTGTGTGTGTTCGGGTGCGTGTGTGCGTGTGTTCGGGTGTGTGCGTGCCTGTGTGCCGAACGATTCTGCAGAAACTCATTCAGCTCGTTCATCTGCATAATCCGTCGAACAGGATTTTCCGCATGTCCAGCTCGGTTGCTCGGCATCCGCACGGACGAGTTACACAAAAGCGGCAGCAATAAACGCGGCCAGATGACGCAGCGGCGCTGCACGTGTGTTTTGTGACTGGTTTTCCCCGCGCAACATCAGGGCGACTCGGAGCTCGCAACCTGACCTGACGACCGACCGGCACGCTAGACGTGCAGAAGGCACCACCGAAGGGCAACAGTGGCTGGCTGCAAGTTAGCTAATCCTCGGTTGGGAAGGATGCACCCACGAATTCCGCTCGCCCGCCACTCGGCCCCGCAAAACGAACGAACTTCCCGATACGCCACTGGCGTCGCCACTGTCCTCGCCACTGTCCTCGCCACTGGCCTGGCCATTGGACGACAGGTAGCTGGGCCGCAGCACCGCAGTCCAGCGAGGCAAGAAGCCAATTTAAATAACTGGCACCTCCTCCGCGGGCCGCAGCCGAGGGCCGCCTTATTTTTGTTTCCCATGTTGCTGCCGCTCTCGTCTCTGGCGCGATTTACGGTTCCACGGTCGCCGCTGACAACCAGACGATTCGGCGGCAACTTCTGTTTGTCCTTGCCGAGGGTTTTCCCGCCCGCACAAGGCGATCGTGGTGCCGGCGAAAGCGAGAGGAGCAGCAGGACGCGGAGGAGGCCGCAGGACGAGGAGGAGGCCGCAGGACGACGAGGAGGAGGAGGAGGGAATGCCACATTTTGCTAGGTGTGATAAATTTGTCTGCTTTATTTGGATGATTGCAGGAATCGCAGGAAAATCCAACTTGTTTAGCGCGTCTGTTTGTCTGCGAAGATCGGGGAAAAAATACACAAATTTTTGCAGGAAAGAGAGGAAGTTTTCGGTTCGGTTTTTCCCTGAACTTTTATGGTTTAAATTGAGGTTGACATTTATGCTGGGTATTGTTTTTGCCGGAAGGACTTTAATGATCTTCAGGCGTCCTTAAATTTTAATGGCCCCTCGCTGTGTTTTGAAGACGTGCACTCGGAAAGGAGAGAGTAAAAGAGAGAGAGAGAGGGAGAGAGAGAGAGAGAGAGGGGGGGAGAGAGGGAGGGAGAGAGGGAGGGGGAGAGAGGGAGAGAAAGATAAAGAGAGAGTGAGGGATAGAGAAATAGAGAGAGGGAGAGAGAGAGAGAGAGATAGAGAGGAATAAAGGGAGAGAGAGATAGAGTGAGAGATAAAGAATAAAGGGAGTGAGAGAGAGAGAGAGGAATAAAGGTAAAGAGAAAGAGAGAAAAAGAGAAAGAGAAAGAGAGAGAGAGAGAGAGAGAGAGAAAAGAGAGATCGAGTGAAAGAGAGAGAGATCGTGGGAAAGAGAGGAATAGAGAGAGAGAGAGAGTGAGAGAGGGATACAGAATACATGTCAACTATGATAACTCATAACTGTCTGTCATAACTGTATCGAGATGGTGATCGAGATCGAGACGTTTCCCTTCGAGTCGAGAAGTCAATCGAGATCGAAACCAAGTTGTCTAGTCGAAGTGCAAATCGAGATCGAGACTGCTTCTTCAATTGAGATTTCAGTCGAGATGGCTTTCTCAAGCCAAGCAAAATCGAGGTTGCTTCCTTCTAAAAAAGTAGCTAAATTAAAGCAAATTAAAAGGACGTCTACGTCATCTCGAACGTCTTCCTTCTGCTCTGCCGTCCACGGGCCGTCGATGGCCGCCGTCGCTTGATCGCTCCATCCATCACGAACTTCACGCGAGTGTCTTCTTCTTTGAAACTTTGGCCGACTGCCTGCGAACCCAACGGATTCCCAGAACGCTTCCAACAATTATCACTTATTTAGTCAGTGAATATTTTTCACTTCGAGGCACATCAATTATTTTCTCACTCTTTCGATCCTCTCTCTCTGCCGGCGTACGTAGGAACGACGAACACGAGTGCGTACTCGCGTTGGAGCAGCAGCGAGTGCAACCAGAGCGGAGGAGCAGCAGGCAGCAACCAGAGCGGAGGAGCAGCAGCGAGTGCAACCAGAGCGGAGGAGCAGCAGCGAGTGCAACAACGGGCTGCCAGCAACGCTGAGGAGGAGCAGAAGAAATAATGTCACACTAATACGTGCTAATCGATCGGATCACGTAAATTATTTCCAGAAACAAGAACACGTCGTCTGCAGCCTGCAGCCTGTCTGTCTGTCTGTCGGCGATTGCTGGAGCTGTTGGCCGCAGTGGTGTGTGTTTTCCTAGTTTTTGCAATGAAATGAAGAGACAGTGAAGCCCGACGAGTGGCGGACGGCAGCAGCAGCAGCAGCAGCGATTGCTACAGAGAGGTTTTCCTAATTGAAATGGAATTGATTTCGTGAAAACGTATTGCTGCAGACACTTTGTCACGGTCACGCAGACGAATTATGTGATTTATTGTAACGCAGTAACGGAGGCTCATCGTGCCCGGCTGAGGCGTTCGTGTGGAGTTCCTGAGTTCTGGTGGCAGCTTCTTGATAATTAAAAAAAAGAGGAGTACCATTTCTCTCAATGCCAATGCGAGTAACGGGATTGCCGCTCAGACTGCGTAGTAACGGGAAAGTTAGAGAGCGGAAGTTGTTGTGGAGAAGATTTCTGTCGTAAGTTCACAATTGTTCGTTGCAAAATCGTAATCGTAACGTAATCGAGCGGGACACACGAACCACACGAACCACGAAAACCACCAAGCAACACAAAATTAGCGTCAAGCAAACAACATCAAGCGTTGAATGCAACACTTTGATGCCGAAAGCCGTCTGCGGCTGCAGTCATTTTTGATTTGTGGCCGTTTTCTTGGAATTGTTTAGTCTTGAAAATACTGGCAGAGATGAAAACTCTGCAAGTTTGTTGCACGACGGCATTAATTTTGTATTTATAATTAAAATACCACCCCCCCCCCCGTATTTCCTTGGATGCGTGGAAATCTTTATGCCGAATTTTTGGCACACGTGCGGACTTGGAGAACTACGTCGTCGGACTTCGTGGCATTTTTATGAGAGTCAATTTGCGGCGCGTGTTTGGGAGAGCGAAGACGTTGCAGGGAAAAATGGAGGAACATTTTAAATTGCATGCAAAATACGTTGAAAATTCGGCATTTCTAACTGTGAAAATTAGATGAAACAATGAAAATGATTTTGCGCTACACTCAACCTTAGAAATCAACTTTCGCAGTTTATTGTAGAAGTTATTTCTGAAGAAAATAACATAAGCGAAAAATGTGAAATGCTGCTAAAATATCTCTCTCTTCTTCTGCTTCTTCTTCTTCTTCCAATTGCGATTATTAACTCTAAGAACGCAAAAGACAAATTTTAATGACCGGCTGGCGCCAAGTGATTGGAATTTAATGAAGCATTTCAATCAGAAATAAAAGCAGAAACCAAACCGAAACAGAAAGCAACAAATTCAGCGCTCGGCTCCGCCGCCGCCGCCGCTGCCAACGCCGTTGCCGCCGCCACCACCGCCGCCACCAACGAGTGCGAGCGCGAGTGCGAGTGCGAGAGCGAAGTGCAATTAGAGCGCATCGTTTGGCGGAGTTTTTGTTTATAAATTATTAAAGAACATTCAATTAAATAGTTAATTTGTAGACATGCAGCGGGCAACGACAGCGACAGCGACAGCAGATCGTTTGATATGGTTTCTGAAATTTCTCGAAATATGAGCCACTGGCGTCAGCGAAGAAGTCGAGCGAAGTGAAACGAAGACGAGCGAAGTGAAACGAAGACGAGCGAAGTGAAACGAAGTGGAGCGAAGCCG